>JAMZAV010001381.1:0-170158 GCA_024449915.1 Sweltsa coloradensis
TTTTTTCACCAATAGTGACGTCTTTTATGAGAGCAAGACCCCCCCCCCCACTCGTAGCTGGCCGGCCCAACGAGAGCGCGCTACATAGCGTAAACCAGTGTAAACAGATGCTACCCGGCTCAAGTGTTGTCTTTGTGAAGGTCGTGCTTCTCTTCTCGGAAATCTTAGTTCGGTGAAGTTAAGTTTCATTCCAACTTTTGTTGTGATTGTCGTTAATTCATTTACGAGATATTATTAAATAATATCTAATATATATGAATAATATTTGACATTACGTACTTGGAAAATGGCAAAGACGACGTAATATTGGTCTGAGAGAACTGATAACTGAATCATAAGATAATATTATCATAGCACTACGGAATAGTTGACGTGGGGTGGGGGAAAATGCATCTCGATAGATGCTTGGTTGACCTTGAGTGGCGTACTACAATATCGGTTGTGACAAGGAAAGGTTGAGCAACCGGCGCCTGTAGGCGCGTAGAGTGAAGCCGCCCAGCAACACACGCATGCCATGCAAGTTGCCTACACTGCAGCAAGGCAGGGGTGATGTGTCTCGCTTCAGACTTCGCGCCTTACGCATGTTGTAGATCTTGCAGTAGACAAATTTTTCACGGAATAAAGCGATTAATGTCTTGACTGGAAATATTTTATAAAGTTCTGCAGAGCGAGGGGTTAATTACAAAAAAAATTGTTTCGGGAAATAATCGTATCGATCGATATATTAATTACCAAATGGTAACCCTAGTTTGTATATGCTATGGCGTTTTCCACTGGCCGCACTGGTGCACACTGGGATCAGTTTTTGTATTTCACTGGTACTTTGACTGCGCACCAGCCACCAGTTCTAGGGTTACGTCTTCCACTGGGTGACTACACACTCGGAGTGCCGGTCTGCGTTGCTCCCATTTCAGAGCTGGAGCATTTTTAAGTGCATTATAATATGGCATGTTAAATGTGCAAAAATTAAATATCTTGTTCGAACTATTGGTGAATATATTATATCTCTTGCCTAGGCATGAACTCACGTGCCCCAGCCCTAATTTTGGTTTGGTTGACGCGGACAAACCAGTGGTGTAGTCTTCACAGGCCCGGGCCAGACCGCACATTGGGTTGGCCAAACAAAACCTAAGTTGCACTGGTAGGTCTTGGCCCTAGACAGGCATCTACCTCTTGTAATTGTATTGCAGGTGTATTATTTATTTTATTTATATTATGTATATGCCATATTGGCCAGTTTACAAAATTTAATTTTAAATCAAGAGTGATTCGAGAGTGCACCCAAAATAACCTCGTGTTCCCCTGACATATGCACTGAGGCGTAATATTGACACATCTGCCCGCTCCGAGTGCAAATCTAGTGCATAGCAGTGATAAACACCATTATCTATGAGACTATGACTAGTGATTCCCAACAATATCAATATAATTGAAAATTGATCCTAGGCTTATTTCCAATTAATCAATATACTATCGTAGCTCATCATACTCGATATATATATCTATATATATCTTAGAAACCTGCAGTACACATTTCTGCAGTTAAGTGGATTACTCCTCCCACTCCTCCGCTACAATAACCATCGCCGTCCACTCCAGCGTCTTTGTCAAAGAACCAAGTATGCACACGCCCACGATGAGTATGACTGAGCGGGATACTCATACACTATGTCACTTACGCAGTGTCTTGAAGTGAAGCCAAAGTGTGCGCACTTTGTCTTTCCCTCTGTCTCACAAAGCACATTGCACACATGACTATAGTTGAACGGCTACCACTGTAACAAAACGACTACATCGGCATTACGCAGGTGGATCTATTTACATGAACTTTTGATCTTGATTGAAGTCAAACCTCGATTTTGATGCATGAATCTGATGCTTCAATAAGGAAAATCAAGGAAGCTGGACTGATTTCATTTTCCTGTGTACCAAATTTGATAAGTGTACCAAGTGTTCATTTCCCACCTATTTGGAAGAGTTTTTGCCCCAACATACCACCACAAGAATTATTATTTACCTACCGGTATATAAGCAGGCAGATACTTCTTTAAAAATGGTATGTATTAAATATTTAAAAATTTTAAATGGTGTTTTTTATTGTCAGTTTGTAGACCTGCTTGTACCATATACTTCCTTGTCATCCTGTAGTTTGCTGTTGTTTTTTAGTTGTCATCGTTTGATAAAGAGAATTGAATCTGAATAGTTCTTGAATCGTTTTTCTTTTTAATATGGTAATGAATAATGGGATATTATTAATTTGAATATTGATAATCGCGCATGTGCAATCGATTATCGATCGATAACTATCGATACTTTTTATTTCGATCTATAATCGATAATCAAATCAAAATTAGGCCTATACTTACCGAGGCGGACCCGCGACATTTTGCGAGTGCATAATTTTGTCACTTATCAAGTTATCTCGGATCATCCCTGTCTTCCTTTCGTAGCAGGAAAACAAGTTACAAAGTCTGTTTCTCCTTTTTGTAGTTTCAGATAATCCTCGGCCTAAACCTTCTATCATTTGAGTGTCACTGTCATAAGTTTTTATCCTCATGTCCTTAGAATCAGGTATGTACCCATCTCCACCTCTTTACCTCTCTCTCTACCTTGTCTAGGGCTTTTACATGCCCATCTTTAGAGACCTGACTTTTGTGACTATTTCTGGTTATTCAACAAAAAAAAACAATGAGTAACCAAAAAAATTTTTTTTTGCTTTACCTGTACACTTTCTACTTCCTTGGATTATTATTGAAAGTTACTTTTTAAAGTAACGGATAGTAACGAATTACTTTCACATGCTAACTTATTCAACCTTGGCACACAATAGCATAGTACCTAGTAGCACAATTTAGTTTTAATGATAATAATTAGTATTTATACATTTTAATTTTAACCACTTGTGTTCTGCACCTGTTTTGTACCATTTGTGTACCAAGATTGTGATAATTCAATGCATGCACAAAGCACACAGCATAACACTTGCTTGTATTTCAGATTTGATTAATTAAATAATTGGTGGAACATTGACAAAATGTATTTGATTGTTTTGATTTCTTTGGTCATCCCTGATCCCTGTTTTACCTAATTCTTGCAACATGCAAGAATAAATCCATATATATCCATATATTTATATATTATTTAATTTTAAATATAGTTTGAGGCATTTAACATTGAAAGGAAGCGTTAAGAAGCATGTGACACAACGTACTATCTACCCGTATGATAATTAATTATTAAATAATAATGTCAACTTTCATTTATTGCTTGTTTAAATCAGTATACTAAATATGATATTTTATATTTGAATTTGTTTTTACTTTTTATGCATGTTTAATTAAACCGTGCATGTTGTGCTCCGATAAGTGCTGCCCCTAAGAGTTAACTTAAATACTACAAAATTATTGATTAGTTGAACTTTTCAATCGATAATTTTCCCATATCAACTACGACAGTGCTAAACATGCGAGCTGAGACTTAAATGTCACTTTGCTTCACACGCACACAGATAGTATCCAGTTTTCACTCTCCTTAAATATAACGAAATTGATAATTTTTACCTTTTAGCTTTGTTCATCCTTTATGTTAATGATGTGTCAGTTAATACTATACATATCAATCAATAGTTTTCTATAATGTACTGGCTCAGGTACGGTACTTTGATGTAGACCCTGCTTATGTAAGATACACTTTTGCTATGTCCACACTTGCCATTTAAATGTCCTTAAAACCTTGAAATGGGTGTCTCATTTAAATCCAAGTGTAGTCGATACTCGACATTTTAAATAAGCTAAGCCATTTAAATGCCCGAACTATTTTAAATGCCTCACACCATCTTAAGTTTTTTTCTCTCCAAAATTCTGTTACGGTGACTAAACTATGTAACCTCACTTCAAAATATCTTTGTTTGTCTGCATAATTTAGCAACCATTGCCACATAAAAGGAAACACTTGAGTGAAAAATTCGATAAAATTCATAATTACTTCGACAAATTCTCACCTCTGTCAAAATTAATGTCGGCCTAACTATGTTCCACAGCCATGTAATCCACAACCTTGTAGAGATAAGTAAGTAAGTAGTAGATAAGTAAGTGCTTGTTTATTCTCACTAGGAAAACGCTAAAGTCCCGCCGCGTTGATGGATGAAACTTTTTAAAGTTTTAAGCTTGCTGGGATATCTTTACTTTTGCAAGATGCTTTGTTTTGCTGCCTACGCATTGTAGGTGAATGTTGTCAAGTTTCTTTGTTTCTTGTCAATTGGTATTATTTACCGTAAAAACTTATATTAAAAGCTTTATTTCTATGGATTTTGGCTAACTTTTTCAACTTTTTCTTTCAAAAGGTACTACATCACCATAACCTTAATGTCCATGTATAATATGAACGTTGAAAAACCCCACCCGTTTGGTCAGAATTGGCCCAAATGGCACGAAAATATCGTACAAAAAACCAAAAATCTTATATTAAAAGCTTTATTTCTATAGATTCTGGCTAACTTTTTCAACTTTTTCTTTCAAAATTACTAAAATCACCATAACCTTAATGTCGTCGTAGTAATATGAACGTTTTAGCTTCACCCGTTTGTCAGAATTGGCCCAAATGGTACGAAAATATCGCCCAAAAAATCGAAAAAGATCGTAAAAGTACGATATTCATGAGAAATATTTCTTCGATTGTACCCAAAAACGTGGCAAGTCTAAAGTTAAGAGTTTTCGAAGGTCCTGTCAAATTTTTATCCAGATCGCATGTGCCGTTTGCCCGGTAGAGAGCGAACAAACAGACAGAAAACAAACAAAAATACACACAAAAAAACACCCTAGCTAAATTTTTTGGGGTGTCGGTCGTGAAATTGAAGTCTTCGCTTCGCTCATCCAACAATTTGTTGTGTAGAGGCTGGCAGACACCTTGTGCTTTGGGTATACTGCCCTTTTCTGCCAACCAGTAGTTAATTTCGGGTCGGACGCGTGGACTCGTCCGCCCACTTTTTTTGGAAAAAGGTTTTCTGGTTTTTGCACTACACAACGATAGTATTTCGGTATTGCATTCAGTCCCGTATATTTTCTGAAACGCTCAGAAATCACTCTAAAAACCCTGATTTAAAAAAATTTACCTGCGGCGCTGTGGTTGGGGGGCCCCAACCCCCCCTGCTGTTTTTGCCTGTAATCGCTTGTCCAGCAAACTTCACTTGGAAATATGGTGCCCTTCCCACGACCTCGCCCTCCCCAGCGCCCCACGAGGAAGGATATTGTCAAGCGTCCACCCACTTATTATTTTAGAAATTAACCACTGCTGCCAACCTTCCTACTAAGCCTATTAGTGGAAAATAAATAAATAATAAATAAATAAATGCCCTTTTAAATATAGTCGTGCAGTTGAAGTTAGATGAGTGTACTTTTAATGGCAGACATTTAAATGACAATTGTGGACGTAGCTGGGTGTATCAAGTTTTCATACAGTATTTTTTGCAACTATGGCTTCTGTAGGTATTTTGGACATTCCAATCAAAACTCAGTTTATAGGCATTAGGCATTATGCGTTATTTTTGTAAATTATTGTAATTATTATTTTTATTTTTATTATTATTATTATTATTATTATTATTATTATTATTATTATTATTATTATTTGTAGGCCAACAATTAATTTGCTGTATGGAAAGTGTGTCAGTTATGTCATGATTGTAATGAGGAATATATGCATGATCGTCCAATATTAATTCTAGAATAGGGAGTAGATAGTCCTTCTTTTATTAATATCAACACCGTTACCAAAAATAATTTAAGTTTAATATTGTCACATTTATTTAGGATTAAAGTTTGCTATTTTATATTTCCCACCCATTTATTTCTTAACTTTACCATGTTGTGGAATAATTTGTCACGGCTGCTTAGATAAACACTGTGAAATTTCCTTCTTAGCTATAGTCTTTTGTTGATACATCAATGGTTTGTTGTTAAAGTTCCATTTAAATTATTATTATGAAATCTATGTTCTACTGATTTTTAATAAATACACGGTCAAAAACTAATGTTGTTTATTTACATGTTCAAGAGTAAATTTTATTTTATTAGAACACAAGATATTAAAATATTATTTTATAACAGAGATAATCTCCAAAAGCAAGTTTTTTGACTGGTGAATTGGCATCATGAAGGCTGGTGACGTAGTGCCCTGTTTTTTCCCACCAAAATATAAGAAAACTTAAAACCTAATTTATGAATGAAAATATTTTCTAAACAATCAAAGTTTAAGTTTTTTTTGTTTTTTTTGTTATTTTTTTATTTAAAGCTAGTGGAACTATAAAATAAGTTTATGCAAATTCCCTGTTATACTGCAGGTCTTAAAAAATGGAGTTCCACTTTTTTCTATTTTAATATTGAAATAGTTTATAAACAATTTACTTTCATGGGAGAAAATATCAGACAGATTTTTTTTTGTGGTTATGCACTAGGTACTTCCCCGTGTAATGGATGCTTTTTGAAATTCCTGTTTTTACTTTTTATTTTACAGTGTTGTCAATTTTATCATTCTCACTTCATTTATTTTTCAGTAGAAGAATCAAATGTAGATCATATTCTTTTTTATAGCAGACCAATTTTTTTCCCTCAAACGGGTTCATTGTTCAAATTCAACTGTAATGCATGCTGTAGAACAGTGTCGTTCACCCATTTTGCCCTTCACCTGGCACAAACTTAACTAATTTGTAAATGTGTAGCACTTAATAAAGAACTCAACATGCGCTGTCTCGTTACCATCATGTCTTGAAATAATGTCTAATTTGTAAGTAATGTGCATTATGTTGTTATTGTGCATGGTCTTTTTCTCCAATGAGACACGAGACAAATGGCCCAGCGCCCCCTGCTAAGCAAGGTATTTCTATTGTGTGTGCGTGTGGTTGATAAATGTGTAGTACTTGCTGATCATAGAACTCAAGTAAATGGAAGCTAATTAATGAATGAAGTTGTCTAAAATGTGACATACTGAACTTAAGTATTAAATCAAGTCACTGAACAATGTTAGCACAGATGTTGCTTGATATTCGTACTTTACAGTGGTATGTTTTACTGGATTTAATTTTTAATGGTTTCTGAGACGAGTTTGAACTCTCGGCTATGTCACTGCAAATTTTTTGTCAGGAACAAAACAATATGTTGATTACTTGCTAAGTTTGATTTATATTAATTTATCTCTTTATTTTTTGTATTGTCAAAGTATTACTACATAATAATATGAACTAAGTAATCTTATACTATTTTATATTTGCTCAGCCTTAAGCTATTTCTAATTCGGTTTACTATCACTATCAGATATAATAGGAAAGGTATCCATCCATGGTGGCTCATATAATTGGAGCAAAGGTCCAAAGCATAGAACCAAGGGACATGGGTTCAAACCACATAGTTTGTGCCATCCATATCAAGTAACATTCTGGCAATGTGTAAACTCAATTAAAGTTGTTAGTACTATCGTTCAAGCCATAACTGTCAATCATCATCATATTCATATCCTCTGCAAAGCGCTCGCCTCACCTTTATTAGAGTTGTGCGTACAGCTGCACACTCAAGACACTGACCAAATATAATATCATTTACAACCGTAATTCATAAAAAAATATTCAGTGTGCTTATAACCGGTCCCTAGACCGGACAAAGAATTTGGTAAATAGTCATCACATTTAGTTTCCATTTTGCCAGGGTTCTTCTTCATGGGTGACAAACTATTGGTATAATAATAAGACATGATACAATTCAACACACTTTTTCATCACTTTTAATTTACATATTTTTATTGCTTACATAAGATAATGCATGATTACAATATAATAGTCAAGTAATATACACTCATGGATTGCATTGTCTATTCCATGCTAAAAATGTTACATTGAAATTAATGAATCTTACTTTCCCTTACTACCCTGCCCTACATGTAGCTACAATATCTGGCCTTACTTAGTTTTGCATCATTGTTAGTTGAAGGAGCATAGCTATAGTTATAGTTAAAAGTTTGTACCGGGTGACATATACAGTGACCTGTATTGACCCTATGATCATCAAACTTAAATAACATTAAAATAACAATGATAACAGTTTCCAGCGCTCAAACAACCCAATACAAATAATATTGATGAAAAGTACCGGTAGTATAGTAGGTAAAATGAAATTGTGTTTCTCTGACTTAATTTTGTTTGTGTAAGAATTCATTTATACTACCCATACAAGGATTTATAGAGATACTCTTTTAGTCGTTTAAAAAAATGTATTTAAGTCTTTCGATGTCATTATGTTTTGCTGATTATTAACAAATTAAACAAGACTGAGTTTTACTATAAATAAATAGGCCTAGCCAAGCCTGCTGCTAGGTACTACCCAAAATTATGTTCTGTCACTGAATTGTTATTTTCTCATTGATCTTTAGCGTAGAAGTTAATTCTTTCTTGTCAAAGGTTTCAAGTTTCTATGATCGTGTAACACTCGGGTGTAGTATCACATGAAATCAGGTTTTACTTCAATGGATCCAGCCGTCACTTCAATTAGTTCTAAGTGATTACTTCTGGAGCTAAAAGCATGTGACACAGTGCCGTCTCCTTGTGTATACATATCAACAAGTTTATAACTAACAACTACTGATGAAAACATACTCACTCGTCCAGGGTAGCAAAATATCATGCATGGTTCATGGTAAATTGAGATATTCAAGTGACAAGAGGATATTCTAGACATTTTATCCATCTTTATTTCTGCAATGAAATAGAAAATGTAAGTGAGCACGGATCGCATTATTTTCAGGTGTAGAACAGGTTTATATTGGATGTCACATTGTGTTAATGCAAATCTCTATATTCCTGATATACATTTTATTATTATTCCTGATATGCATTACAGGAGTCGTGAAAGTAATTGCAGTGATGAATGACCTTTGAAAATAAATTATTTCAATGCGTGAGTTAACTATAAAAAAATATCGTACCTAATGTTAGTTTTTGTGTATTTGTGTACGTATATGTATGTTTTTGTATTGTGTTTTTGCACTGAGAGTATAGGACATGCGTTTTAGGCAAATTGCTGTTCGCACGGCCAACTGACACCACAGGTGTCTGAAATATTGAACATATGTCACAAATGTGGAATTATAGGGCTCTACAGTAACACATTTTTAAATTTTGTTTTAAAATAATTTATAAAAATTAAATTAGTTTTCACGAATTTTGATTTTGTTAAAAACTCCAAAATTGACCATATTCGTGATTTTTTTCCGACTGATTAAGTCAAAATTTGGAAAATCTATGACCACAGGGCTGTCTATGTATGCTTTATTGACAACTTTGCAAAGTTTCATATACGTCGAGATGAGCGAACAGCTATTTGCTAACAGCCAAATGTGTCCCATTCCCTCTTAATGTATGTTTTAATTCTAATTTGCCAATTTTGTAAATATATGCCTAGTGCATATTTCTGCACTAATCTCTCAAGACGTTCATGCTTCATTGCATCCCACATAAATTCTCTGTTCATAAGTCTTGTTTAATGTTATTTTTGTTTTTTTATATTTTGTTATTTTCCATGTGTTAATAAAATTGGAACATTGTAGAAAAGGACCATTTCATATTTTACGTCAAGTTTTTTAACCCACAAAGCAACTTAAAATGTTCCTCAAAATAAATCAATCGGAAGAAATTAAGGCGCATTAGGTGGCTCGTTGGCTTTGTGGTGGGCTCTGCTTCCAATGCAGAAGGTCCAGCGTTCGATTCCCACTTTAGGCAGTAGTTTGTCTACTTTTGATGTGGGTTTAAGTCCATCAGTTCGTGGCTTAGGAATGTGTAAACGGTGACCTTGGAGCCGTCTTAGCAACGAGCACATAATAATATCTAAGGTTGTTCCGAAGTAGCCTTGTTGATTCTGGCGCTGTCCAAGGGTGGAATCATGTCAGCTTGATTGGTGTTACCTGCTGGTCGCTAGTTGGTCATTGTTTGCTCGTCGATGGTGTCGGCTTGGTTGGCTTTAAATGTAATTTCCCCCCACTAAAAATCAATTATTTGACTGAGTAGGCCTAGGTGACTCTAAATTACGAATGTACGTATATATTTACCTATTTATTGTATGTTGCTGTGACTGTGAGGCAAATGCAAAATGTGGTCAACTAAAAACAACATTTACAATCATAATAAAACTTATATCTCCATTCTCCCACTCTGCCTGCATATAGATAGGATACCATAAAATTGAGTCATTGGCCCTTTACAGGTATGTTTACTAAATATGAGATCCAGTCAAATAACACAATCTGGTATTGTGATAACGTTTATAAATTCTAATTGTATTATGACAAAGAATTGTACTGCACCATCAGCATAAATGACACTATCTAGTTTATTATTATCTGAAGCTTGTAAAACTGGTGTAGGATTAAAAGCAATTACTACTTATCAGTTTATTTTCAAGCGAATCATACTTAACCAGGATTAACCAGGATTAGTTCATTGCTTTTTGTAACCTTGCCATTATAGTAGTAGGCTAAGCTAAACATGGCAGTACAACAAAGGGCGTGAACCTGGGGCTCCGGATCGGGTCTGGCCTGGCTCCAAATACCAACCAAATACAAAAATATGAGGAAAATGGTCTTCGGTCCTTGCAATATTTGGTTCTACCTATTATGCGAACAAATATCTTCTAGCATAAATTATATTAGGAATAAATACCGAAATCGTTTAAATGGCATTAGCCGTTCATCAGCTTTAAAGTTAAATTCTCTACATACAGGCCACATTTTCATATACCGGTACTCGAGTTAAAGATTCAAACACAAAAATAACATTGATTGACCCTGCCATTCCCTATTATTAATATTATAATTGCATATGAATTTAAAGCATAATTTGTATTATGAAAATAAAGCTTTATGTTCTTTGCTGTACCGGTAATTCTTTTTTCAATTATCTTCTATGGCTCCTACTACTAGTATTCAATATCAAATTTTCTGTAAAATTGGCTCCTTAGACCAAAAAGGTTTCCGACCCCTGCAGTAAAACTATGTAGGCTACAAGCTAAATGTAGTAATACGTGTTTGGCGTATTTTGTGTCTAATTGGAATACATTTTTATTTCTGATGTGTTCCTTTAAATTCTCTATTGATTCCCATTACATTTTGAGTGGATGAACAGAGATAGTCAACTTTGTCTCGTGACTGATTTCAAAACATATTTTCCTGTAGCGTCATCCAATAGACAGCTGTTCATAATAGGTCTACACAATTTTAGATGGCAAAAATTATAATTTAATAAACAACATAAAAGTAGGTATACCACAAACACTCATGCGGCACAGAACATGTGATATTATCTGTTCTTCAAGTTTTAAGTTTTTAAAGATTTTGTCTCATAACTTACAATTTGCCATTTGTCATGTTCAATAGGGAGGGGGAAACTCAAATTCTGATTTCTGGTTATAAAGAATGTAAAAGCTATTTGTGTTTAGGCTTTAGGTCACATGCCGCATAATTTCAATACAATGTATTGATCTAAAAGAAAGTGTATTCCACGTTTAATTAACGTTTAACGTTTATTAATAAGAAGTTTATTTGTGTATAAAACATCAATTTACTGTCACTCTTTAGTCTTTAGTCACTGACCTGATATGTGTACTTAGTATAGGCCTAGTAATAGCACACTACCAATGCATTTACTTATAACTTTGGCGGTGAGCGATCAATGCCCTAGGCAAGGCGAGACTGCTGACCTATTATAGCAATGAACTATGTATTGACAAAAGCAAATCAACCTACAGTAATTTCTTATATCCATCACTATATAATTTACAAAAGTAAATTTTGTAATTCATGAATGAATGAATGCCTATACTAGCAGGACTGTGAAACAATGTGTTTGTCTAATAGTTGCGGTAAAGTAATACAAATATAGTGTATTGTTATTGTAATAGTAGTTATAGTACTAGTATTGTTTTCCACAGTAGCGTCCAAGCTTCTTGCACTTTTCACATAGCTCCTGAGGATGCGCCTTATTCTGGTCACCTTTGTCCAAACCATCTGGGGCATGTAATGGTCTCTGAAAGCAATAGAATATGACAGTCTATTAATAATCAACCACAACTTCCAACATATTGCTAATTTATTATTATTATTATTATTATTATTATTATTATTATTATTTGGACAGATACTAAATAAATAATTAAAATGTCTTAGAATCAGTTGCGTGTGGCTAGTTCTGAACATGAAGAAACAGTAGGGCTACTATTACTATACAAAGCAATAGTGTTCAAGTTCTTTATTGATCCGTAGATTCATACACAGTACAAATATGGATGTCGTCATGTATATTATTAAGATTGAAGTAGGATACATAGCAATAAAATATAATACACAATAATATAAAATACAGTTGATGTGCATTTTTTTAAAAGCTACATTTGTGCTAAGTCTCAGCCTCTCATAGCAAAATATTCTTTGACATGATATTAGTTCAAAAGCCAGGGCAAAATTGGTCATGTTTTAAAATGCATGTTGCAAATGTAATAACTAGGCTACATGATTTTGAACCAGTTAATTTATATGTGTATCAAATTTTATAATATAATATTTATAGTATTTTAATATTTTGTAAAGAAAAAAGAAAAAACCAAAGAAAAAGAAAAACATTTATTTAGAATGGGCCAAACGATTTGACAAGACATAGCAAACATTAAAAATATGGCTCCACTATAGTTAATTATTTTATTGGCCTTGTTTGGATTAAATCAGTTTATTTTATACTGAATAGAATAGGACATAAACAAAGAAAGAAATAAACTGCAGCTAAACTTGTTTGCTTGCAGAAACAACAAATTATACATTAGCATTAGGCCTACTAATTTTTACTTTCAACAAGATTATGTAGGCCTACGCCTACTGAAATATATATATATGGTTACTGGTACTTATATACATCCTGTTTTAAAGACTGAGACCATCCCAATTTTGTCTTTGTTTTGTCACTGAGAGGTGAAATGTGAATTTCATCATGACACAACACCCTGCATAGGTAATTTTAACTTCTCTTTACCTGTTTATGAGGCAAAACGTTTATTTTGCATTTCTCGCATTCTTGGCCCATCCCAGCCCAAGAATTTGCGCTCATCCATTGTCTGCCACACTGTAGGCATTTGTATTCTCCAAATTTCCGTGCGTTTGGCCTGTTCTGAAAAACAAAGCCCGACATTTTATAGGAATGAGGGCAGAGGGGTGTACTCAGCCAGTCACAAGATATCAGGAAAGAGTAGGGTTATTTTGGGGAAAATAACACCACCGATAAATTTTTACACTAGGAAGCTTCGCAAACGCTTTTTCAGGCGCGTTGTTGGATGAGCGTAATTGGTGCATTGAGCTGCCATGTGTTATGCAGATTTTCTGTTGTTCTGTGAAAAAATCATTACTAAGTCGAAGACATTTTTTAAAAACGAAAAAAAAACGTAATTTTAAATTTAAAAAAAGGAAAATTGCGATTTTCATGAGAAATTATTTTTCGATTGCGCTCAAATTTCACACCAATATATTAATTCATAAAATTAAGGTTCTGTGAAAAAATCAGTACAATCGGATAAAGCATGTAGGTGTTATAAGTCGAAGATTTTTTTTTTTAATTAAAAAAAATCGAAAAATTGCGATTTTCATGAGAAATAATATTTCGATTGCGCTCAAAACGTGGCAGTTCTAAGTTCAGAGATTTCGAAGGCCTCCAGAAAATTTCATCGTAATTGGAGTATCGGTTTAGCCGGAATCGTGTTAACAGACACACAAAAATACAAACAGAAAGAAAAAAAAAACATTCCGGATTTTTTCTCCAGTGTAGTAAAATGGAATCTTTGCTACGCTCATCCCCCTCGTACGGCAATAAAAAAACAAGTGATATGATAACCAAAAAGTATAGGTCTAAGTTAAAATACTGTTTAGTGATTAATACAACTTGGCTTCTCCGTTCAGTTTTGAAACCACACAAAATATGTTTAAAAAAAATGAAAAATCAGAAAAAATCATCTTTCTAGTTAAGTTTAGAAAATCATTGTTTTATTTAAAATAGTGGTCTAGTTAAATCTAAAAATTATTTTAAAATGCATTAATATGTTGACATTGTCCAAATAGTATTAAAATTTTAAACAATTAAAACGTTTGGATAAAAATTGCATTTCATTTTGTTTATAAAAAAAATTCTAAAAAAATTAAATCGTATTTGAATGGATTAATTAAAAAAATATCGCGTCCGTATCTATTCCGGTGCACGCCTATGCTGTGAACATAAGACGGTGCATAGCTTACCATTGTGTCTGCACTAGATCTGCGACTGAGCCCGGGTACTGACAGGTCACTTGTGAAACTGCATCTCCTCCGCAACCTACGAATACGATGGCCGTTTATATTATCAGCGAGAAATGCGATAGCAACTACACGGACGCCATTTTCGTCAAACAATATTCAGCACAATTGCTCGTGATAAGAACTTGCCACCACAACTCGCATGTGCATGTACACCCAGCGTCATAAGTAAATCAAGGGGTTTCGTTGTATCTACAATAGGTACCCAGCACTTGATTTACTTCTGACGCCGGGTGTACACCAGTCTTGGGGAACTTATACACACATCAGGAACCATGAACTTACAACGTGCAAAGTTACTATTTCGTGGGAACTTGAACGAGTTTTACATTCCTTTATAAGTTCCTTTCGCCGTCGTAATTGCGCCGAATTTAAGGACCGCGTTTTTCTATTTTCCAAAATATGCTACAAAGTCAAAATATAGTGAATGGCTTTGAAACCTGGCTATTTTAGAAAATCAAAACTATTTTTTTCAAATTTTTCTTATCCGGTACACGGCCAATATCGCCACCTAAAAATAATTTCAAACTCCAATTCGCCAGGGCACACCATTCAACGTACGATGTTGTGCTTTTATGACATTCATTTTCAACTGGTTTTCTACAGGCTGACTGAGAGGAAAAATATTTTTTTAAACAATTGTCGTTCCTGCGAATTTTTTCGTTTGGCGGTACAAATCGGTACAAAATATCGCCAAACAAAAAAATGGGGAGGAAAGGGGATGTTCTCGGGTACTCAACACATGGGTCACTCACTCGTCTATCAACGACTTTGGTGTTTCCCTAGTGTTTAATGATTGTCACATTGTTGTTAATAATTAGTAAATAGGTCACACTTGATATGGCATAATAAGTCAATCATGGCAGAAAAAGGTTATTGTTTCAATCTGTAAGACTATGAACTTACAAGTATGTAGTAAAAATCTGCTTACTTACGTTTAGGCGCACAAAAATCATGTTATGTAATAATATATATTTTCACCAATAGAGATTTCTCACATACTACCCATCGAGGCTAAAATTTGGGACGTACCTGGATCAAAATCTACACTTTAAAATCCTTACTGAAGTTTTTTGTCATGGATTTAATTAAATATATTCAACAAAATCTCAAACCAAGCCCCATAATATAGCACTTGGATTTGTTATTTCAACCAAATTCACACCCTATAAGTAGTAGGCATTGAGGATGTCTACGGGAAGATTTTATTTCACAAAACCTATTATCTAGGGGCCCGGTATAAGGCGCTGCAGCCAAGCCACGGTGTGCTAGTACACTCAGGCACCACGTAAAAAAGCCACGTTTTTGTGTTTTCAATGTATTTCCCAGCCGCCATAAAACTTGAAATGAACTTAAACAACCCATGCCAATTTTGGTTGGGGTGCGAACATTCCTTCTGCGTTTATAATGGGATGAAAAATTATCAAAATCACTTCCCGTAACTCTGCCAGGTGCCTATTCGTTATGTGTCGATTTCCCGGCGATTCTGAACAAACAGATGGGTCTACATTCTACAACGTTAAAATTTTACATGGACATTAACGTTTGTTATAGTGACTTGTGAAAGAAAAAGTAAAAAAATAAAATTTAAAAGGAATGAAAATCATCGAAATCAAGGTTATAATATAGACCCAATTCCAATCTGTAACAATAGAAACTTGACTTGACGAGACTCCTGACAGAAATGTGAGAATCAATCAATCAAGTTTCTTTGGTGACGTCGAGTAAGTTGTTCGATTTTTCGACCGTGTTGCCAAATCTAATCGCGCTTTGTGATTCCCCTAATTATTCTAGAGTGGTACGGTCCCTTGCCCACATCAGCCCACGGCAGTGATAAGGGCTACATCTTATCTCGTCATATCAGAATTCACTCTTGTCATTCATTTTTCTTATCATTTAAGAAGTCGCTTACAGACAAACTCTTACTTCGATGACTCATGCAACTAAATAAAGATAGGTGTCTCGTGCTTTAGTCATGAATCATTTTTGGTTAGGTCAAGATATTATCATAGAATGCATGTATTATTAATAAATATGTTCTTTTTGCAGACAAATCTCAAAGAATCTGCGTTCTCGATTTTTCAAGTATAGGTTAAGTCGAATTAATGGGTTTTATCCTTGTGATTGATTCGACACTATACTTATAATATGTATAATATAATTATAATGTATATATTTATATAGTATACTTACCTTTGAACACATCCATGCGTCTATACATCTCTGCTGGCTATCTCAAGTGTGAAGTGTTGATCTCGCGCGCAGAATCGGGGGAGATTCTAGCCCTGGCTTACTTTTTTTTTGGGGGGGGGGGGGGGAGATGTTTTTTTCTTACTTTCAATTGAATTTATTTGTGTCTGGAGTGACTTGCTCAATATTGGGGAAGATATAGCAAGGGAAGAAATTACCAGTGTTCAATTCACACTATCCTCGTAACCACGAGCTGTGACTCGTGCACTTTAGCCGGCGGTACACGTTTACAGAAACAGCATTCTCAGCAAATGGGTGAAGTGGTGGGCTGTGTTATAAGCAGAAATGGGGAATGGGGACTGGGGAGTAGGGCCTTTCGAAAATACTCCACAAATAACGAATCAGATATTTTTATTTTGTTTTGTTTACAAAAATTTTATGAATTTAAATGGTTGATTTTGCTAGTATTAACACCAATATTGATGTTTAAAAACTACACCTTATATCTACTAATTACTTCATGACAAGAACATAGGAACATAATTACTTTCCTGATATTGCACAAAGCAGTTCTTGATGTAAATGTATTAGGATACCTGCCTGGCCTATCTTGTTAGTCACAACTCACTCTACAAAAATGCATTTGTAAATAAATCTGGACACAGATCAATAAATCATCTATGAGTTATTGAAAGAAAACAGCATACAATGCATTTATTATTATTGTTCAATTTTACAAGATGGTTGAACCATATAACTCCATGGTTGAACAATGAAGAAACAAGCATGAACTATTATGTATTTATTTTACCGTCTAGAATGTGGGAAATAGTTTCGGTAGCAGTCATTTTACGTTTGTACTTAGAATGGAGGCTTTCACAATCCTGCAGTATTTGCTTGTTGATCTAATTTCCATATTGATGCAGAAAGCACATTTATGTGGCAATTAAGATACACATACTTACTTTACTTAAAACTAAGAATGTATTTTTTATGGGAATTGTTTCAAGTTGGCTAATTATTTATCTCTTACCTTCGTGCTCTTCTTTTACACGAATCATGAACACAAATTTGTGTTTAGTGTAATACAGATTAGCTAGTAGGCATGCAGTGCCTAAATTGCAGGGTGAAAAACATATCCTGTTACTTAAAAGTTAAAACTACAAAAGAAAAACAGTTAAGTCTTACACAATTTTTAACCTAAAATTAGGTTGTCATGAATTTTGCTGATCTTGTTTTCAAGGATAATATTTTCTTCTGTGGACAAAGATTTATTCTTTTCATTTTCGTTCTCTTTCAGATTACCTGTAACTAGTTGTTAGTATTTTATAAGCTTGATAACATGAATGGGAACAATTGCACCACAGTTTACATAATACTATGAAAAGTAGCTATGTTTGCGAGTGTTGATCAAATTTTATAATATTATAAGAAACCAACATAGTGCTAATACTAAGCAGATACTTAAAACTAGCTATGAATATTATTGTTATGAATTAAGTTTGTTAAAGAAACGGATCAGCTACATGATTTTGTTTCTTGCATATAAATCAAGGTTTGTTCATGAACATCGCGCAGTTCCGTTTGATAGTCTTGCACTTCTCACAGTGCTCGTGCAGGTGACGTTTGTTCGTACCACCATTGAGTATGACAACACCTTTCTTGGGCAATAGTTTCCTCTGTAATCAAAACAAGTCGGTACAGAACTCGTGACATTTTCTTCCTTGTCCCTGACACTCGGATGTGCAAGGCGGATGCAGGATCCGGGAAGAAGTGCAGCTGGCTGCAAGAATGAGTCATCAGTGTATTCATTATCAGTTATCACGCATACGTCAACAAAGTGTGTGCGTTCACACTTCGCAGATATTTCATACACACGTACTAAGGATGCACTCGATAATCGATGTTATCGTTGTAGGATGCCCGCTATAGAGTATACACATAAGATTTAACCGGTGGGACCCTCTTCAGTGACTAACATATAGGTATTGTGAAGGGATGTTCGAGGGCTATTTAAGAGGATTCCATCCCTTGAAGAAAACCTCGATAAAACCTTCAGTCAGGATTGCTGGTCTCGACGGGATTCGAACCCGGGACCTCCCGCGAGCCAACACTGTTGCTTGTTATCGTTAGTTAAGTCGATATTCAAAACATTTCGAAAATCGACTATGAAATATTATCGAATTCCACGTTTCTAAAAAATCAAAACGCGTCATATCATAGATGTACAGCATCTGCATTGCTATTGTATTCGTGTCTTGTTTGAGATTGCGGACGAGATTCCTGACCGAAAAAGTTAATTTAATTTTGATCACGCCTCTCTTAGATTTTATTTTACTGACATTTTCGTTTGATATAACCGATCGATGATGCAGTCACCTTTTCGATTATCAATAATTTTATTGTTTGGCATCCCTAATAAATACAATGATTGAAATAATTTTATTGTTTGGCATCCCTAATAAATACAATGATTGACAAAAGTTGGATGTGGGGGATGACTCCGAAGAGTAGCCCTGGCAGGGTATCGTGATGGGCTAGGAAAACAGGTTATGCCCGGGCCGTACCTCCCAAAGGGATATTTCCCACACACCAAGGCTGTATCTCGGTGAGCCTGTAAGCGGAAGGTTCATTCATTCATCCATAGGAAATTTGTCCATTCGTCCACATTGCTAAAAATTAAATTAGGAGTGCGTCTGAAACAGTATATAGAGCTCAGTGGTCTGAAATCGACTATTTGCACGAGTCTGCTTGCCTCGTGAAGTGAGTCACGAAGTTGGTGTCCACTGTCCAAATGTGCCTGCTTCATTCATATCAAGAAAGCCTCATAAATCAATCGTAAAATGCTAGTTCAAAGGAAGTTGTTGGTATTATTGAAGACCATAAACTATCAATCATGTTTTTTCTTCAGCAAAGTAGTCACTAAAAACCTTGGTCACTCCAAACTGCATGGATCTTTTTAAACGGGAAGAGAATTTCAAAAGAAGGAATGATTAATATTTTTGCTTGTGAATAGAGTTGTTTGAGGTATTAGCACACAGGTCATCCTATTTTATAAAAAAAAAGGAGGTTGAGATGGATTAGGTCTTTCATTTGCCCCAAAACGTGGGCCTTTTGAAGGTAATGTTATTTTACTTGGAAATGAAATAAAATAACCATATTCACTTCAGAGGACTCGCTCATAGAGGAGATGCGCCGGGCGGCTAATTGAGGTCACTTGTATTTGGAAGCGATGGATCCGCCGTTCTCACTATTAGGAGAATCTGTCAGCATAATATGACGTTTACCGCGTTGCACAAAGAGAGCATAGAAATAAGTCACTCTTTCAGAGGAGGCTATCTTGATAAGAATTCAACTAAAATTTAGTCTATTACTATAGTACTAGGCTAGCACGGTAGCACCTATAAAGGTGAATCCTCCTAGGTGGAGCAGCACCCGATCGGAGTTGCCGAAAGTGTGTGCTTACGAGCCTACTTTGCCTGCTAAAAAATATGGCTAAGGTAAAAATTGTATAACCTATTGTACTCAAATACCTATTTCTTGTTTCAACGTAATTCGCAATATGGTATGTATTTATTATTAACAGGAATTATGGCGGGCAAGCTAATTTCGAAGTTAAAACATATTTTTACTTCAAACCTCACTTTTACAAGATTATTGTTTTGGCAATTTAGTTGGGTTTCCTTCACTTTAAAAAAATCTTTCAAAGTATAAATTTACTTTATTCACAAGCACGTGTGCGGGCCAAGCAATTTTTTTTATGGTTTTGAGTTTAAAATTTTTACTTTTTTACCACGAAAATGGCGCTCGTCAAATGCGACACTAGGGAGAAAGAATGAAAAGCTTGACTCAACAATCTCAACTCAATATTATCTCACAGCATTCACAGCCGAAGACTTTTAAAAGAGAGCCATGGCTGCCGTATTTTTTTTTACTTTTTTTTTTTTACAAATGTTTGTATTTGTGGGGGATATTACATCTTTTTGCTGTTTGTTTCCTATCAAGGCGTGAAGGTACTTGTTCATATCGGGACCCTCCAAAAGTGAAAAGTAGGTTAGTGGGGTTGGGGGGGGGGGGGCGCGGCTAGCTGACCACGGCAATGCACTTCATGCTTTCCTCCCCCCCAACCCCACCAACCTACTTTCCTTTTCGGGGGGGCCCTATAATGAACAAGTACTGGCGTGGGATTGATGATTACATTTTTTCAAAGAGTCGATTCCTTCAAAAGTGGGTTGCGGTGTCAGATATTGGCGGTTTGTTTGAAGTTGGACTTGGACACCGCTCATAGTGTCGGATTTCTGACTTCTGTTGAGTTGTGCGCAGCTCACCTTCCTCGCTCTTCTCTCTGTCTCTCTCTCGCTGCTTTGATGTATACCGACACAAAGTGTATTCCGCGTTTGAAACTTCTCAGTTGTCGGACTTGTAGTGTTTTAAAAATTAAAAATCATAACATTTTTAAGTTCGGAGTTGTTTTTTTGAAAATTTTTGGGCCCACAGTCCCCCCAAATTTAGCCCCTTGTGTTTTGGACGCTAGATATTGATAATGGCTAAGAGCATGTTCGACTCGAACCGCCACTGCATTTAGTAAATCTTACCTGTACATGAGGATAGATGTTTATGAGGCAGTCTCTACACTCTTGCCCCATGTCGGCCCAAGAGTTGCCACTCGACCACGTCTTCTGACACCCGGTACACTTGAACTCGCCGAAACAGCGCCGGGCACCTTGGTAGGGCGTCTTGCCCGGAGGGCTGATGATCGGGAAGACTTGTGCCTTGCACGTCTTACACTCCTGGCTGACATCAGCAAACGACTTGACACTCGCCCAGGTCGTCTTGCAGCCTGGACAACTGTATTTGCCATAGCCAATCCCTTCTGGCTTCTGCTTCTGCTTCCTCACCCTCTTCCTCTTCTTTTTAGGTTGTGCTTGAGGGGCCGGGGGGTTGGGAGCGGGAGCGTTTTCCACATTTGCCACGGGGTTACTCTGAAATAAGAAATTTCATAATGAGTTGGTGGAAGAGTTGTACTAAATTCATTAGTACGTACAATTTTCCCAAAATTTAGCTTGTGTGTAGGGACGACGACAACGACGACGACGATGACGACGACAACATTTAAACGTATTATTTTGTAGTCCTACTCACAACAAAATGTACGATTTACAAAACTGGCCTAGCACTGACCATGGTGAAAGAATTGCTTTGTGGGACTTCCATGGATTGTTCAGAATAATAAATAATGATAAGGTAGATGACATACGATCTTGATTGTTTTCTCGCTATACGAGACCTGATCTGAGGTGCCACTACGGAATGTGCGAGCCTCATGTGGCGCACTTACTATCTTATGACGTCATAGGCCACGGTTATCGCTGGAGCTGGACGGCCGCTAGTCACACGTGCACGAAGCGCGATGACGACACAAGTGTATTCTACAGTCAAACGTAGTGTGCGCACAAAGAAGCGTATGATAAGCGAAGTCCCTGCCAACTGCAAACGAATGTCGAAAGGCACGTTACCCTTTCTATCTAACCCCCCCCCCCCCCCTTCCTTAAACACACACGTATAAAATATAAAATAAGTACATTTGAATACGGAAATTCACTTTGAAATAATTTGGATAGCTTTGGAGAGTCTCGGTCTTGTGTTGGTTGGTCTAAGTTCATTGTCAGAAAGTACAGAAAAGTCATAAATTAACCTATTTTATTTGACACATTTTTAAAAAAAATTGGGAACAAGGGGTGGACAGGCCTCCACAAGCGTATTGGGGAGGGCAGGGGTTCCCCCACGTCGTGGTCGTCTCCGTCTGTGTCATCATCCTTCATCCGTCCATGTTGTCATTGTCGTCGCCGTCGGGGAGGTAGTCAAAGGGAAGGGGAAAGTTCCAGAATCTCCGTAACCAATGAAATTTAAAATTTACAAAATGAAACAACTGAATTAAATGAAGGGCTGGACGAGCTGGGTCGTAACTCGTAGTAGTAGTAGTGTCTTTGAGCTGGGGGTTCAATGGTGAACCCACCCTCATAGCCGATCGTCTCGTAAATGCAAACTATAAGACGCCCTACATCAATCAAATCATCTTCATCTATATGTTTGTGTCCGGTTCCAGTCAGCTTTCAGTCTGTTGGTCAAGCTAGGTTAGTCTGTGATAAACGAAACAAAGTCCTTTGTGCTGGTATCTAAATGCTGAGACAGCTATCACCAAGCTGTGATAACCAAACATAATTTCGCGCATGCAAGATAGTTGGATGGGAGGGGGAAAGGTTCATAACCGAAGCCAGGCTGCCACAGATGCCACTACTTATATACAGGGGCGTTTTAACGCACAGGCCCGGTAGGCCCGGGCCTAGGGCGCCGGATCGTCGGGGGGCGCCGTAAGGCGCCCCCCACCCTTGAATAATCTACTACAATACTCAAAACGGTGGGAAAATAAAAAATAAAAAAAGTGCTAACGCAATTCCATTTTATTTTACTTATACATAATATATATGTAGGCCCTATGGTATTGTGTAGTTATTATGACATGATAGTACATAGGGCCTAAGTAATTTTCTCTGTATAGCCTACAGAGTGTAGGGTCAGGGGGCGTAGAATTATTCCCTGATCATTTAGGAAACGTTTCAAGACATAAATAATAATATGTCACTTTCATCTGGCTGTTATCGGCGATTCTTATTCAACAGAGACAGACTAGTAGTCGTTCATCTCGAAGGCGAAAAAGGCCTAAAATGGGCTCAACTTGGGGGGCAAGGGCTTAACCCATACAATTCGGTTCTACACAAACACGGAGCATGTATTGTTGTATAACTAAAGAAAAAATTTCACTGCTAACAATACGTCACGACGCTTCAAAGATGGCCGAAAGCTTCATTTCTAACGGGCCCCACATTGACTTTCTAAAACCAAAATAAATGTTGCAAAAATAATTGCCAGAAACTTAATTTTATTGTATTCAATTCAAAAAGAAAATTTGCAACAATACAAATGCAATTTACATAAAAATACAACAATGGAATAGTCTGTTATAGGTCGAAATAGACCTCGTAAATCCACTTTTTCCTAACTACGCCTTACTTTACGGACATCTCAAGTGTACAATATCAATCCGATGGTTTGGAAAAAATCACTAATGTGTGTCAGCATATTGGCAACAAGATGGCTATAACGGAATTTGTATATAATGGGATTTTAAACTAAAATAATTACAAAACTAAACATGTGCGTATTATGAATCTCATTAATGTCCTGTGATTTGCACGTTATAGTGCAGTCCCTGGCCATAAGACCCGTAGGAATTTCGACCTGGATGGATTTTATCTTCTGATCCTGTTAGGGTTTATTTTAAGGATAGAAAAAATCTTGGGTAGACATCTGTCGTTCCGGGCCTAAGTTTTTTACGACGCCATCTTCTTTTGGGCATATGCATATAGTACACGCTCTTGGTTTTCATATATTTTCTATAATTTTTATTACAGCTGTTGTAAAACTGAAATTATATTTGGATTCTTCATGAAATTACCAATTAAATTATATACATTTTGTCATCCTGGGAACATAATTGGATTATTTATAGAAAAAAAACATATTATAAGACATGCAGGTAAGTGATACGGATTGTTCGTTTATGATACACATATAACATTTGACACACTATATAAGGAATGTAACTGGAAAATGATTTGAATGTTGGTCTATCTCAGAATTGTCCCACGACACCAATAGAGGCCATTTTACAAGATGGCGGCGAAACATATTGTTTTTTTTTCAAATTTGATGATAGAATGTTGAAATTTGATAAATACATAGAACATGCCATTGAAAAATGACTTTTGTGTAGTGTCATGTCAAACTAAAAGAATAGCACCAATGGCGGCCATTTTTAAAGATGGCCGTCACACACATAAACCCTTAGAGCATGGATAGTTGGTAGAGAGAGTATGACGTCATCCCGAGGCGGACCAACATCGAAACGCGGCAAACCACGTGACTGAGGTCAAGGCGGCGCGGTAATTCAATGTGTCTGCATAGGAACGGTGCACATTGGCTTTATATAACGCAAATACTTGGCCATTTTCAAGGCATGCATACATTTACACTGTCTACAAGTGAGTATGCATAAACCACGTTACTTTAATGATATCATCTTGTTATTTGATGGTACACAAGTAGGGTACGCTATTGAGAAATTACGGTTTTATGTGTTATGACAATTCAATGCTTTTTAAAAACAATATATAGCTGCTCTATCAATAGAATGCAGATGCTAGCGTCATCGGCGGGGCCGAGCGGGTCGATCGGTATTTTAAATTAGTGACCGCTGATTGGCTAGAACTATCCCGCCGGTGACGTTGCCATCTGCAAACCTCCGATGGAGCAGATATATAAGGATCTGCTACCGCATAGCTACATTAATTGCTATGACATTAAAAAACTAGCAAAAATACCATACTTATAATAATACACGTGTTTTTCGTACACATAGAAAAGCAATTGACTAGTTTCCTTAACACATAATCTTGTTAATGAATTTTTAATATGAAAATGAAAATGTTCATGTTCCCATTTAAGTTTAAGTAATTACATTCTCGTTTGTAATAGACGATAGTCCGGTAGATGACTGTCATTGGTGCAAAATTTGGTTTTTTGAAGTTTACTCGTTTGGGACCCACAACATACACACAGAATTAGCTTTTAGCCAGCCAACTATAAGCCCCTCATCCACCCAACCCAAGCAGATGAAGAAGAAACCTTTGAAGAAATATTTGGTTGGTATATATCCAAGTTTAACAAGGTGAAGATAAAAATAAAGTTTTATCAGTTACGAAACATCATTAAAATAATGTATTGCATTTAGCAACACTACCGTGATTATCTTCATCCTAAGCTCTATCGCACTTCGTAATTTAATTTGTGGCGTTTTTGATGACAATGTACAGGAACTCAAAAACATGGTCTTCTATTTATTTTCTCATGATCTTCTACATTTTTTAACTATGTCCTTTTCATGCATTCTAAATACATTTTATGACATGAGACTATAATTTGGTCAACTTTTGGCAACCGTTTGGCTGCCTTTTAACGACCTCTTGGTAACCTAGTAGCAAACGTTTGGCGTATTTTTGGCAATTACTTGGTGAATTCTTGGATGTCTTGTAAGGGTTGCCAACAGGTCACCCAGAGGTAGTATTTGACACAAAACGATTTGTTGGCTTACTTTTGGCTTCTTCTGGCGACTATACTGGGTGAACTTGTTGGTTTCTTGTTTGATACTTTAAAGTAACCTTTTAGCTAACTGCGTGTTGACTGCTTGTTTTCCTTTTGGTAACCAGTTGGGTTGATTGGATATTGCTTAACGTCTCATATTAATGCACTTTGGCTATTCGAGACGATGAGTGGAGATAGATGAGGATGAAGTATCAAGAGAAGGGAAGAGAGGAAAACCGGTACCGGCACGTAGCCTACTCCGTTCAATAAGTAGTAAGGGGACCAATGGCTTAATATCCCATCCGAAAGGACGGTTAATCCTTGACAGTCATGCAGGAGTAACCAGTTGGCAACCTTCTGAGATCTACTAGGAATACGCACTATCAGATCGGGATTGAACTTGAAAAAAAGTAATCTAATAGTTAGTAAAAGGCCAGTTATTAAAGCAAGTTGCAGGTTTCTCTCTCTTATGGTTTCATCATATCTTGACAAATGGCGAAATGGATGCCGTTGGTGTCACAGTGCAGATGTAACTTGCTGAACACATTAAACACTTCATCCATGCCCCATGTGTGAACCAAATTTAAACATTGTATTGTCCATTTTAGAAGACGTTTTATTGAAGCTGAATTTAACTCAGTATAGGTGGGTAGAGAGCTAATGGCTGGCTTGCTAAAACTGAAAATAGAAAATGGTAATGGTTAATTCTGTGTTTATGTTTGTGGTGGGTCCCAAACGGATAAACTATGAGAAACCAAATTTTGCACCAATGACAATCGTCTACCGGGCTATCGCCTTTTACAATTGAGAATTTAATTACATTAACTTAAATGGGAACATAAACATTTCCATTTTCATATTTAAAATTCATTAACAAGATAATGTGTTATAGAAACTAGTCAATTGCTTTTCAATGTGTACGAAAAACACGTGTATTGTTTTAAGAATAATATTATTGCTAGTTTTTAATGGACATGGCAATAAATGTATATATGCGGTGATATAGGCCTACTACATTGTTTCTAAAAAGTATTGAATTGATATAACACATAAAACGTAATTTTTCAATAGTGTGCCCTACTTGTGTACCATCAAATAACAAGATAATTTAATTAAATTTACGTGGTTTATATGTGTGTGACGTAGGGTGACCATAATCCTAAAAGTAAAAACCGGGACTCATGTACTTTCGTTTTGTATGGACTTGTGTGGGCTTCCCGGGGTCTGGACCCCGGGGCGAAGCCTCAGCCGCCGGAGGCGGAAAATGTTTGGGGCAATTTTTCCCCCAAGATTGCCTGTAGTGAGATGTGAGACAGGTCGGGTTGGGGGTTGGCCTTTGCTTTGAGAGTGTGGTGCAAGTAGAAAAGTCAGGTCCCAGCAAATTATAAATAGTCCTTTCTTAATGAAGTGCCACTCGGCCGAATATTTTTCTTGAAACGAACATTTCCGTTTCGGTTTCGGCATAATGCTTCCTACTCACACGGCACAATATCACTGACAGACACAACACAACCGAACAGTAGCTCAATCAGAGCGAGACTGACGAAAGTCACGTCGTCACGAAACAACCCCGCGTGCACTGCACAGTAGGATAGCCTCTGCCTAGGCTGTCTCAAGGTTGCAACTTGCTTCTCGAGAGTGGAGTGGGTTGGGCCGTTGGGCGGGCGGCGAGCGCGGCCTCTTTGGTCGCGTCTCGCGTTGCAAGAATACTCTGTTGTCTGCTGCGCGAGTGGTTACTTTTAAAAAAGAACGGCGCTTCGCGCTCAAAGAATACTGAAAAGTGAAAATTAACGAATTTTCACGGAAAATAGGAGATTTTATTTGTTGTGACAAATCCGGGACAATTACATGTCCCGGGTGGTGTCTCTCGGGACACCGGGACAGATACCCCGAAAACCGGGACTGTCCTGGGAAAACCGGGACGTCTGGTCACCCTAGTGTGACGGCCATCTTTAAAATGGCCGCCATTGGTGCCACTCTGTTAGTTTGACATGACCCTACACAAAAGTCATTTTTCAATGGCATGTTTTCTATGTATTTATCAAATTTCAACATTCTATCATCAAATTTGAAAAAACAAACAATATGTTTCGCCGCCATCTTATAAAATGGCCTCTATTGGTGTCGTGGGACAATTCTGAGATACCACATTCAAATCATTTTCAGTTACATTCCTATATAGTGTGTCAAATGTTATATGTGTATCATAAACGAACAATCCGTATCACTTACCTGCATGTCTTATAATATGTTTTTTTTCTATAAATAATCCAATTATGTTCCCAGGATGACCAAATGTATATAATTTAATTGGTAATTTCATAAAGAATCCAAATATTACTTCAGTTTTACAACAGCTGTAATAAAAATTATAGAAAATATATGAAAACCAAGAGCGTGTACTATATGCATATGCCCAAAAGAAGATGGCGTCGTAAAAAACTTAGGCCCGGAACGACAGATGTCTACCCAAGATTTTTTCTATCCTTAAAATAAACCCTAACAGGATCAGAAGATAAAATCCATCCAGGTCGAAATTCCTACGGGTCTTATGGCCAGGGACTGCACTATAACGTGCAAATCACAGGATATTAATGAGATTCATAATACGCACATGTTTAGTTTTGTAATTATTTTAGTTTAAAAATCCCATTATATACAAATTCCGTTATAGCCATCTTGTTGCCAATATGCTGACACACATTAGTGATTTTTTCCAAAACCATCGGATTGATATTGTACACTTGAGATGTCCGTAAAGTAAGGCGTAGTTAGGAAAAAGTGGATTTACAAGGTCTATTTCGACCTATAACAGACTATTCCATTGTTGTATTTTTATGTAAATTGCATTTGTATTGTTGCAAATTTTCTTGTGAATTGAATACAAGTAAAATTAAGTTTCTGCAATCATTTTTCCAACATTTATTTTGGTTTTAGTAAGTCAATGCGCGGCGTTAGAAATGAAGCGTCGGCCATCTTTGAAGCGTCGTGACGTATTGTTAGCAGTGAAATTTTTTCTTCAGTTATACAACAATACATGCTTCGTGATGTGTAGAAACCGAATTGTTTGGGTTAGCTCTTGCCCCCCAAGTTGAGCCCAACTTTCGGCCGAGATGAACGACTATAGTGTAGCCGGGCTAATTGCAGCTGAACTGCCCTGTCATTCCATTTCTTCTTTCGCCCTTTGCAAAAAGACACAGATTTTTTCATTTCTACAAGATTTGTTTAGCTTACAAGTGGTGCCAGACGGCGCACAGGGTTTTAAAGGCTTGTGTGTTGTGTCCGTGTATTGGATTGGTGTCTACTTTTCTGACTGTACCGGTACTATAACTTAACTAAACTAATCTGTGAGTGTGCCATGAATCCCGCGTATATTGTAGTGAGTTGCGAAAGTTTTTAAGTAATTATAATAATTAATAATAATAGAGGTCAAACATTAATTCCGAATATAATAATGAATCCTTAGAAAAAGAGCGGTGCAGAAGTGAGAAAGCGAGCAAAAGAAAAGAGTGAACAATCATCAATGTGATGTTTTGCTAAAGAAAATTTCAAAAATAAGTTCGTTCTTTTTAAGTCCACCTACATAAAGGAGTTTGAGGGAAAAATCACAAGAAGCCTTTTATAAAAATACCAACGCCGAGAGTCAACTTCGATGCAATCATTGGTGATTGGGTGAGTAATTCTCGACGACAAAATTAATTGGAAGTCCTGAGCAGCTTAATATGATATAAAACCGATGCAACCCACTATTTCATGAGATCATTTGGGGGGGGGGGGTGCCGTAGAGTTTTGGGCCTATGGGCGCCAAATTTGTTAAAACGCCCCTGCTTATATATAGGATAATTTCTAACCCTCTGCAGCCGCGCCTGAAAACTGGCTTTGCAATTCCCCAGTCGTCATTGCATCATGCACACACCACAAAAGTATGTATTTCAAAATATAACGTCGGACTCGCGGCTCCGGTCGCTTCCGTGGCCAGAGTGGTGTGAGTAATCACTTCGGTACCGTCCAAAATACCGCGCACTAGACGCTCCGCTCAGAGCCATGCGACCAGGTGCTACCCATGGGTGCTACCTACACTCGGTTCATCACTCATCAGTTCCATTCTGTTTCTCGACCTCATAGTAGGACAATTTTTATAAGCGGTGCTCTGTCTTCTACCCCGTCCGGCTGTACGGCCAAGTTGCTCGCTCGAGCAATCGAGGATGAACGAAACCGAGCGAAAGAGGGGAAGTTACACATGTAAGTACTGGCCGGAGCGGAGCAAGTGCGCGGTGTCGCATATGATTCTGTGCATTTCAATTTGACGCAGAATGCTGTTCTGGAAGGAACTGAGCCGAGCCGCTGTGGTGCGCGCCTTGCTTTATACAATTCGACAGTCACCTTGTAGGCTAGGCCAGTTTTGAAAAAATGTGTCTCCCTTCTCAATAGTGGTGTACCGGGGTGTTAAAAGCTGACACCAAATTATTCCTACTCAGAAGAATGTCCTGCATACGACAAACATTGTTGGCAATGTTTATTTAGGATATTTACTCCCCAAAACCCCCCAAAACCCCCTAAAAGTAACATTTTCCCCAATAATTATTAATAATTCATAAATAGTGAGATAATTCTCCTAGAATAAACTTTAAAAAAATCAATTGGTAGAAAAAAGTATTTCCAAGAATTTGGCTAATTCAGATTTTCAGATTGTATCGAAATTACACAAGAAATGGGCCCTCGAAACAGTTCGAACGCAAAGTTTTCAAGTTTTTGCTGAGCACTAAAGAAATGTTTCACTTCATTGCAAGTAAACGGTAAAAGATTTAGATGAGATTTTTTCCACAAAACATCAAAAACTACTCGTGGCCAGGGTGCAATCAATGTATTCAATATAGGTTGTTTAAATATTGTGTAATAACTGAAATAAGATCGCAAAGTGTAATAATCCTGGGGACGGCGGAGCCTAGCGCGCGACCACGGAACCAATCACAGCGATCGTACGGATCACGTGATCAGTGCGAGGCGCATGCATGTGACTGCTTGTGCTGTGGTTCGCGCCTCGCAGTTGTAGGCTTTGCTGATGTTCAAGGCGAGTTTGACTGTACTTATGACAATGAATAATACTGCTTTAATTATAGCATAATTATTATTACTACGTCGAAAAACAGAGTGGGGTGGGCTGTCTCTTGGCCTATAGTGCTGCAAGAATCGACGGGGTGCGTTTTAACATTTTCACAACTAATCTGCATTGTAAACATATTTTTATAAAGGCCCTTTACACGAGCAATTAGTTGCTAGCTATGCATTGCCGCAATTAATTGACTCCAAGTTGGATACACACATTTCCTATAACGCATTTACACGCCTTCTGAAAAATTGCTAGCAATAATTGCCGAAAGTAGGACTCTGCTCAACTTTTCAGCAATCATTGCTAGCAATTAATTGCTCGTGTAAAGGGTCTTATAGGCATGTATAATTATATACACTCATATGACACAAAAAATACAGTGAACGATTACACGTTAGCCTACGCCAGCGATCTGCTTGTCGAAATTAAAAAATATTAACACAATATGATTGATTGTATCAACATTACAGTTCTTTCAGTGCGGTAATGCTGAAATTATTTGTGTAGCAGATAATAGGAAGGTTTATTTCTTGTGTTTACTGAAAATGATTTTGACCACTACCATGCCGTAAGTAATAAAAATAGCAAAACAGCTGCCCATAGAACCGCGCCTGACTATTATATAATAGAGGACGACAATATATTTTTAAATTGCCTTATGTGTTTTATTACACAATTATACAAAATTATAGATTATTACATTTGGTTTCGACGGCCTGACAATAATACCCATTATATTGTCCGTTCTATATCTATCAAGTAGATTTTACTCAATTATTGTAGATTGTTTTCTTTATAGGCTAACAGACTATCCAGTTGGCAATGCAATGCATATTCTGCAACAATGTAAACCAAGAATATTTGGAAAATGTTACTATCAAAGGAAAATAAAAGGTTAGACAAGCTGCTCATGACATTTAATATTCTCCGATATATTTTGATACTACCAAAAATGTTCTGTCTTGAGACAACTCATTTGGCATCCGAATATGTTACTCTGATTTTACTAATATGACTAACATTAATCGCCTCGTTTCAAAAAGTAAAAAAAAAGGAGCCGGTTGTTATCAGCCCCCCCCCCCCCCCCCCTCCCCCGTTAAGCCCTCCACTTCTTCATCCTCAGCCTCTCAGACAACCCAGTTAGTACGACATCGATCAATTCTGGGAGTTAGATGTATAGAAATAGCGGAGAGTCACTATGCTTTTTGACAAATCACTGCATGTTTTTCAGAAAAGATTTATAAATTAAAATCTTATCAATGTTGAAACAAATCTATGAGTGAGTATTTTAGAAGATGCAAAACACCACCGCTCGATTGGTGTTAATGCACCTAAAGTGCTAAGTGTATTTTCGTAGAGAAGTGCAGAAAAACAATATCCTTTCTTGCAACAATCAACAAAACAAACAACAAGCGAGCTACGATGTGACGGTAAATTTAATCATATCATAGTATCTCACTGGAGTCGCTACCTTGAGCTGTTAATTGAAGCAAAATGCCCCAAAGGAGAGGCTACTATGCCAAGGAAATTTCTACGAAAAAACGTGCACGAGAAAAAAGATTTGTAAATACGTGCATTCGTTCTTCTAAAGGTAGGAGTTAAGAAGATCGACATTATTTATTTTGTGCGACAAAATACGAGCGTCGTTGAGTTTGATGGATTGGTACCGCCGAAGATTATATACACATTTATTAACCAATCAAAACCTTTCGACGAAGAACTGATGTGCATTGTTCACGTTGTTACTCACATACGCGCAGATATATTATCGTTGAATAATCGGTGGCCGGTGCTCGATCATTGGTAGTCAGTGAAAAAGAAATTTTGAAGTGTATTCCGGAATCTCTAGATAATAATATATTCATCGAACTCTTGTTGGGCGGCTACTCAGAAAACTCGGAGGAATTGATTGACAACTCAAAAATACTAAGCTTGTGTGTGCTGTTGTGATCAGAGTTATATGGTTTTAATTGTTCAAGAAATAATTTTTAAATAATTATTATTTTATCCAGTGATTTTGCTGAAGTTCCAAACAATATATCAAGGGAAATTATTTCTTGTTATTGTCTACTGCTAACATAATTATTGAAGATTATTTCATCAGATCACAAGCTTAAATTCCTCCTTGTTACCAAAACAACATAAAATAGAAACGTTTGAAATACAAGCGCACTGATGCCATTGGTGTGCACAATCAGCAGAGCGCATTCGTCGCAAAGTGACACGGCGTGGCACTGTGGGAGTGCGGTTTGATATTATTTATAATATTGGCATTTTGGCACACTTCTTTGAAAAAACTTTTTCGCATTCCACAGGTATCGAGCATACATGCATGGGAACGTGAATTATTTTCGTTGAGTAGTTCTCGATACACAGCGTTGCACAATAGTTGCATACACCTAACTGGCATAATTTATTATTGCACCCCTGTTTTACACCTCAATAATTAATTTATTCGGAGGTTTGAAGTAGCTTATTGCATTAATTAATCTTTGCTTAGTAAATATTAAATAATTTTGTTTAGTTGTCATGTTAATATATTGTGGATTCTGCGATTTAATTACTTCTGGACGACCAAAACCAACCCTTAAGATTTGAGGGTTTAAAAAGTGAAAATAGCGATTGCCAACAATGTTTTTCGGATTCAGAGTGTAAAAATCTATTCAAATCACTTTGTTGGCAGCTTTTAACACGTCGGGCCACAAAGTTCGGAATTTTTTTAAAACTGGCCTAGTCTATTGGTAAAACGAATATGTTTGCCTGTATGCTTCGTCATTACATAAAAAAATTAGGTTGAAATTTACTAAAATGAAAGTGGCTTCACGTTCATTTTTGGAGTTTTTAGATCGCAGATAGTTGCTGTAAAACATCGTTTACACAGTACAAGTGCAGTAAAACATTACCCCAGCTGCCGCCCACAAAATCTTATAATGGATTTGCCCCCCCCCCCCCCCCAACATTCAAAATGTTCTTACGCGCCTGATATCTGTGCACTGTGCTACAACTACAACCATTATGTATTTGTAATGGTAGTTGCCCATGCTTCGACTAAATCACAGCAGTCTCCTTTTTATATGGTGTACGACTGGATGCAGTTCGAAATCAAGATAAAATTAGCACGAGAGAGCCACGAAAATCTTGACCAAAATGTGCACTCGTACTTTTCATTTACATCTTACCATCAATATTAATTTTGATGTGGATACTCGACAGGGTGTTTTAGATTTCAATAAGGAAAACATGAAATATTTTTTTTAAAATAAAAATTATTGTATAAATCAAGTGAACATGACACATTTGGCACTTGCAAATAGCTATTCGCTCGACCAAAAAGCATCCGAAGTATAAATAAACAACTTTACCAAGTTGTCAATAAAGTTTACATGGACAGCCCATCATTAGGACAGCCCTACAGTCGTAGATCGTGAAAAATTTGTTCCAATCAGACACCGAAAATTCACGAATATAATTTTGTGTGATTTTTGTTTTGGTTAATTTAAAACCAATTTAGTGAAGTGTTACTGTAGAGCCCTATATTTTAGTTTAGATAGACGATGAGTGGTGATAGATAAGGTTGAAGTATAGATAGGAGGGAGGAGGGGAAACCCGGTACCGGTACCGGCACGTAGCCTACTCCTTTCGAAAAGTACCAAGGAGACTGACGGTGTAACCTTGAGATCATATTATGTTCATCCACTACTAAGTACTAACCCGGACTGCCGAGCAGACGTCGAGGAGAACGACACTAGCTCAGTCAGTTGCTCTGACCAGCGGTATACGTGTATCTCAGGGCAGAGCGTTCAACCACTCTCTTCCCCTGACCACGCCCGAAGGTTGCTTAACTTCTGTGTTCGAGTGAGAACCGGCTAAACGACCTCGGCTAAACCGCTGGCTGATCCCATTTAGTCATACTAAAATATGTAAACATCGACCACAGATGAACAATGTTTTTTGACTATGACTTGAATGGAAAAAAGGGCGGATTACGAGAAATAAGAATTTGCTTATTTATCGAAGGTTAAAACCGGGGTTGACAACTCGGAATTTTAGTGTACACTGATTTTTGATTTCGAAATCATAATTGATTTTTTTAAATTTCGTGATTTTTTTGTCAAATGATTTTTTCCCGTTTTTTCGTGATTTTTTTTATTTCGGTGATTTAGTTTTATTTATTTTGTAATTTTAGTGATTTTTTGTGATTTTTTAAATTTTTGATTGATTTTTTGCGATTTTGCGATTTTTTCAGTGATTTTTTTTACTGTCCTTACTGCGAGCTTATGCTTAAAAAACTTAAGTATTAAAATTCGTAACTATTGTTCCTCGGATTGTTCATACATTATCCACTAAACGCGCCACTAAAAGAAGAAAAAAAACATTCAAATGTACGAAATATGCTTTGGACGCGGCTTTGAATTGTTTACTTCTGGTTACAAGTTTACGCGTCCCCGAGCGTGTCCCTTCTGTCCCATTTTGGGCACAGACGAGGTGTAAGGTTGAGCGCGGGGTTGAGGTTCTAGCGGTCAAACAAGCGATGTTACAACCCGTTACAACCTACAAAACCTCGAATATATACGTAATATTGCACTTTCCACATATTATGTAATTGCAAAATTATAATGTGTTAATTACTACTAATTTACTGCATTTTGGTTGGTCGTGTCGCAGATGGTTCTTCAACCCCATCTACATCTTCTCGCAACGCGGTAGGCCTAAGCAAACAGCAACCACCAAACAGCACAATGCTCGTGCACTAATAAAGGCTGCCCTTAGACTGTCCGATGTAGCAATCGCAGCAGAAGTCGAAATCGCGGCAGAAACAAAGGCGCGGTCTGTTACTGTAGCGAGAAGGGTAGCACGTGTACACTGGATTTGTTTTTTTGTTTTGAATTGTCATTGTTGAATCATATTATCCAGCCCTGTAGCCGCTCCCCGCATAGATCGCCTGCTGGCCCAAATAACCGCGCAAATAACTAACAGAAATCTCACAGAAACTCAAATATGGAAAACAACGCCATTGTGACACCTTGCATTTGCATCCCCTTCTACCTTCCCGTGGTTTGGCCTGTGAGCAGGGGAGTAGTGTATTCCCCAAAACTAAGGGCGAGCTCTGGCCGGTTGGGGTGCGTGTTGCAAAGAGAGCTCTCGCGCAACTTTTTAACACACCTTTTCTTCATTCACACAGCCAAACTCATATTTTATTTTCTTCTTTCACTTTTTTCGTCTCCATACTTGCCGGCCCTCTCTGCAACGAGCACTCCTCCGTTCCCACCAAGTTTAACCCATCCTATCCAACATCCTCACTCCTTCCCATTAACCCCCCTCGTCTTCCCTTACGTTCCACCCATTGGAAAGAAGAAAACATGGTGGTAGTCCACAATTATGGAAAAAAGAAAATTTGGAAGATTCCAATACAATTGCCATGGGCACTGATTACTCTACTGTTGAGAGCGACCTATAGTTAGCTCACGAAACTCTCCGTGTGACAAACTATCAAGGTTTTTACTCAAAATCCTGTCCCCACTGACAGGCAAGTCTGAACATCATGTAAACAACTCGGAAGAGTTTATTAAAGAAGTCCGAGACCTGTCACTCTCCCCCTCCGACATGCTGGTAAGCTTTGACGTCGTCAATCTCTTCCCTAGTATCCCTAGGGAAGATACCCTGCAACTTGTCAAAAACCTACTTCTATCGGATAGGAGTCTACGGGATCGTACTTGTCTCCCTGTTGACAACATTGTCACTCTTCTCTCGGTGTGCATCAACACCTGCTACCTGCAGTTCGGGGATAGTTATTACCTACAGGAGACTGGCCTCGCCATGGGATCTTGTCTATAAGTCCGTTCCTGGCCTCGGTTTTCATGGAGAACTTAGAGAGACTAGCCATCTCCACCTCCCCTGTCGCTCCACTCATCTGGCGTCGTTACGTTGATGACGTATTTGCCATTCTACATGCAAATCAGGTTGATACTATGTTAACCCACATCAACTCTCAGTCCCCACACATCAAGTTCACAGTTGAAACTGAAGCCTGTGGGTCCCTGCCCTTCCTGGATGTGTTATTATCCAAAGTAACCGCCCCCGACAACACAGTCAAACTCAAGACCACGGTGTACAGAAAACCCACCAACTCGTCTTCTTACATCCGGTTTGACTCCAATCACCCACTTCACGTGAAAAGGGGTGTGGTCTCGTGTCTGGCAAAGAGGGCTTACACACATTGTTCTAACCACACCGAGTTGCAGACCGAGAAATCGGTTCTCCTCTCTACCTTTGCAGCCAATGACTACCCTCCTGAGCTTGTTCAAGCTATTCTAGCTAAAGACCCTCGCGAAGAAAACAAACCCGGAAGTGACACTACTAAGCCATATAAAACCATAGCTGTTAATTACATTCCCGGATTCTCGGAGAAATTCCGGCGCATTGCTAATAGGTTCAACGTTCGGACAGTGTTTAAATCCTCCAACACTCTTCGTAAACAACTGTGTAAGACCAAACCCTATAATACCGACCAGCAAGCCCGTAACGTTGTTTACGAAATCCCGTGCGATTGTGACAGGACTTACATTGGTGAAACCAAACGCCCCCTCAACGTTCGTTTGACAGAGCACCAACGCAACGTAACCTCCAATGCACAGAATTCCCTTATCGCAAACCACGTGGAGGAAACTTCACACATGATCATGTGGAACAACACATCGGCCCTTCTATCAGAAGAAGACGTCTTCAAGAGGAAAATAAAGGAGGCTGCTGTGATGGCATGCAGCCACACCCCCCCTGTCAGCCAGCCGTCGTTTGATTTCCACCCCATGTGGATCCCGATAATTCGACCAGACGTCAACAGAGCGCGCAGCCACCCCCCCTGTCAACATTAAACCTGCCCGCCAGCCCGAAGAGAGAAGAGCGCACGGACGTCAGTTAGCCTCTGCTTGAGGAAGAGTAAGGAAGTGTTACTCGAAAATTCGCAATTGTTTTTATGTAAGTGACCTTGGTTAATTGTTTTTTAGTGTGTGTTCGTATTCTAACGTAATTTTGTTTATGGCTCCTTTGATCTCGACCGTCCATCTCGACTTCGATCCACCACGAATGCCGCATGCATGCAATAGTCGAGAGCAGCGGGCGGAGCGATATGGCGTGAATTTTTAGATTGTTTTCGATTTTTAATTTGGTTTCGACTTTCGTGATTTCCGGTGATTTCTTTATCATTTCAATTGTCTGTGATTTTTGTTTATCTTACCTTGTGATTTTTTTACAATTGATTTTTTATTCGAATACTCTGCATTTTCTCTTGCGATAATGTTTTATTCCCAAACCTCAGTCAGGTGATGCATTACTAATTATTCTAGAGGAGATTGAATGAGTATCTTTTTCAATTTATATGTAAATTATGGCCGAAGTAAACATAAATTCAATGATCTGTTTAACTAGCCCAAACATATCGTTATTTGTTTACTTTTATTTTTATTATTTGTGATCTTTTTTGATATAGTGATACTTTGATAGTTTTTTTTTTACCATTTTGATTTTTTGATTTTCTTTAATTTTGATTTTACATTTTTCCTAAGTGTACACAGATTATTTTAAAAACAGAGCCATCATTTGTTGATTTTCTCGTGCACGTAATTCGAAAAGTAATAATATGCCGTCCGCGGTGGCACATACGATTAGGTCACTGGTCCGAAGCGCATGGCTCTACGAGGACGTGGGTTTCGAATCCCGAATACGGCATGTTTTTTGTGATTGTCCTTCATCTTCATCGTCGCGATAGTACTGCACTCGCGACTAGTGAACCAAGCCTCTCGGGACTGTTGGTGGTGGGTGTCAAACAGACATTCAGTCTCTCACGCTTCCGCATGAGCTTCGTCTGTCAGAGGTGTTAGTGCGACGTGGGCAAGAAGCTTCTAGCCGCAGCGGCGTGTACCACGTACGGTGATAAAGCGACTTGTTTTGTTTTGTTCCTAGTAATGACCTGCTAAATATATCCATAAGACAGTCGCGTCAACTCTGTTCAGAGAACACGAACGAAGCGAATTTCACCGTACATTGGAACTGAGGCACGTTTCGATTCCGATAGTAGAGATACTAATCTTGAGTCCAGGGTCCCATGGGCGCCCGCAGGATAGAAATCAGGGGGTGGGAGGGGACACCTGCTTCCGCAATGAGAAACAGCCCCCACTCCGCCCTGCTCGCCGCACAGCGACCATCGGAGGCAAATTCGCGAAAGGAAACGCCAATTTTTGTATAGAATACAAAAGTGAAATGGTAATTTTTGACATTTGAAGTATATTTTGTAAATGCTGGATGGTTTGTGAAATGTGGATTGTAGTACTTCTATGCTACGGCAATACGTAAACAGACACATTGGTAGGCTATATATTGAATATATTATATTATTATATTTATTTGAAAAAGTGGGTTTATTTAGATTGTATTAATAATGGATACTGTAAATATCACAAAATACATTTTTAAAGATGGTATATTTTGCTAAACATTTTAGGTGTTGGGGGAGTCCCCCGCCCATCGAGCGCCCATGTCTGTGTCGACAAAACGGATATGTAGTGTGGCATTGCGATATAGGCCCTAATAATTATAGAGGAAATTCTTATTCGTCGCGAAAGTTATTTGTCATCACATATTCGTCAAATAATTTAAAAGCATGTTACATTGAAAAGCACAATGGATTTAGTGAATGTAATTTATTGAAAAATTGAGATTTCAACTAAATCTGTTATTGCTTGGAATATTGATGGGAAATCCCGACTTTCAGTTGTTTCTTATTAAACCAAAACTGTAGTTCTCGTACTCATAAAATAAAATGAACCTTGGGAATTAACAGCTGTAATAGAACGAAGTGAATGTTATAATCTATCAATTATTTACTAACTGGGCCGCAACCCACACAGAGATATCATTGTACCATGGCCGCAACCTAGGGCAGAATTCAGATGATATTCAAGTCACCCGAACAAACGTATTTGTGAAGACCTTATTTTGACTGTTTACTTTAAAAACGTTTATAGAAAAACAATTTGGATGATTTTGTATTTATGATAAGTCTAAAAAAGTATATTTCGGTAAATATGTACAGTGTACAGAGGGTGCAACGCATTCTTGCTTGATAATTAGACGAGTGAGCGAAGCGAATGAGGATTCTGTTACGCTCTACTCGATCGGGCCTTGGCCGTGAGCATTGTCCAATGTATGTATGTATGTAATATGTATGTATGTATGTTAAATGTCTGTCTGTCCAGGGTCATACGGCCGAACGGCCAAATAGATTGAGCTGAAATTTTAAACAGACATCCGTGACCAAATAAGGTTACTGAGAACGGCTAACAAAATGAGCAAAATCCGTTGCGATTTAGGCCTAAACCTGCAAGAAATAAAAAACTGAAAAACACGCTGAAATGTATAGGAATTATTTTAACGACAATGGTTTTCATTTTGAAATAATATTTTTTGTTTGTTATTTACCTGGCTGTGAAATGCCGTGTCCAAGGTAAATCGAATGTTGGACGTCAAGGTACCCCTAAATTCCGCTCGTAGATTGAGTAAACCTTGCAATATTTTCACGTATTTCGTACTGGCTATGTTTTCCATAGTATTGTCTCAGATGATGGACTACACTGCGTTATATTATACATTTCAAAACATGTTTAATAATTTTTTAAATACAATCTAGAAATTACAAAAACTTTCCCAACCAGGGGATTGAACTCAGGTCACCCACATTTTGGGTATACCGGCGTCTTAGCCAACTAGACTAGGAAAACGCCAAAGTCGTTGTTAGACAAGTGAGCGAGTCATGTGTTGAGTACACGGGAGCATTTGCATTTAAGTTTGGTAAGTACTAGGGAAACGCCAAAGTCGTTGTTAGACGAGTGAGTGAGCCATGTGTTGAGTACCCGGTAACATTCATTTTCTTCCCCCTACCTAAGGCCTCCCTAGCCTATCATAGGCTACAGTGGAGCATTATGGGCTAAACTATGACCTAAACTAAAATACCCGATTATTTATACGAATATTATAATCAAACTTAAATGCAAATGTTCCCGCGTACTCAACACATGGCTCACTCACTCGTCTAACAACGACTTTGGCGTTTCCCTAGTGATAGCCTTTATGATATCTATGTGCTCTCGGTAGGCTACTGGCTAAAGGAAAGAGCAGGCCTCCCCCAAAATTCAAAACTGCAAATTGTGCAGCCAGGAGCCTTATTATCTCCACTTTTCGTATTTGATAAATATTTCGATCTTTGTCTTGAATAGTACGTTTTAATCATTTATATTCGTAGAGCTAATGTAAATTGAGTATAAAACAATTTCACCCAGGTGGTCAATTTTCTTCGCAATACCCCGGCATCTGGGCACAGACGGCTGCTGCTAATCGTAAAAGACGGGGAAAGAGGAAACGTTCATCTCACAAACATCAGCTAGTATGGAAGGGAGTATTTCACTCTCCGAAACTAGCGACGAGCTCTGGTAATCTTCGTCGGGGACCCCTCCCCCTCCTTTTGACGACCTCCCCGAAACGACGACGATCGCGACGTAAGCCCCCCCCCTTCCTCCCCTACCCGTATTTGGTTCTAATCAGCATGGGACTTTCCTTCCCATATCCCCTAAGGCATATGACCTAACGGTTGACGCGCCCTTTGTTCCAAATAAACACCAAACTTCTTCACAATAGCGGCGCGTCAGAAGTTTAACCGTGCATTTTGTAAAACTATGTCCTCGTTATTTCACTCACCATATGGCTTCTGACTTGTGGAAACATTCTGCAGACCTGCGTGTAAGTCTCTTATCACCTTGGTCCTCTACTACAGCCAATGATATTTAACAATAGATGTTAAATATCATTGACTACAGCAGCACAGTTAGCAGTTTTACCACCTTGACAGCAGCGATAAATCACCGCGGTGATAGCTCGGCTTGCCACTCGCGTCTCTGGCTGGACCACCACACGGCAAACACTTTGCATGCATGCATACATATTGTTTTTATAAAGAAGTACAAAGCGATAATTTGTCGTCTCTCTGTTCACGAACGGATTGTGCGAGTGTGACTTTGGGTCCCTGCCAAGTTGCAATGACAACGCCAATACGTGAAAATAGCGTTTTATGAATAGATGCCACAAAGTGCAATTTTTCACTTAAAACTTTAGTCCTGTCTTATTTTATTTAGTTTTTCAGAGCATCTATAATTTGTTCATACACACTTTTATTCAGTTGATATTAATTCAACCTTGATGACCAAATTAAAAAAAAAAAAAAAATGAAAAAAGTTCATACCCAAGGTTTTGAAGGTGGTCAAAAAATCGCAAAAATAGATGCTACAAAATACTATAAAATGACACTTGAAAATGCTGTATACACGTACCACTACCAATAAGATATATCTTTCGACCATCTGCCATCTCTCAATAAACAATATATATATATATGTTTAATTTTGGTTTTATAGTAGGCGACTATGACATATATATACAGAAAAACTGATTAAGGCCCCTTTAAATATATATATAGAAATAATAAATAAAACGAAGACGCTGTGCTGGTGACTAATATGCCAGCAGCTAAATTGTTGAAATACGCTTCTATCGTTATTTTTCGTATACATATCAGTTTTACGCGGCGTGTTTGCTGGGTACCGTACTGGGTATAGTTTCTAGATTGTTAGGAATAATGTCCACGAGCTGGGGGCCGACCCTGGTATAGAGCTGTTACCAGGAAACTCCATTTGTTGAAACACCCATGTCGTTATTATTTCATTTTAAGTTTGAAACTGTTTACAAATGAAAGTAAGTGTGAGCGTCGCGAGAGTAGAGGAATTTTCGTGAACATTTTCAAACTTGAATAAGACAATTAAAACACAAACATTAGTCTATTTTTTGTTTAGGTGCTGGCCAAGTTACTAGTATGGAAAGAAATTGTTGGTTTTTTTAAAATAAGTAACCTATAAAACAAAATGGTTGCTTCCTAGGACATCTGCTGGTTTGTTTGTTCCAATAGGCCTAAATTTACAAAATTTGACAGGTTCAACAATAAAACATTAGGAGGAGGGGCCTGTAAGATGAACGGTTAGGTACCTACATAATAATTATGAGTACCCCGTAGTGAAGTAATTAAGTAGCTATAAGGTTAATTAAAAATTAAAATTGAACTTTGTTTAGGATTCGAACACAATCATAAAAAACGATTTATTAAAATATAAACAAATTAATCAATTTTAGAAGAGTGTGACAGTAGAGCCCCCTCACTTTCTCTTCCGTGCAAAAGTATAAAATTCCAAACAAATGTGTCAGTCAGCGCAGCGAACAGGAATTGTTTTGACCTCCAATACATATCCTATTATCTTCATGAATAAGATAAGATACACGAACAAGTGAAATAAAATACAACATGATTTCGAAATGTGCACACATAATTATGTTGAGCCGTTTAGTACGTCAGTTATAAGTATAACGGGTATATGTTTATATTCAAGACTCAATACAGATAGGGAAGGGAAGTGCGCTTAGATATGATCATCAATGATATAATGTAGGGTAGGCCTATAATATCTGTGCGCGCATATTATGACGAGCAAGGATAAGAAAGTTCTCAAAAGAAGGGAGCGAAGCTACTTAATCATTAGCTCGTTGACGAAGAATAATACAAATATAAATAACCTATTTTCTATCCAGCGTTCAAATCTCGCTTTTGGTGGAGGTGCCGGTTAGGGAAACAACAATACGTTCTGTTAGGACAAGTTTCGTTGTTGGTGGAGGTGCCGGAATAAAGAGTGTAACAAAAACAAAATACGTTCTGTTCCGGCAAGTCTCGTTGTTGGTGGAGGTGCCGGGCATTTATATGTCTAGTCTCACTCACGCGGTCACCAAAAACATACTGTATCACTATCATCTCAGTTTTCATAATCATGTCAACAGAAAAAACCGCATGTTAATCAGATGTTGTTTCGCTAATTATCTTGGGACGTGATAACACGCACAGACAGACATAAAAGTGATCGCGGAGCCAACAGTGGCGCAGCCAGGAACTCGGGACCCGGGCGCAACTGCACCCCCTGCACCCGCCCATAACCTTCGAAATCAGATCTTTAAAAGTGGATGGATGCAATAACGAAATAATGTAGTTTTTGTACAGTAAAATTCGAAAACTTTGCTGTTTTCAAATCCAGGGGCATTTGCCCCATTAGACGACGCCCCTGGGTAGTCGCTCGTATCGTACGTCATATTATGCAACTTACAGGAAACTCCTTTATCGACTCAACATAGATTGAGCTAGAAGCTAATGCACCGACGTCTTCCAGACAAAAATCTGTAAACGAATCTTTCATATCTCTCTATTATAAAAAATCCATGAATGTGCATGCCTGTGTTTACTCTTGGCTATACCAGTGGCGGTCGTGGAATATCAACGAAACAATCCCGAGCTAAACCGAGCTTCGCCTCTGTTCCCACGACGCAATCGCCATCCATGCCACAAGTGGTCGTGGTAAGTCCTCGGCGATTTCCCAGTTCGTTTCTAAGGACAACTTATAGTTATTTGAAGATGCTAATATAATTATATAGGCAGGCTTCATAATTAATTAACAGTGTGATGTGCAAATGACGAAATGAGCACTGTTTTCTTCCCCTGCGTCCTACGCAGATTTCACGGCAAAACTTTACACGTCAAACAACACTGAATCACTGATTACACGCATTCCATCGTGTCACGGTGTCAGTACTTACGACATTGTTCGTATCTCCTGCCTCGCCGTTTACGATAACAGGCTCGGCCTCGGGCTGCGTCTCGTTAACGCTGACCGTCACTGCAGGCATCTCGGTGATACTAGGATGAAATGTATCGCAAGTGTCGTCGAGGCCTACTGAAGATTGCAGAGCCAGAGCGCACTTTACCTCGTTTTCTGCTACCCGCGCAAGGATTCGTCTAGGCTAGGCTGCGCGCGCTGATAGGCGAACTACGCGGGAAACTGGACTGCGCAATTATCCCAAGGTCGACATAACTTATACGACAAAAGCAACAAAGACAAACATTTTACTCACCATCGTTTTCTGCAATCAATCAAGCTAGATCCAGCTAGATCCCTAATGATTGTGTTGTGTAGTTATTAGCTACGTGTTTGTTCAAAGACAAAGATCCCGTGTTTGAACTAAAGCTCTTGATAAGACGGACATAGGTTCACCGACCGAGATCGCGTCACGCAATGAGGCAGAACTAGAGAAATGAGGGGAGGGTTCCCTTCCCAGTACTCGGTAGATGTACGGGGGAATCCCAGAACTAGCTTGATCGGTGGAGGAGCAACCAACGCCATCTGTAGAGCAGATATAATATCAGAACTGTTTGGTTGGTGCGTGCGTATGCAGTGAAGTAAAGGTCAGTGAGGTAACTACGGGGGGTGGGACGGGTGTTCTCCCCCTTAAAAATTTGGTCAGAGGGGGGGATCGGGGGTGTCACAATTTTTGGATGAGCGAAGCGAAGATTCCATTTCACTACACTGGAGAAAAAAATCCGGAATGTTTTTTTTTCTTCTTTCTTTTTTTTCTGTATGTATTATTGTGTGTTTGTTAACACGATTCCGGCTAAACCGATACTCCAATTGCGATGAAATTTTATGGAGGCCTTCGAAATCTCTGAACTTAGAACTGCCACGTTTTGAGCGCAATCAAAAAATTATTTCTCGTGAAAATCGCAATTTTACGTTTTTTTTCGATTTTTAAAAAAATTCTTCGACTTATAACACTTACATGCTTAATCCGATTTTAATGGTTTTTTCACAGAACCTTAATTTCATGAATTAAGAGGGTTCACCGCCCTTTTGGCAGTTAGTAGATAGCAGTTCGCTCGGCCAACAAGCATCCTACGTATATACAATTTTGCAAACTTGTCAATAAAGCATACATGGACGTTCTTACAGCCATAGATTTTCAAAATTTTGTCTTGATCAGCCAGAAAAATTTCACGATTATAGTCAATTTTGGACTTTTGAACAAAATTGAAATTCGTGGTATCTAATTTAATTTTATAAATTATTTCAAAACAAATTATAGGAATGTGTTACTACAGAGACCTTTATTTCCACTTTCGTGAGATATGTTCAAAATTTCTAGCAACTGTGGTGTCATTCAACCGAGCAAACAGCAAAATGTCTAAAACGCAGGTGGTGAACGCTCTTAAGATATTCGTGTGAATTTTGTGCGCAATCGAAAAATTATTTCTCATGAAAATCGAAATTTTACAGTTTTTTTCTTTTTTTAAACAATTCTTTGACTTTGACCTACATGCTTTATCCTATTGTAATGATTTTTTCACAGAACCTTAATTTTATGAATTAATATATTCGTGTAAAATTTGAGCGCAATAGAATAATTATTTCTTATGAAAATCGCAATTTTACGATTTTTTTCTTTTTTAAAATTACGATTAATAAAATTAAATTAAATTAAAGATAATTTTTTATATAATACAATTTTATTAAAACAAATTATTCGACTTAGTAATAATTTTTCACAGAACAACAGAAAATCCGCATAACACATGGCAGCTCAATGCACCAATTACGCTCATCTAACAACCCGGCGGGACTTTAGCGTTTTCCTAGTTTTAATGAATATATATTTTGATATTTTTCTTATTTTGTAATTTTTCATGCATCGGAAATAAGGTTTTTGTAAAAAAAAAGTTTAAAAAAAGTTTCCGGTTCTGTGCACCCCAGACCCGCATTAACTGGGGGCCTCACTCACCCCATTGTTCATAATAATTATGTACTTTTTGCCAAGGAAAGAGCTTATACCGGTATAGTCCTACCCATAATGTTTGTTGATTTTTAAATTTTATTTTTATTTAATTATTTTTTGATTATTTTCTGATGACACCACCGACTGTACAGAGCCACAACCCCTGTCACTAGTCTTGCTGACCATTGATCTTTTGAGGTAACAAAAATGTTCGTACCAAAAAAAAAAAACAAGGGCTAGTTACGCCACTTGTGAAAGTCATATACTCGAAGTCGAAATATTAGCTCCTATGCCTACGTTTCTCGGTTTTGCAAGATAAATTTAACAAAAAATTCTAGTTCATTTGGCATTTGCAATTTTTCGAATATGTTTGCAGGCATAACTACTATATGAAAACAATTTGAACATAGAGTTCAGATTGAATTAAAAGTCTATCTATCTATCTAAAGGCCTATCTATTGCACATTCATATTGTGTATATGTCAACGTCTGCATTCTGCAACCGATTGCAAGTGCAACTCGTGTTTATATTCAGAAGAGTCTGTAGCCTATGTTCGGCATATGCGTGGCCTGGTCCCGTGGTAGTGGGTTACCGTGCTAGTTGCCGCTGGGGTCATGCATGGTTGGTAACATTGCTGTATTTTATATAATCAAATAATTTGTATGTCAGTTCTAAAGTAAGGTGGGCAAAGGTTCCATCGATGATCGATCGATATTCAATGTTAATTGTATTATCTAATTTGTTGATACACAGTACACTACTAGGAGATTCAGTTGACCTTGGGTAGCAAAAGATTTGCAAACTCTGAAGCTTATATATTAAACAAACTAAATTAAACTAAATGTACTTGATTTTTTAAACGTACGTTTTTTATAAAAATAAATTTTGTGTTTTTGTATTGCAATTGATATTTTGTTAGTTCTAGTTATGACTTGTGTATTTTTATTTGTAGTTTAGTTCCTATATGTGTACATGTAGTCTACATATCCATGGTGTTGATGTTTCCGACCCTAAACCCAACCCTTCTTCATAGAAATTAATTAACCTAAAATTTACCAAATTATTACAATTTTGATGCCGCTTGAAATAAAATTGATGAAAAACCAAAGAGTTGTTACATTAATTCATATTTACTTTCAAATATTTCGATATTATCGATCGATAATCGATACCCATATATTTGATATCGGTACCCATCCCTGGTTGGTAGCATTTTGTTAGCCTACATGTCCAAAACTGATAATGCCTACATTCTATCACGAAATTATTATAATATAGGTTATATTATAATATATCCCCTTCAAACCCAGTTTACATAATATTTTTTGTTTTGACCCCTGTTTTTAAATCTTGAACATACTCTCTGCAACTTATGTGCAGTTTGATTCGTGGATGAACGATAATTAGGACAGTTTTTAGAGCACTTTAAAAATATGCAGTTGCAAAACGAGCTAAAAACAAGAATATTTTGGTTTGTCCCAGAAATTTCATGAATCTATATATTTCCCCATGAAAGAAAAACCATGTTACGTATGGAAAAAATTGAAAATAAATTCTGATTTTCGATTTTGATGTCTATTTTCTTTTTGGTACAAAATTTAGGATTTTATTCACAATCCAAAATTTCACTTTTTTTTTTAATTTTTAAAGTCTTTAAAACTGATAATGTGTTTTTTTTCATGTAAAATGCAATTCATTCTCTTATTTTCTTTTATTACACTTGATTTTGAAATTAGTATGTCTATTCTTTATTAATTTTAATTCATGTGTTATTTTTTAAATTTTGTTTTATTAAACTACTCCTAAGTAAATCAGTAAAATCGATTAGAAATACTAACTGGATATTGTATTTTGGAATGTTACAGACACGTGCTCCTAAGCAGTGGACCAGTACTAAACGACCTCCAGTGGCAAGTGGCATGTGTAGCCCTGCATCGGGCGTGCACCATTACGCTGCATTCCCTGCATCAGCTGGTGACAGTCTTTCGAAACGGATCGCACAGTTTCTACGGTGACGTTGGACAGGTGAAGGTCGCTGCTCGGAGAGACTGTACCGCGAGGGAGAGTGAACGACTCAAACAACTCGCGCAACAGGTGAACAATCGTTCCATGACCTTTGGACTTGGTCCTTAATTTCTTCTGTGGGATGTTTTGGGAAAAATAATACACACACATAACAAAAACTTGTAGAAATACAGCCAAACCTTACACACTCAAAAGGAATGAGATCTAAAAAAAGGGCCAAGCTCATCTACCATTCCACATAAACGTACAGTGTCCCATAACAGCATCCTCGAAAAGCTTGGCAAAATAGAATTTGCGATTTTTAATTTAACGTAATAGTTTATCCAAGTTCTTTTTTTCTAATTAATTTAAACGTAATAACATGCAAATTCTATTTTGCCAAGCTTTTCGAGGATGCTGTTATGGGACACTGTACGTTTATGTGGAATGGTAGATGAGCTTGGCCCTTTTTTTAGATATCATTCCTTTTGAGTGTGTAAGGTTTGGCTGTATTTCTACAAGTTTTTGTTATGTGTGTGATCTCATTACTTTTTCAAGTTCCATTACAAAATTATTTGCTAAAATATAATATTTTTATCAAAGTTGATTTAAATTCTATGGTATTAGCAGTAACAATATAGGATGTAAAATATCTAGACCCGGATTCATGTACATCCTGGGTATAGGTGGTATAACCATGGTATAACGACGGTATAAGGACTGGACCCCAATTCTTGAGTTCGTGGGAGATGAGTTGAAAACGCAATTTGAAAACGAAGTCGTTTTCGTTTTCGAAGGAATTGGTATTCTTGAACGGTATCGTGGAAAACGTCATGGGTTGTGAGTTGAAAGCATTGATATTAAACCCCTACAGTAGGCTAGATTAGCAGTCTCCTATACCTCCGCACAGGCGCGAGCGTAGCAAATTGAAGACTCAACCGGCCCATTTCAAGATGGCGATTTGGTGTTTTAATTTGTGCTTTTTTAATGCAATAAAGTATTTTACTGGATTGTTTGATATGGTTTTAGCTTGTGCAGCATGGTATTAAACAAAAGAAACAATACGAAGTGATTGTATAAGGGAATTTAGTAATCATTTGGTGTTAAAGGCTAGTATGCTTACCTGTCAACCTGGCGGCAATCTTGAGAACTATTTGGCCACAAATCGCTCCCATTTGATTAACATGTAAACTGTCATTTTAAGATGGCTTCTAATTGTACCGGAAGTGGACCACCGACTGCTGGTCTAGCCAATTATATAGGATGTATATGGTTGAAAGAGTATCACGAAATCCAAACACTTTAAAAAGATTTGCGTATAGCAAAGAGCTCGAAAAAGTTCTATATTTATTCTAGATGGCAGTGCCTTCATAAACGCGGGCCAATCGAAAGACAAGTTGTATGAAATGATTTGATTGTTGCAATTATGTAAACAAACAGTTGAGCAAGTTTATATCAGAACAATGTTGTGCTGGCATAGGGTTGGCTAGGCTTGTCAAACATGTAATGTAAGTATGAATTTTACTAGTCCTATAGCCAAATGGAACTTTAGACCTACACTTTTGCATTATAAATAATTTTCCACATCTGGGCCTAGGCCAGGGACGGTTTCTGATTTGTTTTATGAGAGTATAATGACACCTTTTCTCGTTCCACACAAAGAAGAAAAATTTTAAATGTCCGCTATTTGTTTACGTATCGCACTTTCCCGCCTAACTCTGCTTATACCGTCAACAAGTGTCAAGTAACTATGGTTACTTGTTGATTGTATGCCAAGTGTTTAAGGCTTATTTTAAAACCTTTATTTGGAAGCCTTCCAACAAACTTTTTCAACTTTTTTTTCAAAAGAGACTATATTTCTATAACCTTAATGTCCATGTAAAATATGAACATTGTAGTCCCACCCGTCTGGTCAGAATCGCGGGCCGACGTATTAGATGTTAGCAGTAGCAGTAGTAGGCAGTAGTAGGCAGTAGCTAACATCCTTAAAGTGATTTTGAGCATGTTTCAAGCCATTTTTTCACCAAGAAGGAATAATCGTACCCCAATAAAATTTGGCATGTGTTGTCAGGTACCTAAATCCCCTCGATTGTGATAGTTTTCAAGTTCACATCACGTTACATGACGGCTGGGTAACACCTCGAAATCACCCCAACTCTGCTTGGTGTATAAGGTGCTTGAGTGTGTAGCGCACCGCGGCTTGGCTGCGGCGCCCTAACGGGCACCTAGATTTATTTATTAATATTTACATTCTCATTTACAACATTTGAACATGTTACACTATAAATTTTATATTTCTAATTGATTCAATTAATTTTAAAATATCAGCAACTTCATTCAAATGCAATCTTACACATTATGAATTTAATATCGTGTTGAAATTTTATATGAGCGGAGATGGCTTGGCCGTTTTGAGTGACATGTATGTCTGTTCCTCTTCAGAACAACTAGTAGTTGTCCTCCTTTGTAAATCAGTTTTATAACTGAATAGGATAGACGTTAAATAAATAAATAAAAAAATAAACACTTTATCACAATCATTGGTTTCTCATTCAACATACCAGTTTGTTTTTATTTATAATTTTAAATGTAGTACAACGATGTTTTTCAATAAAGATAACATTTTTGTGTATACACTAACTAATAGTGGTGACGTCACGCAACTGGTTGCTCTTGGCAACAAAGAAACTGACTCCAAACAAACTTTTGATCCTGCTCTACCCAAATACAGCAATACTTCAAAGGCTCAAAGCTTGAACATAATAACACAAAATTCAAAGTTCTATTATTTGATTACTAGGAAACGCTCAGTTGGACGCGTTGATAAGCGAGCACGTGCTATAGCTAGACCCACATTGCACATTTTTTAAATTTTAAAATTTGCGACGTTCGCTGTCCACGGTCCCATGTTTCCAATATTATTTATTATTGCCAAGGTATTTGGGTTTTACTTTGTGGATAAAATCCACCGCCATCTAGAGGACCTTGACATCATTTCCTTGGGAAAACTATTTAAACTCTTTGGTAACAAATAATACACTGCTTCCTCGATAGAATTTTGATTACTTCTAGGTGGCAGTGCTTAGTGGCCAGAATTCTCGTGCGACTTTTCCAGTGCCATGGTAACGTTACTTTTGTTATAATGTAATTTCCATCTACACTACTTATCGGATCAAAATAAAATTAACATATTCGTGACCGGACGGATATTCTAAATGATTTGGCCACCTCAGATTTTGTCGCCGTTTAGTTTGAAAAAAAACTTTCGATTAACTTTGATGTAACTTTTTAACTTTTTGAACGATTTTGCCACAAAACTAATGGCATTCAATCGGGAACGAAGCTTGCGGATGGTCAAAATTTCAACTCGATCCGAGCCTCCGTTCGAACGTTATGGCGAGACATACAAAAAAAAACAAAAAAACAAAACAAAAACAAAACAAAAACAAAAACAAAAAACAAAACAAAAAACAAAACAAAACCAGTGACTATTTTTTCCGGCAGAGTCAAATGGAAACGCTCGCTTTGCTCACTTAATAAAGTTACTAGGAGTCTATAATGTAATTTAAATTTGAAATAAAATAAGTTTCACGTTATTTTGATATGCCTTTCATTTGCAAATTTCAGCAGTCTCTTAATATTGTTAAATGATGTCCTACCAGGTGTTCCTGCTAGAAGGGCAACGCGACATCCACCTCGGCTCTCAGATGTGCTTGGAAGGTGACGTCGAGGAGAGAAGCTACATCTTCCTGCTCTACCCCCCCAACGTGGCCGACACCATGAACCCCGACCTGTACATCAGTCGAGTCCCCTTCAGGAACCTGGTGGTGGGTCTCCTAGCTCATCAGATGCTGCTGCAGACAGTGGGCAGCCTCCTACTCCAGGGCACACCGCACGTCATTCCCAGGTACGTAGTTGCAAACAAGGCTTGGTTTACTCATTACAGCATTTAAATTTAACTAGGGATGCACACGATAATCAATATTATCGATCGACAATCAATATTGGATAAAATCTTGATAATCGATAATCAAAAGATCAATAAATTATTGACAATAATTAGTTGAAAACGGCCGAAAACACGTAATTCGTATTTCCCGCTTGGGCTGACAGAGATAGGTCACATGGTGTCTTACTCGAGATTTATGTTTGGGAGCGAACTTTGCCGATAGCAGGAGATAAAAACAAAGACAACACAGGCAGGACGAGGCAGCGAGTAGCATGAGATTGTATTGTTTTGAATTTTATATACCACATTTGAGATTCCATCTATGTTGGAAAGGGGCTTAAATTTAATATCTATTCGACAATGACATTACCATTTCGATAATCGATAATGAAAAAAGTATTGATGTGCATCCCTAAATTTAACCAAACATTGTTAAGACGAGGCAGGCATGTGCGTTATGCCGTATTTCAATTTTCTCAGCCACTTTCTGTTACAGAGGTTTGACACTTAACATAACTAAGTAAGAATGAAATAGGAAGGCTTAAATTGATTCTAACCTGCACCAAATAGGAGTGTTTGAACCAGTAGTACTTGCAGACTGTGTGAGAATGGAGAGCAGTATAGAAGACATTTGTATACATGTGCAAGACTGGTAAGAGAGCGCAGCGCAATGCCTGATGATCGCATGAAGAAGACGAAAGAGAGGCATGTCTCTACTGGTTAACTAGATCTAGCATGAGGGCATAATAAGCCAAGTGGGAGCATTGGAATCTATTCTTAGTATAAAATTAATAGAAAATAATTATTAAATTCACAATTGTTTAGAATCTGTCAAAAAGGCAAGTTGATCTAAATAAGTCTGTACTTTTTACTTATTTACAATGATAGTTTCAAATCCTCTCGTTGCATACAGTACATTTATTTGATATTAGCAATGTACAAAACATATTAACATGGAATCAGGCGCGGTTCTACCGGGCGGCCCGACTAGGCCCAGGTCTGCCCCTGAATTCTCTGATATTTTTTTCCGGAATTTCTGTTTTAAAATGGATTGTGATTTTTGATATGTTCATAATCTACTTCTGCCTCCTTCACTAAATAATTTAATCAGATCATCCTTGTATTACATGAGTTCCCAATAATACAAATAAGCTAATTTAATACATATTTTTTCAACTTGCACGTTGAACAAATTTCTTTACTTTGAGCCCCATTTCCCAATTTTGTTGTTTTTTTTATTAAAAATGCAAATTAAAAAAAAAAAACATTGACAACAAAATATTGTGTCATAAATACGCCTAAAAAATAGCCAGAATTTTCGTAATCAAAAATACACATTCTAAAAAGCACAGATTTAAAAAAATGCCTTGCTGGGCAATTCTGGGATGATCCCCCCAAGGTTGTTCCAAATTTTATAGTTGGGCTGCCCCCATTACTGGGGGCTAGAACTGCACCTGTTTGGAAAGATTTATAGCTTTTTTTAAAGAACATCAAATCACTCCTACTCCCTCTTATTAAGTGGTTTGGTTTGTTCTAGTTTGGCAAATGTGTTACTTCAGAGTCCAGCTGCAACCCCAGTCTCGGAGGGCGGCTCCAAACTCCCGGGAGCCGAGGAGCGCAAATTAACCGGCTTGATGAGCTGCATGACGCCCATGCACATTCAGACGCTTCTGGCTTGTCTCGATGTTTCCTATGATCAAGCGATAGAGTTTGACTCGCGACCAGGCCTCAAGTTTCTGGTACAGAAAGTTGCGGGCCTAGAACGAGCAGCAAATCTGTATCGTCAAGCTGGCGCGGCTTGGACCATGAAGATCGTTGCCCTGTTCGAGCTGTGTCTTCACGAAGCGATCCGAAGCGGAGCAACACTCGATAAAGTGAAGCTCATGCTAGAAGAAGAAGCAGAACCCAAAGATAAGGTTGTAGGAAACTTTGGAGACATGACCGTATTCATCAAGAGACTGAGGTTGAGCTTTGATCAACTCTGCGATACGTACGTAGACGTTGTGCTGGACAAAGATGGCCATCATTCCGCGGTAGATCGGATAGCGGACCAACCAATATTCTTTCTTATTGCACAACCCGACGACTTTCCAGAGATAAGGCGTAAAGAGTCGTTGCCGTCTACTTCGATAGAAAGAGAGGTACTTCCTATGAAAGCGGGTCAAGATTCTCTTAACCAAAAGAACGCATCACCGGCCAAACCGGTTATTGAAGAGGAAGTGAAGACAAACACTGAAGACTCCAATGATGAATCGTGTGACGAAGATGTGTTTGAAGAACCCAAAGTCAGTGGTGAGAATGATGAAAACACAACAAATGAAGGTACAAATGCTGAAATCCAAGAAGCAAAGCAGTCTACCCCATTTAAATTGTCTGATTTTAATCGCCAACTTTCCGACTCTGACCAAGAAGAAAAAGATCCTGTGTACAAGATAGCAACAGAAAAAGACATCGAAGGCTTGATGGGGGAGTATAAACGACACAAACAAACATGCGCTATGCCACAGATGCCAGGACCAAAAGAAAAACGGCGTAATCCTTTCATGAGCAAAGCTCCATCTCACGATACGCAGAACGATCCAGTTATTCCTCCTGAAATCGAATTGCAGCGTCGCAGCAGTTTAGTCAGGGTGAGTGTGTTGAAATTATATTTCCTTAGTGAAAGCTCCACTTTCCACTTTATTATGGTTGTCTGTCCCTTACCATCTTTCTACTCGGCGGTCATGTGGGAAATGGTTGCAGTTACGGTGAAAATTTTTGACTTAATGTCTCTTAGATTAGTAGTCAGGCTCTGTTGAGCTAAGTGTAGCCCTGACCTTACCTTGAGAGTTGCAGTTGAGATTGTATGTTTTGTTGTTGTCGTTTAACCAGTTCCCACTCGAACACTGAAGTTAAGCAACATCGGGCATGGTCAGGGGTTGAGTGGGTCGCCGCTCTGCCCTGAAACACACGTATATCGCTGGCTAGAGCAGACTAGGGTTCGTAAGCTTGTGTGACAGCTTCGTTCTCCTTGGCGCCGTCTGCTCGGCAGTCCGGGTTAGTGGAGGAACCTATATGACTGTCAAAAGTTACACCGTCCTTTCGGATGGGACGTAAAGCCGTTGGTCCCCTTGGTACTTTTCGGTAGGAGTAGGCTATGTGCCGGTACCGGGTTTCCCCTCCTCCCTTCTCTATTAAATTTGCACTAGTGGGCTACATTGCCTGTTGCAAATAGAGACATAAATAAAAATAATTTGCATAAGATATCCTTTACGAGCAACGTTCCACAAAATTTAATTGTCTTGATATATTCAGTAGGTTTTTCAATCATCTTGTATTTTGTATGAGCTGTGTTTTCTATTGCATTTTATGCATTTCCAAAAATGTTCGATAACAGCATTTCATGAATAAAGTATAACTGTATAAGTACATAAAGTTTAATTGAGAGTTATGTGAAATTTCACATCGTTTTGAAACATTAATTTAACAACAACAAAGTCCAGTGCAGAATAAAACATAATTCAACCTTACAAATCTGTAAGAAATAAAAACACTAGAATATTTTGTATTAGGAAATTAATTTAAATTGACATATTACACGTTTTGTCTTCGAATAAAAAAATCAGATTAAATTTTTCTACAATGGCCATGGGCATGGTATATTGAACTTTTACAGACAATGCGTTTCATTGCGGTCTAACGGCGTCCTTAGAGGCTTAAACCAACTAATCTAAACACCCTAACATTAAAAATATATTAATTAAGTCAAATGCAAATGTTGCCAGGTACTCAACACATGGCTCGCTCAATCTTCCAACAACGACTTTGGTGTTTTCCTAGTAATTAAATAATCTGTCAGGGCTGCCACTTTTAAGGATTTTTAATGTGTCTCAAGGATACTAGGCTTGTTAGCAAAATCTTAGGATTTTCTATCATCCATAGTACATGAAATCAATAGGTACATTATTATTTTTAATACAGCCTAAAAAGTCAAAAGCGATCAACGGTGGGTAATAAAAACATCAGTAGCACCGGGGTAGTAGTCTAATAAAGTAATAATAAAGCAAGTGAGTATAGTCACAATGGCAAAAATTAAGACGTTGATACATATTCTAAGGAAATTCAGATTGTAAGGCCTATGCTTGCATGTAATGTTACTTAAATTATCGGAAATCTATCTGGCATAATTTATTATTGTATGGAAGCCTGAAAATTTAAATAATTCCTTCACGTAATAATATGCCAATTTCCAAGGATTTCTCAGGATTTTTTCATTATCTCCCAAGGATTTGATTTATTTTTTTATATATTTGTTTACTGTTCATAACCATCTATGCATTATGCACAACTTTGTAAAGATGCTAACCTAATGACGTTAGAAAACCGAAGGAACTATTCTGACATGGTTTACCTTTACAAAATTGTAAATAATTTAACAAACACTAGTTCAATTCTTGGCAAATTAAATTTTCACATACTTCCCAAACATACACGCCATCATAAAACTTTTCAACCAGCTCTAAGTCATCTCGACCTCCATAAAAATTCATGCATCAACAGATTGCAGCATTCATTTAATATGTTAAAACCTCTTGAAGGAACAGACATTGATCTCTACTCTCAAAATATTTTTAAATTTAAATCTGTGATCACTCAAGCTTTAGGATATTAACATTATAATTTACTCACTAGCTTATTTTCATTAGTCTCTTCTTTCATATCATTTTTCATTTCTTTTCTTTCAAGAATATCTGTTATTTAATTTTCATTGTTAATAATTTTGATAGTTTTACATTTAAATTGAGTATTTCAAATATGTTTACAGATTTACATGTATTATTTTGTGTATATTGTATATTTTAATGTCTATAAGATAAGTTTATGTTTTCTATCCATAGGCTATGCTATGATTTACACTTGTGGAGTATTTGTACTCTGTTGTATGATATCTGGGGGTTTTGTTTAAAGGGGCTTACCTTTTTTAAAAATTTTTAAACTGCAAAAACTTAAAAGGGGGCTACTGCAAACCCCACCCCCACCAAAATTAAACGTCGCCCCGCGATTTGCCCAACGGGGGGACTCCCTGTTCAATTTTAATGGACTTTAAAGGGTTATAAAAAATAGTCCCCCTTTTAAAAAAAAATTTAAAAAAGTTTGTGGAGGTTTCAAATAGGGTTTTTTAAAATAAGCCAAAAAAACACTTGGCATACAATCAACAAGTAACCATAGTTACTTGACACTTGTTGACGGTATAAGCAGAGTTAGGCGGGAAAGTGCGATACGTAAACAAATAGCGGACATTTAAAAATTTTTCTTCTTTGTGTGGAACGAGAAAAGGTGTCATTATAACTCTCATAAAACAAATCAGAAACCATCCCTGGCCTAGGCCCAGATGTGGAAAATTATTTATAATGCAAAAGTTAGGTCTAAAGTTTCATTTGGCTATAGGACTAGTAAAATTCATACTTACATTACATGTTTGACAAGCCTAGCCAACCCTATGCCAGCACAACATTGTTCTGATATTAGCTTGCTCATCTGTTTGTTTACATAATTGCAACAATCAAATCATTTCATACAACTCGTCTTTCGATTGGCCCGCGTTTATGAAGGCACTGCATCTAGAATAAATATAGAACTTTTTCGAGCTCTTTGCTATACGCAAATCTTTTTAAAGTGTTTGGATTTCGGGGATACTCTTTCAACCATAGACATCCTATATAATTGGCTAGACCAGCAGTCGGTGGCCCCACTTCCGGTACAATTAGAAGCCATCTTAAAATGACAGTTTACACGTTAATACAAATGGCACCGATTTGTGGCCAAATAGTTCTAAAGATTGCCGCCAGGTTGAAAGGTAAGCATACTAGCCTTTAACACCCAAATGATTAATAAATTCCCTTATGCAATCACTTCGTATTGTTTATTTTGTTTAATACCATGCTGCACAAGCTAAAAACCATATCAAAAAATCCAGTAAAATACTTTATTGCATTAAAAAAAGCATAAATTAAAACACCAAATCGCCATCTTGAAATGGGCCGGTTGAGTCTTCAATTTGCTACGCTCGCGCCTGTGCGGAGGTATAGGAGACTGCTAATCTAGCCTACTATAGGGGTTTAATATCAATTTTATTTATATTATTTTATTATTTTTTTATAATGCTTTCAACTCACACCCATGACGTTTTCCACGATACCGTTCAAGAATACCAATTCCTTCGAAAACGAAAACGACTTCGTTTTCAAATTGCGTTTTCAACTCATCTCCCACGAACTCAAGAATTGGGGGTCCAGTCCGTATACCGTCGTGATACCATGGTTATACCACCTATACCCAGGATGTACATGAATCCCTACTGCTATACTGCTAATACCATAGAATTTAAATCAACTTTGATAAAAATATTATATTTTAAAAAAATAATTTTGTAATGGAACTTGAAAAAGTAATGAGATCACACACATAACAAAAACTTGTAGAAATACAGCCAAACCTTACACACTCAAAAGGAATGAGATCTAAAAAAAGGGCCAAGCTCATCTACCCTTCCACATAAACGTACAGTGTCCCATAACAGCATCCTCGAAAAGCTTGGCAAAATAGAATTTGCATGTTATTACGTTTAAATTAATTAGAAAAAAAGAACTTGGATAAACTATTACGTTAAATTAATAATCGCAAATTCTATTTTGCCAAGCTTTTCGAGGATGCTGTTATGGGACACTGTACGTTTATGTGGAAGGGTAGATGAGCTTGGCCCTTTTTTTAGATCTCATTCCTTTTGAGTGTGTAAGGTTTGGCTGTATTTCTATTTTCTACAAGTTTTTGTTATGTGTGTGTATCTTTTTCGAGCAACTTTCCACAAAATTTCATTGTCTTGATATATTCAGTAGGTTTTTCAATCATCTTGTATTTTGTATGGGCTGTGTTTTCTATTGCATTTTATGCATTTCCAAAAATGTTCGATAACTGCATTTCATGAATAAAGTATAACTGTATATGTAAGTAGGCCTATAAGTTTAATTGAGAGTTATGTGAAATTTCACATCGATTTGAAACATTAATTTAACAACAACAAAGTCCAGTGCAGAATAAAACATAATTCAACCTTACAAACCTGTAAGAAATAAAAACACTAGAATATTTTGTATTAGGAAATTAATTTAAATTGACATATTACACGTTCGTCGTTTTGTCTTCGAATAAAAAATCAGATTAAATTTTTCTACAATGCCCATGGGCATGGTATATTGAACTTTTACAGACAATGCGTTTCATTGCGGTCTAACGGCGTCCTTAGAGGCTTAAACCAACTAATCTAAACACCCTAACATTAAAAATATATTAATTAAGTCAAATGCAAATGTTGCCAGGTACTCAACACATGGCTCGCTCAATCTTCCAACAACGACTTTGGTGTTTTCCTAGTAATTAAATAATCTGTCAGGGCTGCCACTTTTAAGGATTTTTAATGTGTCTCAAGGATACTAGGCTTATTAGCAAAATCTTAGGATTTTCTATCATCCATAGTACATGAAATCAATAGGTACATTATTATTTTTAATACAGCCTAAAAAGTCAAAAGCGATCAACAGTGGGTAATAAAAACATCAGTAGCACCGGGGTAGTAGTCTAATAAAGTAATAATAAAGCAAGTGAGTATAGTCACAATGGCATAAACTAAGACGTTGATACATATTCTAAGGAAATTCAGATTGTAAGGCCTATGCTTGCATGTAATGTTACTTAAATTCTCGGAAATCTATCTGGCATAATTTATTATTGTATGGAAGCCTGAAAATTTAAATAATTCCTTCACGTAATAATATGCCAATTTCCAAGGATTTCTCAGGATTTTTTCATTATCTCCCAAGGATTTGATTTATTTTTTTATATATTTGTTTACTGTTCATAACCATTTATGCATTATGCACAACTTTGTAAAGATGCTGACCTAATGACGTTAGAAAACCGAAGGAACTATTCTGACATGGTTTAGATTTACAAAATTGTAAATAACTAGGAAAACGCTAAAGTCCCGCCGCGTTGATGGATGAGCTTTTTAAAGTTTTTAGTTTGCGTGGGATATCTTTACTTTTGAAAGTGCTTTGTTTTGTTGCCTACGCATTGTAGGTGATTGTTGTCAAGTTTCTATTGTTTCTTGTCAATTGGTATTATTTATCGTAAAAAACTTATATTAAAAGCTTTATTTCTATGGATTCTGGCTAACTTTTTCAACTTTTTCTTTCAAAAGGTACTACATCACCATAACCTTAATGTCCATGTATAATATGAACGTTGTAACCACACCCGTTTGGTCAGAATTGGCCCAAATGGCACGAAAATATCACACAAAAAATCAAAAAACTTATATTAAAAGCTTTATTTCTATAGATTTTGGGTAACTTTTTCAACTTTTTTTCAGAAAGCAATACATCATCATTAACTTAATGTCCATGTGAAATATGAAAGTTGTAGCCCTACCCGTTTGGTCAAAATCGGCCCAAATGTCACGAAAATATCGCACTAAAAATCGAAAAAAATCGTAAAAGTACGATATTCATGAGAAATATTTCTTCGAATGTACCCAAAAATGTAGCAAGTCTAAGTTCAGAGAAATCGAAGGTCGTGTCAAATTTTCATCAAGATCGCATATGCCGTTTGCCCGGTAGAGAGCGAACAAACAGACAGAAAAACGAAAAAAAAAAAACACAAAAAAAACAAAAAAACACCCGAGCTAAATTTTTTGGGGGGTCGGTGAAATTGAAGTCTTCGCTTCGCTCATCCAATTAACAAACACTAGTTCAATTCTTGGCAAATTAAATTTTCACATACTTCCCAAACATACACGCCATCATAAAACTTTTCAACCAGCTCTAAGTCATCTCGACCTCCATAAAAATGCATGCATCAACAGATTGCAGCATTCATTTAATATGTTAAAACCTCTTGAAGGAACAGACATTGATCTCTACTCACAAAATATTTTTAAATTTAAATCTGTGATCACTCAAGCTTTAGGATATTAACATTATAATTTACTCACTAGCTTATTTTCTTTAGTCTCTTCTTTCATATACATTTTTCATTTCTTTTCTTTCAAGAATATCTGTTATTTAATTTTCATTGTTAATAATTTTGATAGTTTTACATTTAAATTGAGTATTTCAAATATGTTTACAGATTTACATGTATTATTTTGTGTATATTGTATATTTTAATGTCTATAAGATAAGTTTATGTTTTCTATCCATAGGCTATGCTATGATTTACACTTGTGGAGTATTTGTACTCTGTTGTAATATGCATGATAATAAATAAATCTCTTTTTCTCAGAGTATCATTTTGCCATTTCATTGTCACCATTTTTTTAAAAGATGTAGTAAAATGATTCTAACATGATGTATAAGACTTTAAATAATAAATAAATAAATTTCTCAATTTTTTTATTATTCGGGAAATACTCCTGTAAGTGTAATTGATTTTATGTAAATCAATCTGAAATTTAAAAAAAAACATCTCAGGATTTACAAAAACAAGATAAATAGTTACATGGTGACAACCCTGATCTATATCTTCAATTCTGTTTGCATTTATTTTATAGTTAACCAATTCATGTTTACTTTCGTGTGGCTATAGTCTTCATAGTTGAGCTGTTGAGAATAGAGTGATCCATCACAAGTAAATGAGGTAGTTACCACTCTAGTCTCCGTGGGGGTTGCTGCTAGGATCAGGGTTCACGTACCCCCCTCCCCCTCACCCCCATGGCTAGCTCATTCCTCATCCACTCTTCTTTTAATATGTAATCGGCAGCATGCTGTTCACAGGACTAGCTGTGAAATCAAGGCATCACTTTCTTGCTAATAGATGATACAACTCAATCATAATCTTGAAGACAACAAAATGTTCCTAAATGTCCCTTGTAGAACATTCATTCTACTGCTGTCTGAAAAAATCAGTTTGCCACTTAATTTTATTCAAATATTTTTGTCTTTTAAGCCTGTACATTAACTTTAGAAGTTTTTGTTTAAATGTAGTTTTTAAACACAGAAAAAAAAAAAGACTTACCAATATCACAAAGATGCACAAAGATTTACCGGCGCAAAGTTGCATCTCGTTAAAAATGGCGGACTACGCAAATCCATATGTTAAATCATAGGGCTATAAAAACCGCATGCACAAAGGTAGTTGCGTTAGCATACTTGTGTCCGCAAGTCTCTAGATATTGCAGTAAAGTTGGGGCTACTCTGGATGTGAAGCAAATGTCAACCCCCCCCCCCTTTTTTTGTATCAGAAAATGAAAATTTCAACAAAATTTTTGTACCAACAAACAGTAAAGCAGGCAAAAAATATCAAATGTGTAGTAAAAAATTGCAAAAAAGTTCATAAAAATAGTGAAATTTGAACCCGCGACCCTCAGCATAGGAATGCCTCTCGTTACCGCTACTACAAAGTGGACGGTAAATATTGCGACTTTTGACCACTATATACGTTGCAGGTTGCCCAAAACACAAAATTTAATAAATTATTGCTGTTTTATATCTAGAAATGTTCTTTTAGTTCTACAATAATTTATTCGAGTTATTGGGGACTGTATTTTGCGTGCATTTCGTTTCCATTGATCTCCAAACAGTATCGCCGGAGACAATTCCGCCATCTTTGCCAATATTTGCGTCCGCAACTTTACCAACGTAAGTCTTTGTGCACGAGGTGGTTAATGTTCAAGTTGTTGATATTATGTATTTGGTTGCATGTGTTATTTGATGGTATAGGGAAGATTGGGATATATACTTCATCTTCTTCCTTTCATATGCCCACAATTGAAATAGACAGTAAATATGCCACCAAACGGGTAATTTGGAGTAATTTTCCAAGATTGTGTCGGCGACAATTATTAAAAGTCTTGAAATGTGCTCTGATAGCGACTTGCGCTTGTCCTTTATAATTATAAACATCATCCCAAAAAGTCAAATTTTATGCGTAAAAATTGGATGTTGAAAAGTGATTTCCCAATCAAGCTAGTTTTAACATTTAACATTGAAAAAAAGTTGACCCTAGCTCAATCACAAATTATTATTATTATTAATTATTGTAACTAACTACTAAAAAAATGTTGTTGACAATTATTGGTAGGGAGTACTTTATTTATTTCCGTATATAATATTTACATATTTTATTTTTTAAATTTAAACTTCATCTCAGTGAGTTTTGAAATAGCATCCATTTAATCATACACATTACAAATTCTACAAATTAACTACTACTCAAACTACAAATTCTAGTATTGCTTTTTTCAATGCTTCATTTGTACATGCATATCATACTTTTGTATAACAATAAATAATAATTAAATTATCAATAATAAACAGCCAATCTAAAAGTACTCTTTTTTTAAGAGTTTAGTCGAACATTGTGTTAATGCCAGTGATCAAGATACATATCATATTTTCTTTATAAACTTAAAACTTACATCCAAGCACTTATGCAAAATGTATAACTTTTGTAAATAACTACCCCTACAAACACTGCAATGTCATTATCATTCCTGGGTGTTCACTCCTGTTTGCTTGCTTAGTTTGATATTAGCTGAACCACATGATTTCTCTTTGCAGGACAGCGAGGCTCATCGCAAAGTCTGGTCGGAGATGTTGGGCTCAGTCTTCGACCTCCTCTCTCAGCTTGAAGACCCCCACTTTGTGACTCTCCTACCCGTCTTATTTCACGGCGTTCGAAGTTTGACCGCACATGCGACTGACCCAGCTCTCAAACAGGCGGTTGCAGAGTTCTTCCACCGAGTTGCCATGCTGTACGGCTTTAGCCCTGAGTGAGCAGCTTGTAGTCAACTTAGCAAACTTGAGTGTGAGTTCTAGAAGGGATCTTATTAGTTATTAGTATAATGTTTACTGTACTGAATAGGCTCTTTGTCTGATGTCTCATGTGATCTCAGAGGTAGATTATTTGTTTTTAGAAAATAGGGAGAGCTCTTTTTAGACTCCCATGACTTCTTCTGAAGTGCTCAATCTTATTCCTGATTGGTACTATTCTTGATCTCTTTACTCTTTTATTAGTATTTTTAGGTTCTACCATTGGTTCAATAGCTATACTAATTTTTATTTTTTATTTATACAAAAAATAATCAATATATTGGAGGACTTGGGTTTGATTTCCAGTTGAAGGAATCATTTTAGATTACTTGTACAATGTACATCATTAGTATTTTACATAACCCTTAAGGACTCATGCCTACTTTCATAACATTAGGAGTTGCACCTGGGTATTTTTTACCCACGATTTCTAATCAGTCTAGGGTTTATTAGCTGTTCATTTTGTAGGATTTTTTATTTGTCTGATCAGAAACTTTCTTAATACATTGGCTGTATATAATAGGCTATATTATAGCCTTCTGATAATTTTCTTAACTAATAATTTATTGGTGGGCCTGATATTATTAGACCTACTGTACATGCATATTTTGTTTAAATATCTGGTCAACAAAATGTTTTATGCTGGTATTTATTTGCAGTACACTCTTTTTATTTTCAGTTTATTTGCAATGATAGTTATTTAATGGTGTTAATTGAGACAGGTTGGTATATCCTATGTATGAAACTGCACGTATTTTATTCTGTTCCTTTGTACGCTTATAGTACATTTGCACATGGCAAAACTTGAAATGATTGCCTGCACAGTGGATGCGACTGACTCCAACAGAGTAATGTTGCGTGGAAATGATAGATAATACTTATTAGACTGTGTGTAATTTAAAGGTACTGAATGGTACTATGGCATATTTTTGATTGGCACATAAAATCTGTCTTTTAATTTGCTTTTGGTATTTTTCCCATGCGCGGGTCCTTATGGGTAAAAATCACGTCACTTATAAAAATTTTGTTTAAGAAATTGTAATTGAGTTTCTTACAATGAGATACCTGTATAATCTATATCATCTATATGGTTTAAGGGCATATAAACAAAGACATTAAATTGCCTGTCAAGTATTTATTTGGTAGAAGTGAAAAGTCAACATTTATAGCTTTAAATTAAGATTTATTCATCGTGGCTAATGCCAAGTTCCAACAGAAATTTTGTATTGGATGAAAAAATTTATAGAAACTTAACAATTTTAGAAACGTGATATTTGTAGCCTCCAGTCATTATGCAATATGCATACATTAATCTTTAGTTTTATATGAAAGGAACCTATAACACTTGTGATCCCTAAAACATTTTTAATTAGCAGCACCATTTTCAAGTTGAGCAATAGGCAGGTAAGCATTTTGTCAATCTTGTCAATCTTTGATAGCTATAGTATTGACTTGTTTGAACAAATTTAGATCACTATTTAAAAATGTCATTATCTTTGACATATTATGCCTTCATTTTTCTTGAATTTACTCACAGTATTAATGTTGATTAAGAATAGCATTTATTTATTTAATGCATTTATTAGATTTTTCTTCATACCTAGTTAATTCACCAATTACAGCGAATATGGGAACACACTTGTACTATGTACTTTGTTTGACTTTTGTATATGGATAGGGCCAATCAAGTAGACTAGGTAACTTTGCTAAGAAAGGAATATTGAGAATATTTATCGGAACATTCACTCGAAGCCTTGCCTTTCAGGGCTCGTGTAAGGTTACTGTGGTGAGACTCTCCTTAGTCCTCGGTAACCAGACTAATCTTACATACTCTTTACTCTCTGAATTTGAGCAAGTTAGCACCCTTATTAAATTATTAAGGATAGCTGCCGTATTTTGCATCAATAATGCTTAACAATTCAATCACTTTGTGGTTTGTGATGGCAAATTATGATTTATTTGTGTGAATATTGTAATTTTATTATGTATTTAATCTATGAACCATTGTATTCCTTAGTACAGTATCTAGTCATTCCTGTAGTTTGAATAAATATATTTTATTATAAATTAAATTGATAATAATTATTAGCAGTGCATGGCTATGTAGCCTATAGCCCAGTCACTATAATTAGTAATAATTTGAAGCAACCTTGTTAAGGTATTGAGTGAGACATTAAAAAAGTTATTTTTGTCAAGTTTTGTGTGCAGTACCGGTATTTATATAATAAATATATTTGTGTATGAAAATATGTTGCCCTAAATTTACATGGTGATAATAGGTAGCCTATGTCACAAATGAGGAGATGCATGCACAAAGTGCTGTAGCTAGGTTTTCTCTTAGAGATCTTATCTTTGTTGATAGATTCAATATTTAGTTTTGCCTTTAAAGTAGTTGCACACGTTTGGTTGCTCTTGTAGCAAAACAAAAAATATTGACTTTCAAAATGTGCACATTATCTATCATACCTTGTATAAGACATTGGCACTAGGGATGCACACGATAAGTAAAAATGGATATAATTGGTCAATAGTGGCACGAACCAAAACTCTAAAGACAGAGATTATCTCACATTGTGCCATGCACTGGCTGGGCTGATGGTGTCACTCGAGATTTATGTTTGGTAATGACTCTATCAGTCGATAACGGAAGCCAAACACATGCCATTTTAGACAGCGAGGCAGCAAACAGAATGCTTTTGTATTGTTTTGACTTGGGTACACTTGCCACACTTGAGGTTCCACTTATAGGTTGGAACAGGCTTTGTTGGTGATATAGATACTATCGATTCAATATCATCAATCACTCACGATCGATCAACATTACCATTTGCATTTTGATAATTGATAATGAAAACAGTACCGATGTGCATCCCTAATTGACACCCAACTTAATAAAGAATCATCTGAAAAAACAAAACTTTTTGACATTTGTAACATCAAACTGATTTACATAAAAAGTCAACATAGCTTAGGTAGTTTAGATGGTCCTTGTTTTTTAACTAAAGTGAGAATTTCATAGCATTGACTGGAATGATAATATATGACGATACTATATATAGACACTAGTCAGTACAGTAATTGACATATAACATTGACAAGATATATTGAAACAATGTAGTAATATTTTTACAGTATTTTTATGCCCAGTAGAATGTAATTTTAGGGAAAATCTGTAACTTTTGATTTTGGGTGTAGATGATCTTTTATGTTTTCATTTCATGTTTCATTGGTCCCATTGGAAATACTATATTTTTTGTTACAGCCTTTTTTTAATTTGCCGTTTTAATTTATCTGAGGTTGTTGGCAAACAACCACATAACACATAAAAATAACACATAAAAGTGTATTCATCAATGTATTACTTACTTTACCATCAAATGCTATAGATTAATTGGTGCATCCAGTGTTAAGTAGTAACTTATTAACGTGATTAGAGCGTTTTTTTCCCTAACTTTAGTGGTAACTTAATTACTTAACTTTAATAAGTAACTTTAAAAAAATAACCTATTTTTGTTACTTATATTGCACGGTATGTTACTTGTAAATTTCCTTTTTGTCGTTTGTATAGAGTATAGACTATACATACTTTGTTTAACTAGTTTTAACATGTAGTAATTAACAGTGGAAAGTCCAATGATTTGTATTTATAATGTTACTACCTGTTATATAGTTTCATTTTTACAATTAGGTATTTCCTGTTCTTGATATCCTAAAAATCTAGATTTCCTTCCGTCAAAAGTCAAAACAAGTTTTGAACACGTTTTTTTTTAAAGTCAACTCTCGGGGGAAAAAAGTGTAATTTTGGAAGTTACTCGACATATTTCAGTATTTTGTTAGTTACTTTTCTTTTTACTTAACTTAACTTTATCTAGTTACTTTTTTTTAGCAATAAACTTAACTTTAACTACGTACCTTTTTTAAAGTAACTTACTCCACACTGGGTACAACCAATAATTATAACATATTTACTGTGTGTATTGAGTATGTACCATGAAATGGATGATAGTTGCGTGCTGTTATGGACATAGTTTTTCTTCGACAAGATTTTACTTAGGTAATTCTTTGAATCTAATAAGTGCTATTATAGTAGCTTTATAATGAATGTAGTAATTACACTGCCATACAATCTTATTCAATCAATAGCTACCAGTTCACCCAATGTTAGGTTTTCTTCGATGTTGTGCATTAGGGAGGGAATCAATACATTTCAAACCTATTAATGACTGTATATCAGGACGTTTAATTTTCATTTAACGAAGGCACTTTGGTTCAAAACGGTTGCCGAGTCTGATATACACATCGAATTTGACCCAAAGTGATTTCGATCCAATTCACTTTAGGAAGCGAGTTTGAGTATTCGATCGCCCACGCCATCTCGCCACCTCCTGCGATCTGTTGTTTGTTTTTATGCATTGGAAGTATAGACTTCCCGTTTTTGCTCACTACCTTTGAATTCTCAACCTTGCGATGTCAAAGCTAGTGGGAGATAATATTAATTATAAGACAAAGAGGTTATGGCTGGCCTGCAGTGCAGCCATGTTGGATCCACTTTGAAACTAGTTTCAACGAAATCAGTTCGGGTTGTTTATAAATAAATAAATAAATTTTATTTAGAGTCTACCCACTCAGTTATATAACTGATTTTCAGTGGGGGACTTTAAATCAAAGCGACCAAGCCAACCCTGCAGGCCCCGACGCAATCGACGAGTGAGCGATAACCAACCAAAGATCGATATTTTTAATAGGAAATATAGCAATCAGTGGTATGGACAGTGCGAACACCCGCGAATCAACGCCAGAATCAACAAGGCATCATGGTGCGATTTAACTTAACTTAAACTAACTAACCGATTTCTTTCAAAGCGTTTTGAACAAACCACTTTGGACGTCATGATATACATAGTCAATACTTGTTAATCATAAGCCATTAATTATGAATAAGGTGTTATATTCAACAAAACAGAGTTGACATTGGTGACAATATATAATTGGTAATTTTCTTCATTAGCATTAGTTGATGCTGTGCAGACCTGGGTAAGTTACTTTTGAAAAGTAATGAAATTACATTTCTCATTACTTCAGCCAAAATGTAACTAAATTACTATTTAGTTACTTTTCCAAGAAAGTAATGAAATTACGTTACTTTTTATGAAAATAAGTAGTGAAATTACTTTCAAAAATTACTTTTTAATTTAAAATGTATCTGACGAGCGAACGAGTATGACGCAAGTGCTTTGTCTGCCGATGGCGGGTCTCAGACAGGGTGTTATCCACGCCCACACTTTAAAACCAGCGGAGGCCTATCACAGAGATATTGTAGATATCGACGTGTATAGTAAATTATTGATTACGCGGGTGACATCTATCGGCGAAATGTTGTAACTACACTACAAGTGTAACAATTCGACTATCGATTTATTTGACACAGACTTGAATGTTTGATGTCAAGTAGATAATTACGTCGTCAACGGCGCTCGTCATAGGCAGAAGTACCAGAAGTACACACAGTGGCGTGGCGAACATACCAAATTGAAGCCCAGGCACCGATACCAAAAGGGGTGGGTGGGTGGTCCCCCAGGGACCCACCCACCCCTTACTTTTTAATGAAACATAATATTTTATATAATTATTTTTATTGTTAAAATCACACCTACTGAATTGTATGGCTACAGCTCTTTACTTTCCTTAGTGTTACTGGACTGTTGTAAAAGTTTGTCATGAATCATGATTTTTTAGTAAAAGTGCAGACAACATGCATGACAGATATTCATCCAGTAGCTCTCAACTCAACTAATAACAGGTAGCAATTCAACAATTCTGCTAAATGAATAGACACGTTCGTTATACTATAACTTATTTCATTTGATTGAATAGATTGATTTGAATTTATAAATTAAATACAGCTGGTGGCATGGAGGAAGTCTAGAACATTTTCGAGTTTTCTGTTTTAATTTTTAAATGACCGTCTTATGGTACGTATAAAACGTGATTATTGACGTCGTGAATGCAATAAGAAGAACATTCTTGGACCTATTTGAATTGAAGTATTTCCAGTACAATTTCTAGATAAAAATACATTGATTTCAATAAAATCGAGACAGTAAGTTTGTCCGTAAAATAATAAAATCGTATCTTTTCTCTTCAAATATTGCAAACAAAGTGTTTCTTCAAAACTCACAGATTTGTACCAAATAACCTTAAATAATCATTTTCCCGGGGGCAAGCTCACGTAGCCCCTAGTTTTCATTATTATGCGTTTCAGTAGTTTTCCTAAATCCCAAATAATGGCTCTGCCTCTGCCAATAAACGGAGAAAACGAACAAAATAACCAAATTGATTTCCAAAATGCACAGATTATCTAACGATCTAGGACATACAATTTTTTTTCAAATGGGAAGGCCCCCGGATTCCTCTTGTAGGTACTAAATTCTTCATTGTTTACTTTCATAATGTGTATGTTTTCCCAAATTCTGGCTATGCCGCTACGAGGAGGCGAAAAGGAATAATACACCGTTGGCTTTATGAGTTCAACAATTAAAACATAAGCGCAATCTGTTCAGCGATTTGGCTGATTTTTATAGTTCACACTAGCACACACACGCACAGAGTCACAGAATAAGCGCCGTTTATCTTGAATAGTAATCCTCATTTGCTTTGCTTACTCGTCTAATAAAATCATATTAATTGCCGGTAAAAAGCACCAAATCCATTCTAGGATCACCAAAATTAAAAATATTCCCTGCGGGGCTATTCTGGGGTAGACAAAAAAGAATTACAAACCGTTGGCTTTATGAGTTCAAAAAAAAATATAATATTTTCAGCGATTTCATTAAAATTTCATTACATAAAAATGAGGCTATCAAAATCCATAAAATCATATTAATTGCTGGTAAAACGCACCAAATTCATTCTAGGATGACCAAAATTGAAAAAATTCCCTGCGGGGCTAAACTGTGGAAGACTAAAAAATGATAAACTGTCGGTTTTATGAGTTCAACATAAAAAAATTCAGCCATTTCATTAAAATTTCATTACATAAAAATGAGGCTATCAACATCTATAAAATCATATTAATTGATGGTAAAACGCACCAAATCCATTCTAGGATCATCAAAATTGAAAAAATTCCCTGCGGGGCTAAACTGTGGAAGACTAAAAAATGATAAACTGTTGTTTTTATGAGTTCAACATAAAAAATTCAGCCATTTCATTAAAATTTCATTACATAAAAATGAGGCTATCAACATCTATAAAATCATATTAATTGATGGTAAAACGCACCAAATCCATTCTAGGATCATCAAAATTGAAAAAATTCCCTGCGGGGCTAAACTGGGGGCACGCCCCCAGACCCCCTTGTTGCCAACAAAAGTAGGGGGTGGGTATAGTTAAAATATTGTAGGCACCGATTACTCTTAGTAGTTCGCCACGCCACTGAGTACACATGGCTAGGTTCTGAAATAAAAACTCGGGACTAGAAATCTCTCGATCAGACCTACGAAATGTCGGAAATGCTGCATGCACATGCACATTGTTCAAGCGGGCGATACGTAGAAAGGCAGCAGGCACACTGGCCCAGTGACTGATTTTGATACACAAAGGCGCGGGCCGCGCGGCAAAAGTAACGCGTTACTAATGCCAAATTACAATGATAAAAGTAGTGAAATTACTCTTCCGTTACTTTGAGAAAAATGTAATTAAATTACTGGCTCGTTACTGAAACAAGTAATTTTGTTACAGTAACGCGTTACTTCCGTTACGTTACTACCCAGGTCTGATGCTGTGATGCATTATGTTCCAAAATGGTAAGGTCATACATAACTTGAATCTTCATATCCAAACAAACATTATTTATTTCTGCTTTTAATGTAATCAACCCCATTTATTGTTTAAGTAATGTATCACAGAGTATGTTTGTGTTTAAGAGTGTAACACTTTAAGATAATCAAAAATTTATGAAACGTTATCATAATATTTACTTTTTGTAATAGTTTTTCTTCATTTTGGTTATTTAAATCCAATTCCATTAAAAATGTTCCACTTATTTGCATGAAATTTCGTATTATTTTTTCAAGTTGCTCTTATGATTCTACATTATTATAAACAGTTCCATAACAAATTTAGGAGAAACCTTGTTTCCTAACGTTTGAACTCTCCGCCAACCAAGGTTATTAACCAAGGTCTGCCTTATGCTGTGCAGTACTCTATAACGTGAAAATAATATATTTGGAATAGAAAGGGCTTTGGATTATTCCTAGACAACAATACAACAGGCTGAGGTGGCGCAGTTTTGACAAGCTCTGGGCCATGAGGCCTCGCTTATACAGGGTCACAATTTTCATGTTTTATTGCTAAATTCTTATCTTTATTTTCAATCGTTTCTACTCGAATACGATAACAGTTAATGTAAGAATCCATATTCAATCAATTTGCACAGCCAAGTGCAATGCAGTTGTGAGAAATCTTGAATAAAATCGAGCCAAAATCATGTCTTTGAATGGTGTCATCCTCGTGTAGGGCCCGATTACGTCACAATGGAATGACCAATGACAGTGCGTTTTACAGTTTGTTCCAAAATAGGACGCTTCAAGCTACAATATCGACTTCAAAACAATTTTTGTATACAAAATAAACACTATTGGGATTCAGGATGTTTTATTCTCTATAGATAAATATGTTTAACTAAATCCTAAAATTCATGCAAATAGCCAATTATCCAGGTGATATGAAGCCAACATATTTGTTGCTTTCTTGATTTCGTTAGTCAGGAATCATTCATGTAGGTGGAATTGTTAATATTTATTACAATTCTGAAATTTAAACAAAAATCTGGTTGGGATGGATTTTTTAATTTCTGAATTGTATTAAATCTTAATATTTGTTGGTGTTTCAGTTTTATCCTGTCACTTGAAACTACAAACACGTCAATAGCCATAGTCAAACATACGTTATTTATGCAGTAAATCAATTGGTACATAATATGCCAGTGGTAAATTGCTACCTCCTCTGAATATATACATGAGCATACATTAATGCTAAGTTTACCAACTATAGCCCTACTATATTTTGTTTTCAGTTTTCTAAAAATGCATTTTCTTGCATAATATTAACAATGTAGTATTAATAATGTGATGTGCACATGCATAATTCAAATGTGCGTCATTTATATATTGACATATGATGGAACAAGTTTATGTTTAATGTGCAAAAATACCATTTTGGGAAAAAATTATGAGTGGAACCGTATGTCATCTGACTACCAATGCTGTTTTTCAAGTTACCAAATAGTTTTATCTCATTTGCACTAAACTAAATACATACTTCATACGTATATAGAATATTGTATGTGTCTATACTTCAATCTTTCAAAGAAATAACTTTTTAAGACTATTATTGTGATCTTACTCTAGCTTCTAGTCAATGTCATTTTTGTGACCTGGTGTTATAGAGATGACGTTAAATATAATATACCGTAATAAAATAAAATAAGAGTTATGAATAAAGCATTTAACAAATTGTCTTGAAGTGAAGGATTAAACATATTCCTGTACTGCTGTAGAAAATGATCTCTTTTTAGTATGAGGTGCACGTCGTGCAGTATTAAATTGGGTAGAAAGTCAAAAAGTCAATTCTGGTGGAAGTGTACTGTGGAATGTACCTTACAGTGGTAGTAGTGCTTCACACATTTTACTATTTCCGATCTCTTTCTTTGATTTCTAATTACATAATTGTGTGATGTGTAGTTAATACATTATTTACACAAAAGTAAGAAATGAAAAGTAACTACATTACTTTTCAAATGTAATTTACACAAGACTGGTTTATTTGTAATTGTCTAGTTACCGAGTGTCCACAATTACAATCTTAGATTTATATTTTTCTCGTCTGTATCTAGTCACCTTAGACATGCCATTTAACCTAAAACTGAAATTGATGATATAATAGTTTACCTAATATGAATAATAATATTACTGTGCTGTGTAAACATAAATGGTAATTGCCTTTGCCATTTACTCTGGGTCACAAGGTATTGCGGTGGAGGTGATAATGTTATTAACATTTTCACTGTCTCTTTGTAAACAGACTTCTGTTGTTATTTTATAAATAAACCTAGACACAGTAATATGGATTTGGTGGATAAGTGAGCGTGAACAATAGCCGTGTGTGTCTCGATAGTGCATTTACTTGCGAGTAGAACACATTGTTCTCTTCGAGAGCGGAGTTCTTTTGTATGTCGGCTAATTGAATTCTATGCAATTTCAGATTCCGAGGAGCAACATGGCCGATGATTGACAATAGGATTAGACTAGGATGTCATAAAAATATTTAATTAATAAAGTAATAAATAAGTTTATCCAATACAATCATTAACTCTTGAAATTATTAATAAAATAAAAATAAAATGCTATTACAAAAATGTATGATTTTTTGTAAGTTTTATCCACTTTGAACGAAAAAAATCGTCCTTTATTTACGGTTTTTGAGTATTTTGTCACTAAACAAAATAATGTAAATAAAATAGGTACTTAAAAACCGTAAATGATGTCTGATTTTTTTCATTCAAAGTGGATAAAACTTTTAAAAAATCGTACATTTTTGCAATAGCATTTGATTTTGATTTTAATAATGATTTCAAGAGTTAATGATTGTATTGGATAAACTTATTTATTACTTTATGAATTAAATATTTTTATGACATCCTAGTCTAATCTTATTCTCAATCTTCGGGCTTGTTGCTCCTCGGTATCTGAAATTGTATTGAATTCAATTAGCTGACATACAAAAGAACTCCGCTCTCGAAGAGAACAATGTGTTCAACTCGCGAGTAAACGCACTATAGTCTAGTATGCACATTTCTTTCTATTTCTTATAATAACTTGTGCTTGTCTTGTTGATCTTTTATCCTCACTCACAACACTAGCTCAGATATATAATGATTTAGAAGCACAGCCAGTCTATTCAGTTGACTGATTTGTAAAGAAGGACAATAAATATAGTAATTACATTACCTCTCGATTTGTATTTTTGATGATGTCACATCTATCTAACTTTAGATAAATATAATTAATTTATATGGCTTTTATTGATTGGCATTGCATATAACATTAGAAGATTAGAAAAGTAAACATACATGTAATATCAAGTTATGTTCATCAATGAGCAAATATGTACATATATTACAGTACCGATAGTAGTTAGGATTAAAGAATTTCCGCTGCCCCGAGAAACTGACAATGGAAGCACAGGCCACATAAATACTTCAAACTTGTGTCGCTTAACATTTCAACTCTTAAAAATTGAATAAAACCAGAATTTTTAACTCACGATCCTAACCTTTTTTGGGGTTTCTGGCATCAATAACTTTTACAGTTTTACTCTTTGGTAAATTAAGGCCCCTGCAACACTTGTAGTGCATCACAGGTCACCTTACTATTGTGCAACCTTTTTGTGTGGCTAGCAGAAATATTATGGTACAAAATAAAGTGGTATTGTGTCAACTGTGGATTGCCTCTGAGTAAATTCTACTTTTTAGTTTGAATTTGTTTTTGTAAAATAAAACAAATTATTTTTTCTCAAATTTCCTCAAACAATAATTCATGGAATAAAATGTCATTCTCACTTATCCATCACTTGGCATAGCTTCTCTCCAGCTTTTCTTATCCCAAGGAGTTGTAAGATTAGCAAAGTATGCTCTTTGACATAATATAATCCAAGAGTAGAACATAAAACTTTTCACACAAAGATCTCTTCTGTACGATTTTTTATGTTCTGTTCTCAATTCAAGCAATGAATCAACATTCAAATCATATTCATGTTATTCAACGATTGGCAACAATTTTGGCTAACAAGTGCAAAAGAGATAGCTGTTTCCAAACCACCCTTTATTTATATAGGCCTACATTGGCAGCTGCAGAGCTGCAATAGTAAATCAAATACAGTACTGTGGTACTTGCTGATTGCCCTAAGTATTACAGCTTAGGTGAATGTTTTCTTCCATAATAAATAGGAATTGCATTTTTGAGTATTGCATCTTGTATTTTATGGATAACACTATGTACTTACCTATAAGAAAAATACACATATTTACTGTAGACAAAATGCTGTGTTTTATTACATGTTTTACAACACCCAGTTGCTTAAAAGAGAATAATAAACCAAAAAAACATTTAATTAACTAGGGCCTACATTAACGAAGGTAATGCTGCAGACAGCCTTGACATCACTCACCATTCACTTATATAATAGGCATATTGCATATTATACAGAAAGGATCTTCATATTTAATTCATATTTCCCTCACCTGTCAACATAATATGTTGACAGTTGTTGTGTTACACAATATTATTGTGTAATAAAAATAAAATCATAATGAATTCTTACTAGGCCGCTTCGTGGATGCTTTTTATGATGATGATCGTGTGGTCATATCTCACATTCCTTTGCTTTAGAAAAAGTCGCGATAACGTGCAATTTTCATGAGAAACATTTATATGAGTACTTATTCATATCATATAAAGTTCAAAGGTCCTCTGAAAATTGGCCTTTGTCCAACACGGAGCTAACAAACACACACATCGAACAAAACGTCTTTAAAAGTATTTCTTTGATCGAACCTAGATATATCCTAGTTCAAAGGTTTCTAAGGTATCCTGGAAATTTCATCAAGATTTGAACAGCCATTTGTCCGGTAGAGAGCCAAGAATTGGACAAAAAATATGTAAAAGTACGGTACCCTATAGATTTAAAATATATTTTTGTGATTGTACAAAAAATGTGGCAATTCTAAGTTTAGAGGTAGAATTTGGTCAAATTTAGCCCAGAGCATGGTTATGCTAATCGTACAAGGTAAGGAGGGAGACAAAGTCCATCTGGTCAGGTTCACTGTCATAAAACTAGCATGACGAATGTTGCCGAAGGCGAACATTTTTTCACCTTACTAGTTATTTCGTCTTGTTTTAACTGAAAAAATGGCAACTCACCGTTTTGTTTATGAAGGAAAGGCCTATACACTTTAGTTGTATTTGAAATTTCAATTTAATTGCCCAACTAAACCATCACGTGTATAAAAAGTTATGCACAATAATAGAGACAGTTTTGAAATAACTTAAATTAATAGCTCAAAAACTAAAACTAAACTTTCTGTACTCGGACTCTGAAAACGCTGTGAACGTGAAGTTAAATATTTTTTTTTTTTTTTTAAATATAAAGATATTCGCTCCTCCTTTGTTATTGACATGTATACTGACTTTTTTACAAACTATATCGGTAGAAATAATAGGTGTATATGTATCCATTTCGGAGTGCAATTTAAAAGTGGTGGATTCAACCTATGGATGCCTATAATATCTACGTAGGTACTATGGTAGGAGATTACTCACCTTATAGGCTACTTACGCGTATCGAGAAGCTTGATACACTAAGGTTCAGCCCTCCTATACATGACTTGCTAATCGCCAATTTAATGCTCCTTATTTACTACTAATTGGATGAGCGTAGCGAAGATTCTATTCTACTACACTGGAGAAAAAAATCCGGAATGTTTTTTTTTCTTTTTTTCTTTTTTTTGTATTTTTGTGTGTCTGTGAACACGATTTCGGCTAAACCGATACTCCAATTGCGATGAAATTTTCTGGAGACCTTTCAAATCTCTGAACTTAGAACTGCACGGTTCGAAAAATCGATCGATAAATAATTTCTCATGAAAATTGCAGTTTTACGATTTTTTTTCGATTTTCTTGTTTTTTCTGTTTGTATTTTTGTGTGTTTGTTAACACGATTCCAGATAAACCGGTACTCCAATTTCGATAAAATTTTCTGGAGGCCTTTAAAATCTTTGGGCTTAGAACTGCCACGTTTTTGAGCGCAATCGAAAGATTATTCTTCATGAAAATAGCAATTTTACAATTTTTTTCGTTTTTCTTTTTGTTTCTGTTTGTATTTTTGTGTGTTTGTTAGCACGATTCCGGCTAAACCGATACTCCAATTGCGATGCAATTTTCTGGAGAACTTTGAAATCTCTGAACTTAGAACTGCACGGTTCGAAAAATCGATCGATAAATAATTTCTCATGAAAATTGCAGTTTTACGATTTTTTTTCGAATTTCTTGTTTTTTCTGTTTGTATTTTTTTGTGTGTTTGTTAACACGATTCCAGATAAATTGATACTCCAATTTTGATAATATTTTCTGGAGGCCTTTAAAATCTTTGGGCTTAGAACTGCCACGTTTTTGAGCGCAATCGAAAGATTATTCTTCATGAAAATAGCAATTTTACGATTTTTTTCGTTTTTCTTTTTGTTTCTGTTTGTATTTTTGTGTGTTTGTTAGCACGATTCCGGCTAAACCGATACTCCAATTGCGATGAAATTTTCTGGAGAACTTTGAAATCTCTGAACTTAGAACTGCCACGTTTTTGAGCACAATCGAAAAAATATTTCTAATGAAAATCGCAATTTTACGATTTTTTCGTTTTTGTTTTTTGTTTTTGTTTGTATTTTGTGTGTTTCTGTTTGTTAACACGATTCCGGCTAAACTGATACGCCAATTGGGATGAAATTTTCTGGAGGCCTTCGAAATCTCTGAACTAAAACTGCCACGTTTTTTTAGCGCAATTGAAAAATTATTTTTCATGAAAATCGCAATTTTACGATTTTTTTCATTTTTTTAAATTACGATTTTTTCGTTTAAAAAAATCTTCGACTAAGTAATGATTTTTTCACAGAACAACAGAAAATCTGCATAACACATGGCAGCTCAATGCACCAATTACGCTCATCCAACAACGCGCCTGTAAAAGCGTTTGCGAAGCTTCCTAGTAGTTAATATAAATTAATTGATTTTGTTCAAACTTGTAATCATTAGCTATCTATCTTAGTGCAAATATAAAATTCATTGTTATTGTAGGCCTAATCTTCTTGGTTTCTACTCTTAAAAGATGCGCGGGTGTCGATGTGTGTTCTTTCTGTGTGAGATCGCTAACAAGACGAAATAGTCTCGTGTAAAACACCGTGCACAGTACAACGCGCAATTAGTACTTGCCATAATGAGACAAAAAGAAGTGAGAAACTCCAGCCGGGCCTAATCAGTCAGCTAGCAACTGCCAAACTCCCTGCGGAGTTACCTTTCTTCACCGGTGCACACAAGGCGAGGCTCTCAATCTGTTGTCACCTCGCATCTCCACACCCTTGCTCCCGTAATCATTCCCTGTCGCTCGCTAGGCTGGGTGTTGATGACATCTGTGTTTGCATGATTGAGATGTTAGATTCTTTTTACAACAAAGCACCACCAAACTTTACATTACACATGAATGTATCAAAATGAACCATTATTGCGATGAACGATGGACAAAATTGTGGATCTTATTACTAGCAATATGGGCGACGCTGTTTAGTGTAGTTTGGAGGAATTTAATGCATACGCTTTCTTACAGCTTTTTTCAGTTTTTCGTTTTGTGATGGTAACTTTGTAGCAAATCTGATAGCCAACTCCTTGTACTTTCAGACTTGGGGTACAGGGGTCCCGAAGTTTGTTATTACTCATTTATCGTCTATCCTTTTCAGCTAAAGAAACTTATTTTCAAAGGAAGACAACTTAATAAAACTAATCACATAAATGCAGACACAATAATGAACTGTTGTTAACCCTTTCATTCCCGAATTAATTTTGTCTTAATTAGGTAGTTGTAATAATTCAATTAAAATTCCAATTTTTTTCGAAGAATTTTGGTATTTTAAAAAAAAATTATCTTGATTTTTAAGCGATTAAAATTTTTTGTTTAATTTTTTGGATTTCAAATAAAATACATTTCTAAAACATTTCTTTTTTTTATTTTTTGTACCTATCTCAAATAACACCGTTCTGGAGATTTATTATTTTTCCGGGACAAACAAAATTTTTTCTGTTTTTAGCCTTTTTAGCACCTGTGTATTTTCAATCTTCTCTCAAAAAGGCACTATTCGTCCCATTGAATTGGGGGAAAAATCTAGATATTTTTTATTTCCCCCAAAAACAAAAAATGGGTTTAACTCAAAAAACAAAATTTGCCACCAAACAAATTTTGAACTTTACGTTGCCATATGGCTACACTGGGAACGAAAGTGTTAAACAAAGTCTTTGGAAAAATTCATGTTCATAGGTTAATATCTAGGCCTAGAATTCATTAGCAGACATTGACGGACGGTTCAATCATCCTCCCTTCGTAAAGCCAAAACAATGTTCATTCAATTCAAAGCAGGATTTTCGTTCATTGACTCTTATACACTTTTCTCTTATTGCATGCTTGTAATTTTGATTGCAGAATGCCACTGAAAAGGCATCATTACCAGTTCGCAGGATTTTTTAAAAAATTTGTGCGTGTTGTTTTTCGAATTGTAGAGGGTACTGACTGCTTCCTCCGGTTTCAGAAAAGTGTATACGTGCATTGTGCATATAAGCGTGCGTATTGAAGTACTCACGTCGGTCGTTTGTTTTAATTTTTCGTCTCAACAGATAATAGGACTCGAATCACCTAGGTAATACACGCTAGTAGTAATTCCAACATGGCAAATTGCAAGATCCACTGAATCTCCTATGGCAGACATTTGGAAAAACCTCCCCTTATAAAAATTTAAATTGACTAGCAATTGAATACCAACTGATAATAATAATCTAATATTTGGAATCATTAATTAATTAACTTGATCTGAATAATTTGATCAGGTGATCTATTGGCAAACTGTCAATTGATGTGAACTGATGCCAATTGACAACATTTCCAGATCAACTGATATCATTTAAAATGTCAATTGTTAATTAATTGAATGTTCATGAGTTGGTCCAGTTTAATTTTACTAGGTCCGGCGAGCGAGTAGAGCTCGGGCTCAATAAGGATATAGCGGACGCATGTTTGGGATGATTGTTGATGTGTAAACACACCAATTTATCTAGAAAACAACAAATAGACTAAAAAAACACAATTTAATGTTTTATAATTTTTTTGAGATTGATTTATGTCACCTGTCAAACTGGCAGTTTTATCCACTAAAGTATGTCGCGTTTACAGCTTTCTCCACCAGGGGGACACGAGAAGGCGTCTGGAGCTCTGCCTCCCGATAAGAAGGCTTTCGTTTTACTAAATCATACCATGCAGTTTAAGAATAATTTATCTTGAGTAGTATAAAGGATTAAGGTAGGAATCATTCTTCAATGAACACGCATATATTAATATTATTATCTCTTTTTATTTAAACAAATTAAATAGGGGACATTTTATATTTTAATTCGTATGAAAATGAAATGTACATTTTGTCGTGGAGGTTGCTCATAATTTACACTGTCAAAAGTTCTCATATATTGCATAAAGTACGCTACTCGGTACTGTATACCTTTCAAGCAAATCAGTTCGTAATTGCTTTTTACTCTAATTTTGGAATATTTCAACATGATCACATCTTTGTACAGCTACAGTTGTCCGATGGTACGAAGCAAAAGATTTTCTTTCCTAATAACTTAAAGATAATTAATTTTTATGGAGTCTCCAAATTTAAAAATAGTAGTCCTACAATTAATTGAACGACGAATACAATTACAATTTATTTATATTGCTGATCAATTGCACTGCAGGCCGGATGCATAGCATGTGAAGACTTTGAAGCACCAGGCTTCAATTCCATTCACTGTAATATATTTTATTTAGTTGCATATTTAAGAAAATTGATAGTCGGCTATGCAAAATAACAGTGGCCCAGTAAATGTTTGCCCAAAACAGTCTTGAATTATCAATACTTTCAATAGTACTAATCAACAAATAACAAGACTCCTTTAGCACAAGTTTTTGTCATTCATGCTGCTCTTAATAAAAAAATTTGATATTTTTTTTAGTGGTTCAAATTAGACCTGTTAAACGTGGCTGATCAGCAAGCAAAATTTTCAATGTAAACTTATTGTATTTGAACAGTTCTTGTAATAATTGGCACAGCACTGTGAAATAAAATGACTGGATTATCTTTTATGTTCTAACGATGTTTGTGCACACCACAAACAACGCATTTATTTAAACACTCGACTCGGCCCACAGATAATAATGGCTAAGGCTTCTAATACCTACATCATTTTATTGTGAAGATTATCTTGGATTAAAGTATTTGCTTAAAACATATCTTAACTCAGAAATTGATTTATTTTTTGCAATGCTAATGTCACAACCTTTGTTTTTACAATATTTACATAGTACAACATCATATAACAATATTATTGGCTACAATAACTTTGTAGTTAAGTACAGTACAGGCCATTTTACTTAAATTTATTTGCAACATATCATCCTTGGTTTCCTCCTTAAAAATATATCCACTTTTGGCAACGTATCACTGGGTATGAAATAGCTCGAGATCGTTTTGACGCACTCGTTCCATCACTTGATTCTTTCTACTGGTCCATTTAAACAATGGATAAGGATTTAAGAATATGTTTAATTTAATTAATAATTAATATTGCGATGCTCATGGATGATAAAGTTACCTTATGTTAAGAAAAAAAATAAACACGAATGTCATGCCATTGTTTACATTTAGAAAAAACATAGGTAAGGTACGTCTTTCCCGTCATATTGATTTAGTTTTGCATACTCCGAAGTAAACTGAAATGAGGCACAAAGTATTAATTCATATCAAGAGGCCGTGGCAACATTGTTAACCTACTATGAAAATCACAATCTCCAAAAGCCGATTGTTTTATGTAACAAGCTCGTGGTTTCGGAGAGGTACATATTTGGTTTCAAAGTTGGTATACCCCGACTTCGTGAGTCAGTGCACTAACAATGTGATGCTTTCATAAACTATACAAAATAAATTATTAGTTATGAGATCGTAGATTGTTTATCGGTAGTCTATATATGGAGTGTCATTATCAAGCAAACGTAATTATTAATATTGCATGTACGTACCATAAAAAACCCTGTGAGGGTTTAAGTTTTATTTTCTTACTATAAACTTGAATACAACGAGTGGAATGTCTTTGCAGGTAACTTCTTGCACTCAATAACGGTGTTTTTCACTTTCATATCATGCAATGTTTGGACATTTAAGAGAACAATATTTCATAACAAAATTAGGTTAAAAGTAATCATCTAAAAAATTTAAAATTTAAAACACATACTAATATGTAGTCTTGCAGTCCTGTCGTGTAGGCCTACACTGGGATGTTACTTGTCTGATAACTAAATGTTGTTTTCATTTTATATGTATAATTTTAAAGTTTCAAAGTTTCTGAAAGTGAGACAAACTTTTATTTGTCCTTTATTCAGTTTATTCTATTTGTATATTATGCATTTAGTAGTAGTTTAATGTGTTTTGGACAGATCGGCCAGTGAAGGGTTATGAACAGTGCCCATACCCTCTTTAGCCTATAACAGGCATTAATGTGTGTGTGTGTAATAACTTCTCGGCGTTCAGATTGTCCTAGTAATTGTTTCAGGGGGAATGAGGTTGGCACCCCCGAGCTCTTAGTACGGTCTCCACACGGAGGGGTCAGAGCTTTGCCTCTCGTTCCCTGGGTACCTCGTAATCACCACATCACTCTGCGCCTGCTGCTGGTCGTCGTGACCCATCTGTTGATTGTGAAGTATCCCTATCTCGATACCCCTCGAGCCTATCGTCAGGTTCCCCTGGTTCCCCCCTCCGGCCACCGCCGTCGTCACGTCGTCTTGGTACGGGAGTCCTTCCAGCGCCTTGTTGCTGTTCACGTCGTTGCTGTGCAGGTGTAGGTGGATCTGGTTCTGGTTCACCGTGGAGTAGACGTGGGGGTACAAGACCATTGTAGGGGCGGGGGGAGTCAGGTAGGGGGACTGGGGGGTGGGCGTCGCGCTCGCTGACGGCGTACTGGAGGTGTTCGAGTAGTAGTTGGGGTAGTTCTGGTGGTGGTGATGGTGGTGATGGTGGTAGTTTCCTAGTGATGATGAAGGCTGGTTACCCCATGTTGTACCGTGCTGGTGGTAGGTGGTACCGCTGCAGTTTAGGCTGCTAGCTGGAAAAGTAGAAAGAAGTTGTTGTAAATGCTATTGCTCTCTAGAAAAGGAACGTAGGCCCTAATTAATTTTTAAGCTAATACACTGCAACTTTTTCTAGCTCGTTTAAATATTTTCATGATTCTGGTCTACCAACGCTTAGCACAAACATTGTCAAACAAATACGATGCTAAATAAGGTGCAATGAAATGTGATCAGAATCACTAATCAATGATGGAAACAAACAAATAATATTCAAACCCTTTTAATAAAGTGTAACGTGACATGGACTGAAACAAATTTACGAAATACTCTTCAATACCACATACTATTGTATTATCCATACACTTGGTGATAGTGTTTGGTGTTGAAACGATTGAACATCAAATTTAGCGTGTACATCCCATTATATTTTATTTGCATTGCAACTAAAATGTAACAAACTTCAAAATATCAAGAACAATATAATATGTATTCGCGCAATGCAAGCTTGGCTCAACTTCTATATCTCACAGCATTCACAGCCGAAGACTTTTGAAGGAGAGCTTGGCTGCCGTTTTTTTTTTTTTTTTTTTTACAAATTTTCGTATTTGTGGGGATATAGTCTACAGTCTACACTTACACACAGCTGTATAGAGACTGACTATGATACACAAAGTCTGTGGCAATTCCTTCCTTCATGTTATTCCAAGAGAGATGAACCAAGTGTGTATATTTACCAGGAGTGGAAGTGAACGAGCTCGCGTCAGTGGAGGAGTATCTGTGGTGGGTCGCGCCCCCCAGGGGGTCGAGGTCGGAGGGCGAGGAGGGCTTGTTGAACAGGGGGGTGCAGTAGTCACTCCCGCCGCCACCACTGGACGTGTGATCCGGCAACACTGCAAGCAAACAAGACACATCAGTACACGGGGCACCAAACAATTGTGAAACATTGCAAATGTTGAACATAGAACATTTCCGTTTCTTTGGAAATAATTTTAAAATTTAGAACCAAGCTAATAATGTGAGAAATAAATTGTCGGAATTGTTCACTTGGATTGACATCACTACATGGGCATGGCTAGGTGCATTACATAACAGCAATGCTAACTGCAAAGCAAATGCACATTGTTTCACGCGTAGTGTAACAAATATGATGCAAGTCTATTTCATGCATCATAAGAGGGAATTTTTATTTTATTGGTACTAAGAAAACTCTAAATGTCATTGTTGGACGAGCGGTCAAGCCATGTTTTATGCTGCATTGGATTTTATATTTCTAAGTTTTAAAAAATGGGGAGTTTCACAAATTATTTTGTTCTAGGCAAGTTACATATTATGTCCACTACAATTTTGTAAATTTGCAATTTGTTGTACGTTTGAATCAAGACTTATTTTACTGTCGATGTAGCAGCACACACAAGTTGTCCCAGATGTTGGTTTAAAATTTCAATGAAATCGGTCCTGCGGTTTTACCATACGCCATGTATAAAAGATCTATGTTCTATCTAAGATCCGTTGATAGACTCATTATAGCTTCCCTCGCTCATCTGTGCGGGCACGAAAAAAGGTTTTCCGAAATAACTATAAAACAGCAGTTTTGGAGTAAGAACATCATAAATAGTCTTTTGAGAAGACCAAAACTATTTTTGAACATTTTTTCGTCCATACGTACTCCTAATATTGCGGCTTTTTAAAGCATTTTGTTGATCATTTTATACAAAAAAGTATACAAGCTGGATAGCTGATATTTATTTTGAAATGTGTATCTTTAAAATCTTGCGTTGTACGAATTTTTGTATTTTGAGGTACAAATACCCTCAGCGTACCCGAAAACGCAAAAGATTAATGTAGGCAATATATTTGAGATACACCTTTCAAAATATCACATGTCCTAGTCACGGGTAAGTGTAAAATGGTTTAAAAAAGCCGCAATATTGGGAGTATGCATGAACGAAAAAATGTTCAAGAATAGCGGTTTTAGTCTTCTCAAAAGACTGTTTATGATGTTATTACTCAAAAAGTACTGTTTTATAGGAACGTTAATTTAGAAGACATATATTATTTCCGTGTGTATTTCCGGTAACTATGAATGAAATGTTAATCTTTTAAACATATAATGAGGTATGTCATAATATTATCTTCCTGCATCTCTATAGCGAATGAGTAAATGCCTTACCTGTTGGTAAGTGTCCCATGGAGGTGGGGTCGAGAGAGGTGGCGGGCACCGCGACGGGGCCGCTTAGTTCGCCGGGGTAGGAGAACGACGTCGGTTGTAGGGGGGAGTAGGACGTGTAGGGGGCTGAACTGTACCCGCCCCAAGGGGGGTCCGAGCAGCCGACGCCCACACTTCCGCCACTGGAATCTGAAATAGATGAAGCAGCAGTTAGAATCTACATCAAACATACAGAGTGGAATACTGCAGCTTTGCTACAATATTACTAAACGAATCGTTCGAATCGAGCTGTTTTATTTGATTCGAAACATCAAATAACTTGGTGAATCAAAGAAAAAGTATTTGTGGGCTTGCCCTTTAAATCAATGACTGTCTGAGAAGTTGTCCAACATTCCTCAACATCAATTATAGTGCACCGATCAAGCTTTTTAAGTAGATCAATCCTAGGAAGGAGTCATGAGTCAAATGCCCGCGTGCCTCCAGTAGCTGTGCATGGCGAGGTGGTCCCCGGCCGCAATCGTTGATGAGGAGAAAGCAGAGGTGTAGACTCCTTTACGGTGTGCAAAACAAAAACGTTCGGGTCGGGAAGTCCAGCATATCATCGCTTACACATCCATCGAGTTTTCATGTAGAAACCTCGTAATACACTTTCCTTATTTTAAATAATTCCTGAAGGTCAGATTCGGCGTCACAGAAGTAAGAAGTGACACTCGTCTGAGTATCGGACGTCATCGAGGGATTGTAGGGGAACTACAGGTTAGTAGTACCCGGTAGCTGGCTTGTCTCCAAGATTAGATTGTGTGTGAGAGTAAAAATAATCAATCAATTATCATTTATCGTTGATTGCGTGGTCAAGTGCCGCAAATAGAGTTTGTTTAGTTTATTTGGTTTCGGGCACGGCAACCGTTAGGTTTATTCGCCACTCTATAGACCTAGATGATGTGTGGATAGATCCCGGCCCGCCACCGGCAAGGAGGATTTCTAACGTCGTCGTCGTCGTCGTCGGAACGGACGGGAGGATCCCTGACAACGATTGCCAGAACTTGGCTTGGTCGCTTTGATTTAAAGTCCTCCACTGAAAATCAGTTATATAACTGAGTGGATAGACTCTAAATACAATTTATTTATTTATTTTATTTATTTAACTATTGTTATGTAATCACACCGATGTTATTGGCAAGCAGAGACGTTTCTGCAAATGATTGCATTATAGTTGCATATTAAATTCACTAAATTAAAAGTTTTCCTTCGTCATGGGATTTCCATTGGAAAATCTCTCGTTTTCGTTATTAATTAATTTATAATGTATACAATATAATTCAAGACGCTGGCTGATACCATATCGATACAAACCATTCTAAACGTAAATAAAAATAATAGTCGTGTTAGTTATTTGGTACTAGGGTAGTCTATTAATAGAAATAATGTCCTGTCAAAGTTTATATATTATTTCATAATTGTTAATTTGCATTTTAATTAAATCGGACCTTTAATTTTCAATAGATAATTTAATAAATTCATTTTCGAATATACAAAAATATTAAATAAAGACAGCGCCAGACTTGCCATTATACGATTTAATACCTTTTAGTTTTTATTCGCAAACATAAATAATTTGCCTTTGGCCTAAACACAAACATTACCTATTAATTTATATTATATCGCTAAGCTAGCAAGCATTTCCACTGAAATCAAGTGTGGAAATCACAGCGGTCACACTTGCCTCTTCTAAACCAATCCTCCTAAGATGAATCCAAGCTATTCTTCAGAATCAAGGACGATTAATATATATTAATTGTTGTTTTGGCACGTTCTTTAGATGAATAGTCGAGATATGAACAGTTAAAGACTGAAGGTTATTATTAACACATAATACAAGTGATATTGTGTAGTGGTAGTTTAATAATACGGAGAGAGACGCATAATTTGTGTGGTTAATTCACGGAAGTCGTACCGTTCCGTGTATTAGAGGCTCATTTCACTCCACATTGATGTAATCGCTAAACGGCTCAAAGCTCCATGCATGTCTGTAGCACTGGGACAGACAGAGTCTTGTTAGAAAGGAAAAAACTTGTCTTGATATAAGGCGTGATTTGGCCAATTAGGATGAAAAATTGAATAATTATAATTATTAGGTGGTCCATTATGTAATAAACTAAGTATCGACAGTATAGACTCTGGTAATGATAACGTTGTACCGCCCAGGTATAAACGTAACTTTCCATTGAAGTGGAAGTCGATCTATAATTAATCCGACTTCTAGGTCATGGGTTTTTCAACGCCGATTCATCGATACAATGGAAACACTTGTTTCTCGTTCTGCAGTTACACTCAATGAATTTATTATTAGTATGGCAGGTTTTGTTTAAACAAATCACTTCCTGCCTAGCAATCCCTTCCCTTCCCTACCATTATTCTCTGCTTACTATAGCGAACCCTGGATTGTATTTCCTCGGACAAACAAGGACGTAGTCTTCATATTAGAAAAGAGGTTGGGACCGAGCCCCAGCCCCAAAATAAAATAATTGGTTGTTGTATTGTTTCAATCTCCCCCCTTCATTCCTCCCCGCCCAACTATTGAACAAATATAGTGGAAATAGCATGAAGAGAAAAGTACATATATTTTAGGGAAGCAAAGACAGAGCTGGTGCTGGTGAGGGTATGGGGGTCAACTTTCATTTAACACATGTTTGGCCGTTAGATACTAAATTTTATTAATTTCAACTGTAGTTTGACTAATTAATTTTCGTATTTTGTATCGGTTGTCAGAGAGATCAGATTGGTAAATCTATCTCTACCTTGAGACCTCCCGTGCACCTGTAGTGTGGACAGGACGGACACCGGACGCCCCGACCACCCACCCGATAGTGACACCTACCCCGTCAGCTCTTCAGTGTGAGCTGGAGTGTGGACTGGAGCTCAGCTCTCCGCTACCTTGTCCGGCTCGGATCACTTTCATCGCCGTCTCCTATGTCGCCTCACGGAGACCCTGCTAACGCGAAGTGATTGGTGCACCTGCGACTTGGATTATCTCCCGTCACCTAGCAGGTCACACGTCCTGCATGGGGGCTGCACGGTGACGACGTCGTTCATTTTTTGTGGGGGGTGGGGGTGTAAAATAGGGGGGAGGCCTCTTCCTTCTCCACCGTCAATAATTTCCTTCCATCTCCCCTAAATAATTTAAATACTAAGATATTGCTTCTTCCGTCTACACAATACCTATAAATTTAATTTAAAGTCCCCCCACTGAAAATCAGTTATATGACTGAGTGGGTAGACTCTAAATACGAATTTATATTATTTCATTGCTTTGCGGTCTTTCCGTAATCTTGTAACTAATGACAAAGCTTGACCATCCATACCATTTGTTTTTCGACCAAGTAACGAACGATAATGAAATTTTTCACAATATTACTAGTTGTTAACATATAAAATCAAAACTTATATCTCTTTATTTAAAAACTTATAACGATATAGGTGTTACCAAACAATAATGTACAAAACGCATGTTTTAGGATTTAATATTATTCTTATCTCTCTCATCACAAATAATTGGATAGTTTTCTCAAAGCCGTGCATTCGTAAGTTGTGCACTTCAGTATATATGCATATGTTGCCCTTATTTTTGACATTATTTTTTTTTAAATTATTATAAACAAAAATTTTTGCTACAAAACGACGAACGAGGACATGATCATTTACATTTTGTAGAGGTGTTTACTTCCGGTGTAGGCTCTTAACAAAATTATGACTTTGTGAATGTGAATGTGAAGCACCAAAGTGAAGAATTTATGTTGCTTGATTTGCTACGGAAGTATGACAGGAGTTTTGTGAATTTAAGCTTATAGACGAGATGGATTTTTTGATTCCCGGATTGATTTCCGAAAAAAAAGCTTTTGTAAAATGAAACTTGTATACAAACTTGGAATATCTCAAGCTCTGCTCGGCTCAAATCGCTATTTAGGAAGTCTTGACGGTTGAAAAAAAATTGTTCGACTTCTGGGGCTTCGTCCCAGACCCCAATCTTACATTTTATAGTAAATTACAATATTAAGCATTTCCGGTATCAGGACTGTCCCCTGTATAGGAAATAAAACAAAAGGTAAATCTCAAATAATAACGGCCATTGAACTTCTATGAGAAACATTACACGCGCCGTCAAAATATATCGAAATGATATCACCAAGACTGTTCCATAGTCGCATCTATACAGGGTCAGAAATTCATCCTTTTCACACCAATGGTAAGGCTGAATGAGCAAGTTGATGGCGTTTGACGGTTATGGGCAATATTATACATGGAAAAGTTCTGTTGCAAATAGTGTAGGTAAGCTATATGATTTGTGTGCTCGGTCCGTGCGCAAGAGTGGAACATTCCCTCACGTTATGGTGTGAAGTTAGATCCAAGTGTTCATATCCGCCTGACTAAACTCAGGGAGCCAGCAGCTCTAGACTGAAGAAGGACTTCTACGAATAGGATGAATTTATATTTACAAAACAAATCTACACGTTTTATACTGTGACATACACACTGTCATGTGATGTTTGGTTGGAATACGTGTCTGAAATGATGAGTGGGATTATTTCCTGGTAGGTTCTCAGAAGAGGGATGACTTGATGGATGGTCTGTTGTGAGTACCGAATCCAGACAAACAATGACATCTACGTTGACGTTCTAGCGATATTTCCGCGTGGCTAGAAGACCAGCAGCACAGATTATCACACTTGTGTGGCAGAAGTAAACATGGGCTGCAATACAGAAACACTCCCATTCCAAAACCGAGTTGGTTCGCAATATAACAAATATTTAAGAAATTGCATCTTTCTAACGCATTTTTTATTTTATTTTTATGAATGCAACATATTAATAATTAATAAATAAGCAGTAGTTTGTCTTTCACCACATTAATTTATAGAATTAAACTGTCTCTTTCCAAAACCAGTAATGTTAGACAACGCGTACGCCATGCAACAGAGCGTTCAGTTCACCATACTCAAATTCTAGAATTATACAAATAATAAATGGCAAAGTTTGTATTTGAAAATGTTTTTTGAAAAACGAATTTCAGTAAAAGTCTAATTGACGAAGAAGTAAACATAGGTACATCAATACCAATTAACTCGTAATTTAGCAAAGGAATTCAATTGCAGCCTTGAAACGTAATTATATACATTTATTACACCTGCTTCCAACATAAGTCGGGTCAGGGGGTGGCTAACCACCTGCTTTCTTGGGCACACAGAGTTTATCAACACCGTCTTGCCAGGTCTGTGATGTCCTCTTCTACTTCAATTTCTTCGTCTTCCATTTCTTATATTGTCCTTCAATATCCTCCTCTTATTTCTTGTTTCTTACCACCAGCTCACGCCATTCCCTACTGTCCTCCCATAGTAGTTCTGTTGCTACTTCTTGCCAACACTTATCTCTCTCTTCAACATAATTTATTAATTTTGGTCCTGCCACTTCTCTCTTGGTCTACCAGGTTTTCTAATGTGCATAGCTCCAATTTAAAATTCCGCTCTCGGTATTCCCTTTTTGTCCACTCTTCATAATTATGTCCATACCATCTCAATCTTTCTCTTCCTATTTTGAACAACAGCTTGTCAACTCCAACTCTATTCCTAATTTCTTTACTCCTGAATTTGACAAGCTTAGCTTTTGATCGATTATATTTTAGTGTGAAGACCCCAGCACTGCTCAACAGTAGCAAAAAATTACTCTTTACATTTATTTATTTATTTATTTTATTTATTTATTTAAACGTCTATCCTATTCAGTTATAAAAACTGATTTACAAAGGTATGATTGTTTTAGTGGTGCCTTACTCGATACTACCGTTCAAACAGCACAGAGCTGAGTCATGGAAAGATCGTGTAGGGTGTTCTGATAATTAGAGTGTTAGCTTCCGTGACCTCAAACCGCTATAAAATTACCCCCCTCATATTATGTTTATGTGGCCAAGTCTAGATGATAATGAGGAGCTCCTAAACAAGAATACTACTTTATTCACCATTAGTTGACGCCGGGTGAGGTTTTGTGGTTCCGACAATTATACAACAACACGACCACACGGTGTATGTCTTTGCCAACCTTATTTATAATTTCTTGCAAAAGTCACAACAACATCAAATAGAAAGTGTTCGGCGTCTTTGTTTGTTGCGCCTAAACGTGTGAGGTCGTCTTGACCCGCGGCGTTCGCAGAACCGAAGCCAGTCAGTCGGTCGGGCGCAGTTTCGCCGGCGTCTGGCGCTACGGAACAAATTACAGCCTAAACACCGAGGGAAATGTCCATATAGTTAGTTATAAACTGTCGAGACCGAAGATCTAATTGCGGTTTGAAACGAGGCCCGAGGTAAAAACATTGCCAAAACAACAACGTATAAATAAACTGATTTTTCGTTTTAAAACAAAAAGTGTATATAGTTTACAGCAAAAAATAAGCACATATTTCAAGGGTGTAACTAATTATTGAGTGACTATGCTGGAAATGAGAGAACAATGTACGCTGTAGTTTTTTGGCAATTCTCTTCGCGACAAAAACATAAAACTTCGGTCTGCAACTGTGCCAGTGAAGGTGCTAGCGCCAACAATCGCCTTTTTATTATGCATAGCCACTTAATGAACACATAACACTGTATATCAATAACACATTTGAACACATTACACAAAGATACACTTTAGTTTTATTAAAAATATAAATACATAAGTTTTCAGTCAGCACATAGATAAAACAAATGAACACTTGGACAAGTATTATTTTGTTAACACGACAATCTTGACAAAGAGCGAAGATCTCTTTCATTCGTTACATTTATTTCCAATGAATGTCAGCCTGTTCAAAATTATTTAAATCACATCTTCTGTGTGGTCAGTGGCGTATCCAAGGGGAGGGGGAGGGGGGACAAAACCCCCCCCTTTTGAAAAAAAAGTGTAAATGAGAAAATAAAATAACTACAAATTACCATCTGACTAAAAGAGGATTTTAGTAGATACAAAGTTGGTTATTTTGATGCTTTAAAACGCACAGATTTTCACCAAAATGACCTTGATAGAGAAAACTTTTAGATTAAAAACAGGTTTTTGATAAAATGTTGGTGCGATGCTTTAAAAAAACGCACAGATTTTCACCAAAATTACCTTGAAATAGAAAACTTTTAGATCAAAAACAGGATTTCAGTAGATAAAATGTTGGTCATTGAAATGCTTTAAAACGCACAGATTTTCACCAAAATGACCTTGAAGAAGAAAATTTTTCCGGGGGGCAAGCCCCCGGACCCCCCACTTAGCCTTCGGCACATCTTTTAAAAAAATTGATAAAACCCCCCCCTTTATGAATTCCTGGATACGCCACTGTGTGTGGTGCATTGAAAAGCAAGGGTGTGAATTGCGGAAGGAACACAAATAATCGAAAAGGAAAGCAGAAGTTTGCGATGTGATGTGACGTCACAGCCTAACTAATGATAAAACTTCCCGGGTTGATAGTGTCTCAAATGAGGAAGTAATTGAAATAGCGAATGATAATGAATAGTTAAAAGGAAAAAAGGGGGTTGAGTGTGGGACATTTTGAGAGTTGTAGCATCGACGAATATTGTTTTTGAAAAACGATCAAAGTTGCAATTCGTACTGACGTCACGAGGCAACATGGCGGAATTAGTTGGTATAAATCCTCATTTCGCAAGTTGACGCCTCCTTCACGGCGCAACACTTATCAAGGAACAAGACAAGGATTCTTTGTAAAAATGCATCCGAATGTTTAGACAAGAAATATACTAACTTTCTAGATAGAAAGTGCACTGAACGAAAATTTACAGCATAGGCCTAGAGTAATATGCAGCGTGCACTTTTTCACGGCTCATCCGCACGTCAAGAATGCATACTAGATAAAAACACATACCCTGCATATTACTCTATGCTGCAAAGTTTCGTTCAGTGCACTTTCTATCTAGAAAGTTAGTTTATTTCTTGTCTAAACAGTCTGATGCATATTTTTAAAGAGGTCTTGTCGAAATCCGATCAGTAGTTTTTTGTCAAATAAATTATTGATACAACTTTAGTCATTGATAATTTTAACATGTATGATGCGTAGGCCTACATTGTTATAACAAGCTAACGACTGTGCCAAAAAATCGAAATAATTGCTATTACAAAGAATTATATATTTGCTAAAAATTATTCATTTGACTATTGTCCAAATAATGAATAGAATAAAAGTTAAGAGCGTGATAAGTGATGCGCCGTTCAGCAGGCGCCAGCTTGCGAAATGAGGATTTATACCCAAGACTATAATGGAGTTCACATCGGCTGTTCAGTGGACAACAAATTCGCATTTTGTACAACCCTTAGAAAGGGTTCCAACTGAATAATGCTTCGGAGTGCTTGGTAGCAAAGTGAACCCCATTGTGCAAAAGACAAATACCATCTCTAAACTAAAAGTGTAGTTGATAAGCCTTATCTCTATTTTAATAAATTCATTGTCTTATTTACATTTTTCTAAGCATTTTCGTTTTTTGGCGAAGTGTTTATCTTCGTTTTTAAGGAAATATCCGATTAAATCATATCAAAAGGTTATGTTATTTGTTTTGCAATTCCGCTTAGAATTGAGCTACAATTTCGATTTAAAAACATTTTAGGCCTTGTTTTGACTTGACTTGATGAATTGAATACACTATACATTTAATCAGTAAATGAAAAAATGACACGATTTTACTATCACTTATACATGAGACCCCACACCTGTCATCCCATTTCATCTTGGATTTTAAATTGTAAACCTGGGTAAATGGTTGTAAAATACCTCTATTATATTCGTCATGCGCCTCTCCATCCTTTCAACTTCAACAAATTCTGTTTGAAAGGGTTGTTTTTTGGGCAACTGTATAAATTAATGTATTGTGTAAAACTCAATCACTGGCCAGTAATGTAACTAATATTATTTCAATCTTATCATTTAATTATTGATGAGTCGAGTAAAAATTATACTACACACACTGTCTAGCCTGCCTTTTTCCGGTCATTTGAGTTTTTGAAAGGCGATTTTAGCATCAGTTTCATTCAAAAGTGTGTATTGAATATTCGACGAATTACAGAATAATAACTAATTATTAACTTGTCTAGAGGAGTAGCGGTATGCTACACGAATGAGTAAGTACCCTTCAATAGTTTATAAGCCACTGCCGAACCCATGGGTTGATTTCATATTACTGTTGTCCTGCGTTCCACGTTCGAATCCACCCTGTTGTCCTGCGTTCCACGTTCGAATCCAGGATGTTCTTTCACTCTTGTTTACACCGTTATCCATGTGTATAATATAGGCATATAATAATTTAATTAACGTGTCCTTTGTAAATCAGTTTTTATAACTGCATAGGATAGACGTAAAATAAGTAAATACGTTGCCAAGTTATTTTGCGAACAAATCTTAATATTTGGTTAAAATTAAAATTAAAAACACCCACAGAACACGCTTTTGACAAGGAATTGATTAACATACGTTATAATTATAAAAACGTTAAAATTACGCTTGTTATATTGCAATGGCATATGCATGGTTGAATTCAGTACCTTTTCTCGAGTTGGAATTTAAATTCAGACGGGCTGAGTGGCTGACAGCAGTAAACCAATATTCTATTGAAACTTTCGTCAACCTTTCAGCTATGATTGGCAACATTAGGGGTCTTGAAAAAGACCAATGTCGAGTGTGGCCCTAGGTTCCCCCACTGAATTGTCGGCGTGAATGCCATTATAGTCACGTGACCTATCGATCGTTTTAAGCTCCGCCCATTTCGAGTCGTCAATGGTTAGTGAAGAGAAGAAGAAATACCAGAGATCTCTGAAAAGTCTGAACCAATGCATGAGATTCGAAAAGTTTTTTATGGTACTTTAAAGATTGGAGCCTATTTCTCAAGACGATTGGTGTCGTTGAGTTGACATCTTGACCCACTCACTCGCACTTGTCAACTATCACTCGCAGTCGGTTTCATTGATAAGTTTTAACATGGGACATTGTGATCGTTCCGTACAGAATCTTCTTGCTGGCTGATATAACAATATATTAGCCACCCCGACGTTCGACACGCAACAAGTAAATACATTGTTTCATTCATTTCCTATTTATCCTAGTTGGATATAAGGCGATAACCAGCTTATACCACTGGATCAGTAAGCTGAACATAATAATGTCTGCTGGGATGGATTTTGTAATTTCTGGATTGATTTCTATAATGCCCTAATAGGTACAGAGTTTCGAAAATGTAGAACAATACCATATTATGATTCAGAATTTGGTATGTAGTACAATGGATAATATAATTGTGGGAAATTATTAAAATACATAAATATTAGAGGAAACGGTAAAACATTAGAGTGTGCTTTGAAACCAATCGTCAGAGTCAAGCATTGCTGACTGTGACGGCTACTTATTGGATGAGCGTAGCGAGCGAAGCGAAGATTCCATTTCACTACACTGGAGAAAAAAATCCGGAATGTTTTTTTTTTCTTTTCTTTCTTTCTTTTTTTTGTATTTTTGTGTGTCTGTGAACACGATTCCGGCTAAACCGATACTCCGATTGCGATGAAATTTTATGGAGACCTTAGAAATCTCTGAACTTAGAACTGCACCGTACGAAAAATCGATCAAAAAATTATTTCTCTAAAAATCGCAATTTTACGATTTTTTCGTTTTTCTTTTTTGTTTTTGTTTGTATTTTTGTGTTTGTTAACACGATTCCGGCTAAACCGATACTCCAATTGCGATGAAATTTTCAGGAGACCTTTGAAATCTCTGAACTTAGAACTACCACTTTTTTTAGCGCAATCGAAAATTTATTTCTCATGAAAATCGCATCTTTACGATTTTTTTCGTTTTCCTTGTTTTTTCTGTTTGTAATTTTGAGTGTTTGTTAACACGATTCCGGCTAAACCGATATTCCAATTGCGATGAAATTTTTTGGAGACCTTCGAGATCTCTAAACTTAGACCTGCCACGTTTTTGGGTACAATCGACAAAATATTTTTCATGAATATTGTACTTTTACGATTTTTTTCGATTTTTAGTGCGATATTTTCGTGACATTAGGGCCGATTCTGACCAGACGGGTGGGGCTACAACGTTCATATTTTACATGGGACATTAAGGTAATGGTGATGTATTGCTTTCTGAAAGAAAAATTTGAAAAAGTTTGCTAGAATCCACGGAATAAAGGTTTTAATATGGTTTTTTTTTGGTTTATAATAACAATTAACAGGTAACAATAGAAACTTGACAACAATCACCTTCAATGCATTCACAAAGCAATTGCAAAGGAAAAGTGGTCTCACGCTCACGCAAAGTAAAAACTTACAAAAACGCTCATCCATCAACGCGGCGGGACTTTAGCGTTTTCCTAGTTAATATTTACGCTATTTTAGTAGCATTATTAATTATTTTATGTTGCTGGTCATCGAAGTTTATGTTGTCTTGGCTATAATAAACCAAAGTGACCATCCCACGACACTTTCAGCTGTTTAAATGCGTTAATGCGCTTTACGACAGTTTTTTTCAGGTCACGTTGATGTATAAGCGTTTTAGGTGCGTCGAGCAATCTATTCCTATATGCCGTTTTATTTTAGTTTCATTTTGCTATTTAACATGAAATATTGATTGAAAGTAGTGCTAAGTTGTGTTAATTCTATTGATATAAAATATGTATAGGCCTACAGTAAATAAATATCAAATTTCCAACAAGTGTTTTAAGTTAACATTGTTTTACAAAGCACGGGTTTGGGAACGAAAATTGGGAACGAAGATACTTGATCAATTAAACACACACATAAATTTACATCGTACAAGAAAATATTTGGTGGAGGTGCCGGGTACGGGAAAATATCCCTTTAAAAAAATCCCTTACTTACTGCGACCCCATGAGTCGCCAAGAACATTCAGTATCATCCTTGTTGAAGGGCAATGTCGAAATAACAATCACATGCCAATCGGAGGTCATGTTCCATATACGGCTTTTATCGTGAGACGTGATGTTGCACATACGGACAGACAGACAAGACAGAAAATAAAAGCTTATAGTGGAGCTTCGCTCCCTACTTTCCTTGGTAACGAAATGGTAAGAATGTTGAAAGACGTAAACGTGCAATTTTTTAAATCATTATTGATTGATTGGTTATTGATACGATTTTGCTAACTAGTCTAAGGCTTGGAAAACCTTTTTTTGGGCGGAGTTGCCTTGTAGTTCTTCGAGAGCGAAGAAGTGAAAAAATTTTAAAGAAATAAAAAAAAAACCTTATCATTTTAAAAAAAAAAAATATTTATAATAATAAAAAAAATTATCATTGAAGTAGCAGAGACAGGTTAAATCTGTTCTTCAAACACGAAATCATCATTTTTGAAACTCATTCTGCTGATAGTCCTGAAAGTCTCTAAAATGCGGTTGATTACCGTTATACGAGCACTTCTGCTACATTTAGAATTCGAACCTGCGATTCTTTAATAAGCACACCTATAGAATATACCGTGCACGGTAAAAGCAATATTAATTTAATTAAAAAGATGAAATTTTGTTTTACAAAAAAAAACATTTATTTTTTTCAGGTATAATGGTAGGACGGCGATCTTTTCGACGGATTTTTTTCAAAAGTTTTCTTTTTTTCTTTTTTTTTTTCCGCTGTTTGTTCGCTCGATTCGGCAACATTGACATATGCATTGAAATTGCCAGGTCTTTTTTTTCTGAATGTAAGGTTGTGTTTTTGTACAATGAAGTTTCTCAAGTGAATATTCGTACTTTACGATTTTTTCGATTTGTTAGTGCGATATTTTTCGACATTTGGGCCGATGTCTGACCAACGTGGGGCTACGAACGGTCATTTTCACATAGACATTAAATTATGGTGATAGTAGTCCTTTTGAAAGGAAAAAGCTGAAAGTTTGCAGAACATAAAAGACGTTTATATAGTTCTCTTCTTTCATTAGTCATATCGCACATGGTCCAGAATTTGACAAGGAGGTAAACGTCAAATTTATTAAATCATTATTATGTGATTAGTTACTTTTGATACGAAAATTAAAAATTGCATAACTAAGACTAAGGTTTTGAAAACTTTTTTGAAGTGAGTTGACCTTAAATAATATAAACTTGAACAAGCAATAAATGTTCAAAACTTTGAAAGAAAGTGCAAACAAACGCACAAAACGCAAAAAAAACATATAATAAAAAACGCTCATACCACAACGCGGCGGACTTAGCGTTTTCAAGTACGTACACGAATACCGAAATTTGGTTCTTTCTAAAACTCGAAAATCATATGAAAAATGATTTTGCTATATTCTAAAGTTTTGTCCAATGTCGAATGGAAACAAGTTGAGGTGTAGTGTTGCGAGCCGTTCGCTAGCGTCAACTTGCGAAATGGGATTTATCCCACCTCTCGTCACGTGACTTAGCGTCACGCCCATCAAGCATTCGTCAATTATAAATAGATGAAATTTTGTTTTACAATAAAACAATCATCTTATTTTTGTAAAATTAGATACTCTTTAGCTATTTTTGTTTATTTCTTTTATTATTTTAAATCTATTTGATTTTCTTTTTATGTCCACCCAACAGACTCGTAAAAAGAGCAATCACGCTAGCACCTTGGGGAACACCCTCTATTAGGGTGGCGGTATACTGCCAAAAAGAGACGGCGGTGCATCTCTCTCGCACATCAAAGATGGCCTATCTTCTCTGCTCACACTCTTTGGGCTATAATTGAAGTCACCGGCGCCACGATTTCTTGGAAGCTCGGTGTTGGTTGTCGGGTAATCACTAGCCGAAGCCTACTCATCATCCGCGCAGCCTCCTGCCCAGGGCCAAGCGGTTTCCGCCAGATTCATTCATCTTTTCTTTCATTCACAACGAGCGGGAGTAGTAAAGGGGAGCGTTAGGATGGTCAGCAGGTGATATTATATTGATGCAAGGCTATGATTGGGTTTGTGACGTATCCCAGGGATACATTACAGAGAAATTCCATGGAAATTGAAATTGTGTGGAAATATAATCAAAGTAGGGTAGCCTACGGTGCAGGAAGTTGACGTCATCTCATCTAAGAGGCGACCTAAAACAAAAGAGTGAGAACGTGGGGACTGCGATAGTGTTCGTTCTATTGTTCATATCAATTGCTACGAAGTCATTTCAATGCGTTGATTGAAAATATCATAAAAATCAATAACAATCCCGATTTAAAAAATCAGGGATTTCGTATAATGTTGTCTCTACAGTTTTCTGCTTATAGGTTATGCCCTGAGAGACGATTCGATTCGAATATCGCCTACTAACGGTTTGTAACTTTCGAAAACTGAATGAATTTCACGTTTTTCATTCTTTGCAGTTTGTGTGTACTAATTGAGTAAATTACGCTATCATGCGAGCCGATGTATGTTCAAAATTTACCCCCCCTGGACACGCCTCAGATTTACGGGTTTGAGAAAATAAACAATTTCCAAAATCTGCTCTGAATAAATCGATTCAAAGTTGATGTGGGGATAAGTCAACAGTTGGAGTTATTTTAAAACCGTTTACAAAACCTCCCGAGTCCCATTCCCATTACAATATTTTGAGCTGCAAGAAACTAGAGAGCCGAGAGACAACTAAATAGTATGAGGATATACAATATTTTGAGCTGCTAGAAACTCGAGAGTCGAGAGACAACTAAATAGTATGAGGATATGCTTATATTCTTGAGATGGATCATGGATGTTCCATGCTCGTCACTCGTCACATAATATAAAGTATGAAGTATAATTAATCGCCAGGCTTTGCCGACGACTCACACACAAGTTACATCTACCATCTCTGATATAAATATTCCTCACATCGGTAATGTAACTGGGACGATGCGTATAACTCTCCAAGAAATATGACGTAGTTCATCTCCGGCAGTTTTATCAGGGTTAGGATAAACTGCGGAAGATAATGGAAATAGGGCAAATTACGTCATCACAACAGGATAAAATATAATATAATAAGGAATGCTGTTCTTCTGTCCTGTATAAGGAGTTTCATAGGGCAAAAAATAAAATAAAATAATAACATTAATAAAAACGCGAAGACGCAGACATATATATCCATTTAGATGTATAATTCAACTACAATTCAGAGATTAAAATGTACCCGTCCTGATGGTCTAGTGGTTAAGACGTCCACCTGGAATGTGGGAGATCCGTGGTTCGATTCCCGGTTGGGGCGGACTTTTTTAATTTCTGATTTGTAGTAAATAAAAACATATACAGAACTGAAACTTAATTTTGTAGATATCGAGAGGCTCGAATCAGTGCGTACCAGGTTCAAGTGTGTTTTGAATTCAAATTCTTCAAGCCCTCTCCAAACGTTTATAATCCATCAAACATTGATAAGTATCATGTGTGTTTGAATACAAGTTCTTCAAGCCCTCTCCAAACGTTTATAATCCATCAAACATTGATAAGTATATTTAGGTTGCTTTTTATTTTCAATTGAATATGTTGAACCCTTAATTTCAGGTTATAGTGAAATAAACTGGTATTTCGATACTTGGGCGGCCAATATGTTCAAGGGATGTTTTATAGATTGGATCCCACTCCCAATACTTTTGTTTTCCTAATGATGAGGAAAACCTTAGGAGAAACACTAAAGGCGCCGCCGCCGATTATGCTTTACCAGGTACTCAGCACCCCAGCATAGCATGGGGCCCATGTGGTGATTTCTAACCTGTATATATACATCATCCACTATCGTCTCGATTAGCATCGTTACCAGATTAGGCGTGAAACCATCAATATCATCACCTCAAGCTGCCTCAACTTCCCGCTTCTCTCGGCCACTTATGTCGGTGATTTAATCCTTTCACTTCCACCATCCCAGCTGAGGTGAATTATAATTATCAAATAGCACCTATAAAAAGACGAATGGATGACTCCAAAAAAGATTTCATTGTGGTCGAAATCTCATTCTAGCCACAAAAACACACAATAAAAAATAAGTGGCTAATGATGTGTCCATTTATTTTGTATAAAAAGTCCCCTCGTGGTTGTTTCGCTAATCAGGCCTATCCCATCCCTGCTGTGGGTGGCCTGGGGAAGGGGAAGGGGAAGGGATCACCTACCAATTAGGACAAGACGTCACAAACAAAGCATTTAATTGCCGTGGCCACAGACCGACAAAGAGAAATTAACCTGTATCTCACTGGTCTAAGTGGACATCGTGCTAAGGTAGGCCTAGCTTCTTCCGGTAGGCGTCGAGGTGTGGGGTCAAACGGATCGTGTGGGGGCTATATGGTACACACCTGGGGTTTCCCACACTCAATGGAGATATTATTAACGAGAAGTGTTTCAGTGTCATCATTAGATGACATCGTTATAGTAAGTCATAGTACGTTCTATGTCATATAATTATACTGATCGCTTAATTGGTTGAAAAAAAACTTGTTGTAATTGTTACTTTTCACACTTTTTTACACCATTTTACCTGTTAAAATGAATTTTTAAATTTATTTATTTATGATCATTGGTACAACCATTAGGAATATCACAACGAGCATAGCCCTTAAACTCCGAATTGTGAGTGATATCCCTAAATAGTAAATATAATAAAATTGATATTAAAGTAGGCAATTAAAATTAAATTAATAAATAAATAAAATGTGCATGCTGTTAGTTTTAGTAAACTAATTGTTTTAGTTTTAAATACTTGAAAGTGGGAAAAGTCTAAGAGCAAATTAAAAAATATATATAATATAGGGGCAACTGAATAGGGCTACTGACTGAAGTTTTGTACAGCCTTGTCTAGAATAGAGAAGTCAACAAAATATAAACAAAACTTTAGAATTTGTAACTTGGCTTCGGTACGAAGCCAAGTAAAAAGAAGAATATATTAAAAAAAAATATATATTTTCAATTCAATTTCTCACAGATTTTTATTATTTACACGATAGCACATTGTTAGTTTCACTGGGTTTCTTTGCTCCCGTATAGTTAACACCATTGAAATTCGCAACTAATAAAGTCTTGCACTAACAACAATTTGGATGTGTTTTTTATCTGGTGCGATAGCTGATATTTTGCTAATTTGGGGTATTAAAAAAAATTGCAATTGACAACAAAATATGCATGTAATAATTGCACCTAAAATTCTTGCCCCCTGCGGTCCCTGCCCCCATTTTGACTTTCCTCCTTCATTCTGCGAAACAACCAGATTTGAAAACATGTGTTGTATACCAGAACACTTTGCATGAAATATGGAGAACAGTGAAACTTATTACAACATTTTAAACTTGATGCTTACAAAGCCAGAAATGTTTGAAATCATATATATTATTAGTCATTTCGCTGTGAAAACTCCTGGCGTTCCAATACGACTGTGCGAAAAATTATTTGAGGCAACTCAGCCAAATGACTATTTATAAATATATATGATTTTTCAAATTATCATTTATCAACATTATTTGTTGTGTTGAAAGTAAGAATGAATAGTAAAACGTAACACGGTACAATTCCATCAGTTAATGTTCATAGAAAAGGGTCAGTAAAAATATGAGCCTATTATTAAGGCTTGATGTTTTATATTCATTTATGTTCCGCCTATTTCTCAAATGAAGCGTTATAAAATTGACGAATAGCCTGAGTTCAAAGAACCTGGAAAGTTTTCTCACAAACGTTTAAAAAATCAAACGCCCTTATGGGTACGTTTTCCTGTTTTCCTCAAAGGAAGTGGAACTTTCCTTGATCCGTCGCCTCACGAGTATAGACGTCTGGCGACTTGTTGTATACAGCGCCGAACGGTGGGTGACCCTTTCTCGGTCGCAAGGTGAAGTAATATTCGGGGTCGAGCAACTGACACGAGTATCGTGTGAGGATGGCAAATACGCCTGTACTGAAGCCAATACTTCATTTTAAGCACATGCGTATTTAAAATATATAAAATAAATATACTACTAGAATGAACACAAAAAATAATAATATACTTTCAATTACTCAAAAACGGGTGGGGCAACGATATTTTCATATGACTCGTCCTATCACTCGATTAAATAAAACCTCTCCAACGTGATTTTGACTTACAGTTTAAAAAAATACATACGTATATATTAGAATTAATAAAACAATAAGTTAGTTAATTTACCATTCTTGAAATATTATTATATTCTTATAGCTAAATATAATTGTGTGTTGGATAACTTTACGTTTCGTTTAAAGTAGGGTATATTCACATATTTTGAAGATTTTAAAGAGATTTCAAACACAAAATATTATTGTATACACAAAATATTATTTATATGATTTCCCAATTAACACAATCATCTGTATTATAATCTTAGTAACCATGATGCGTGTGAAGTATGTGTCTTATTTTACACAGCAATATTATATAATTTTTTAAATAACTATAGCCGCCAGATTAAATTAAGGCATGATACGCACAAAAAACCGTTTAGAACCTCAGAGAGAAAGCGTGCGGCGGCAATCTATTGCCCTCTCTTCCAATTACTCTCCTCACTGTTTACAAGTTTTTGCTTTATCTTTTCTTTAATCTTGTTCATTTACAATTTCCATCATTCCCGTCTACGAAATGTCAATAAAAACAACACAATAATAATTGTTTTTCGGTCCTTTCCAATATAGAATGTTGACGTGATTTCTGGTCGGCTGTAGAACGGAGGGCCTCACTCAACTCAAGACGCATGCGCGACAAGCGGCAGTAATAGCCGTAGAGCGAACCGACCCGAAGGAAACAAATTATAGGTCTTATTGTGGCCTAATTAGAAACCATCACAATCACATCATTTGAGCCTAATTGCTAGCCGCAAACCAACAAAGGAGAAGCCTAATACACTTGTGTTTTCTAAGCAGCCCTGACCGGCCTGGTCAGGCCTATACATACACCGTCCTTTGTTTACCGTAATTCCTCCATGGCTATACATCTGTTTCTGATGGCCATCATATACGTTTTCATGTTCTCAAACCAATCACTTTTTTTCGGTCGTCAAATTGTTGATAGAATTGAAATACGGCTGAGAATTTTGTGGGAAGAGAATAGGTACCACGTTATATATACTTTTGAGTTTTTTCTAACTATAATAACCGTGATTTCTATTCTTCATTGACTGTATTACACTTATAGGTTGTTGGGTGCGTGTATGTGGTTGTAATATTCGCACACATACATCTTAGCCGGGGGTGGTGCCCAAGGGTTCTAACTCAATCCCCCACCGCCTCACGGAAGATACCTATACTCAAATACCCGAAGGCTATTTAACTTCCGTCAGCACACTCGCTCAGTTTTATATTTGAACAGCACTGGGAAATGGGAATACAATTTTTGATGATGGCCCAACAGCTTTAATGGCATTTCGTTTTTGACTTTGCTTTCTTTGAAATAACAAATAATTTCTTGTGAAAAGGTTAACAGCTGTTATTTATCACCACAAAATTATAATTTTTAATAATAATTTATGCAATTTCAATGTTTTCAGCGAACCCTAAGTAAGATTTCGCTAAAAAAGCTAACAATACATTAAAAGTCATAATACTGGTACATAAAAAAAAATCTTTTCACATTTAAATTATTTGGTTTTCGAGTATCTCATTTCAAACATCCATGTTGAAATTAAATTTGAATATTAATCATATTATTCTTTTCAGAATTAACTCTGTGAAATTAGTCTGAGCAACAGTGTAAATTATCGCCTCCATGCAATGCAGCCAACCCAGGGATGATGTATCGTGGGGAGGATCTGACAACAAGGGGAGGAATCGTCACAGCTACTTGCGGTCGCAGAGCATCCGTTACCTTTACTCAACTACTCGGAGGCGACGCCATTTTAATAGATTCACACGTTTCTAAATCCGCGTGACATCTGGGTTATTAATCAAATGATAACACAGTGTAATTCATAATAGAATATCGTAGAGTTATGAGACAATCTTTGCAGTCTTACGTGCATGGTTCTGTTAGGGCGTTGAATAATTAAGGTCGACAAGACACGTTATAATAAAATGTGTAAAATAAATGCATTGTTGTTATCTTAAAAGTGTTGAAAATTGAATTTTGTGTTTCAAATATAAATAGGATCTATTTTTTAAAATCACGTGATTATAAGAATTTATATTTTGTATCTTCATTGATACGTGACAGCAAACTCGTGTTTTTGTGTAGAGCTAGATGCTTTCCACGATCCATTCAAGTCGAAGCGTTGATTTCGATCTTCTCCATGTAAAGTCACGCCCAGTTATTTCTATAATAATGATATATATTATTCACACTTGCCACCTGTGAGGCGTGAATGAAATCCTACGAGAATCTCGAACTGAGTGAAAACTGTATCTATACCTGACGGAGATTCATAGTCTAGAACTAGATCTCAATGCGACTATAATATGTTCCCAGCATATATTGGTATATTATTTGTACAAATAAGAAATTGTACAGAAAGATGACCACAATCTGTTCTAGTTCAATATATTATAATGGAGCTGACATAAAATAATTGCTGACATTTTGAAATTATTTCAATCAATGCAATAATATTATAATAATTGCATTGATTTTAGAGTTTTTATATGCATAAACCCCAGTCGGGGCAAACTTTTACAATTATTATCGTTCAATATTTGCATTGTTAAACAAGATCGTTATTTTCAGACAGATAGGCTAAACGTTTATGTTTAATATGTTTCTGAAAGTAAAATCTGAACGTTTATGTTTATAAAATTGGTTCCGTATTGGTGCATGTTTCAACCCAGAGCTCCGTGATATAACAATAATTGCATCTTTATACACAAACTTTGGTATACTAAGTATCTACCACAAGAAATAATTGAGACTCGTGATTGCAACCTAAATATATTTTGAAAACTTATCTATAGCGATTAGTCAACTGAGAATTGGTTAATTTCAGTTTAATTGCATTGTCATAGCAATGACGTTTTACCCATAAACGTATTCAAAGTTGTACTGCACCCCCCCCCCCCCTCCCCCCCCCCGTCTTTCATCCCGCCTAGAAGTTAGTCTTGCGGATTCCGACTATCGGAGACGCGACTTGTGTCGGTGACATATTCCATTATACCCCAACACGTTGCAGCACGGGATCAATTAATAACAAAGTCCGGATTACGCTATCTAAATCACGACGACGGGAGATTTGCAATCAGGGCAATACCGAGCCCGGTGTTCGGCTAGTTTAAATCAGACTCAAGTCACAAACAGGCGTGTCAAATGTACAGAAAGCACTTCTGTAATAAACTCTTCGGGGGACACGTTATTAATTAATGTTCTGATTACCCTCGTTGACGCTTGACAGTTGAAAGTTGACGACACGTGATCAAGTTAGGAAAGTCGCCAGGTAAATTACGATAAGATTGCCTCGGACCATTTTGTGAAGCAGATTTGATTCTTGATTCTATTGCGGATATTATATACTTTTTGAAGTCGATTTAAATGTCAATAACATACTTACATTTATTCTCAATTTCAGCAATCGGGACTCAGCACACACTCAGTACAACGTCAACCAATTGAAAATAGTGCACATTTGGTGATACACGATGAAACAATTAATGCTTGGTTTTTAATTTTAGGGCGTGAAGCTCCCCGAAATTAGCATACAAGTTTGGTTCGTCCGTCAGTGCGAGTCACGATTTACAATAAACACCAAACGACCTAAAATTGACATGTGATTTCTGTAGAGATTCATCTTCAAGAAAGATGCTACAGAATGTTTTTGGTGACCACTTGGAGTCAAGGGGGCGGAGCTAGAATTTTTTGGGAGCATTTTTCTGTACCCGGCACCTCCACCAACGATGACATAATATATGTTAAAACCAAATGTACAAAAACGAAGAAAGAAGAACTTCTGTGGCTTGCGAAAAAACTGTCGTGCCTTTCTTGTTTAGTTGATCTCTGTGAGACCTGTAGGAGACGTACATTCAATATACTTTAAAATTATAAATATTATGCCCCATACTATGATATAAGCAGTTCTTTGAAAAGGAAACGACTAAAATAACGAAAAAAAATCAAAGAATATATCGGCACCAAATACTAGCTCCTACATCGCCCCTCAAATCTGTTTTCTGTTTGTAATCAGATTATCGACGGGACTTTTGGTAATGATAGTTAAACCCAGTTCTCATCACACAAGAAATATCGACGGGACTTTTAGTAATGATATTGAAGGGTCAGGCCCAGTTCTCATCACAAGAAATTAGTTATAACAATTCGAAATACTGATTGGTTAGTTATGTTTTATTGGCATGTCATAATGAAGTTACTCCTTCTGGTTGGTCGTCGTAAGGATTATTGATGTCTGACTGGTCAGTCGTAAGAATTTTGTTGTTGTAATAATTTCTTATTACTAAAACAAAAACTATTTAACATAGAAAGTCCTATTCCCTTATAACAATAACAAGTGGTAACAGGGCCTTAAAGAACGAATCACCCAAATGTTGCTTTGCATTATCACAAATTAACACTGCCGTCATGTCCTCTTCTTGTTATTTTTACGCTTTGTTGGGAAATAATATACACATATTTTAATTATCCACTGTTTTGTTTGTGATAACAGATTGAAGACTGTTTCAGGATATTTTGTAAGAATTTTAAATTCTTATCAGTTAAAGTTTGCTCGCTTCCTTTCTTCAGCGACAGAAAACATCCTATCACGAAACCACAACTCCTAACCAAAATCCTTGATTTAGAAACTGACTGTATAAAATGCGGTTAGCAACGTCTAATGATAATAAACTCGACATTTTATTTCATGAAAGAGCTAATATTTCAACATCTTTTACTAACTAAACAACCTTTCATAACCGCAAAAAAAAACAAATTATTATGGTTTAAAACGACAGTTTTGAGAAGGCGCCTGTAATAAGTGTATTATTGGTTTCTACATTTGACAATAAAGCAGATTCGATAAGAAAGGTCCAACCGGAGAACTTCTTGATCGACTTTCAATACTGCTCAGTGCTATGGTTGTTTGAGCGAAAACCGCAAAACCGTAAACGCAAAAACCTCAAAAACGTTTAGCGCGGAGAAAACCAACACCCCCCACTTAAAAAATCTGTTGGGTTTGGGTAAAGCAACACTTGATTATTTTATTAATTTAAAGTCTATTTTATAAAACTGATTTTCAAAGGAGTTCAATAAAATAACATTACAATGGCACAGATGCATCTACACCAATTTTGAAAATCAACATAACCAGCAGATTCAATGTAAAAATTAGAAAAATTACCTTTGAACCCTTATATAATTAACTTATTGTAAATAACTAAATGGATGACATTTAAAAAATTGATACCAAAAGTAATTATAGATAAGCTGGATTGTGTTTCTAAGTAAAATTTTACTGAAAGTGTCTTCTTTATTCTATTTTGGATGATTGGATCTGCATTACCTGATTATTAATAAAATACACATTTCGATGTGAACTTAAAAAAATCCGTTTCTCATAAAGTAACGAAGGCCCCTTATTATGACCAAGCGCAAAATATTTAGTCAAGCACTGCCTTGTTATCTCCATGGCGACGGCCGACGGCCGCGGAATACTGAGACAGTCGGTCACAATACCGAGCATAATTTATATTATTATTTATTCTATATTTTCAGTGTATGATTTATAATTAATGTATTGCTGTATTTCACGTACGATGCGTTAAATAAACTTGTATCATTGAATCGTGCTGGTTTAGTTTCGTCTGTCTGTGGCTGGCAGTGGCAGGTGTAATGAGCCCCCGCACCTATCTGCCAAGTCAGCCGGTGCAGCAGGTGATATACCGTCCTTGGGGCCTATTAGGGGATAAGTATAGGGATGCGCGGCAACAGAGCATTAGAACTTTTTCAAATGATACTGTACGTGCGCGAGATGCGATCTCAGGTAGCCAAGTGTAATGCAAGTTGCAGAGACATACAGGTAGACACATCGAAAGTGAAGCAGTTCGTCGGACAGAGAAAAAAGGTTCACGTTTTATGAACGTTTTTATTACAACTAATGTTCGCTATTCATAAGTTCACCATCAGGTGGGATTACTACTATGATAATGTAGGTTTGAAACTGCTTTGATTTATAACTAATTAATAAATACTAATTAATATATTTTCTAGCATAATATTGTGATTTCAACCAACGGTAATCCTCAAAGCATTAGCGTATGAAGTACTCTCTATGCTTTCGGAATTGAATAAGTTCTATCTCTGCGACCAAATTACTTATTAAAAATAAAAACATGCTGGTAGGCTTAGGCTTAGGCCTATATGTTTAAGCTCTTCTCTTACATGCAATATGCATTGAAAGTCATGATTTGATTGGAAGATGTAAGTGGTTATATATACAATAATGTCTCTTATATTATTATGGTTTAATTAATAATTGAAGATCGAGATTCAATTAATAAATACTACTTATACTTCTAGGCCCTACTTATATTTATCCCAATCAAAATGAAATCATAAATTTCAGCAAACGAATACAAATGTACACAACAAACAAGCTCACATAAATGATTTACTTTAACAAAAGTAAACATGTTTAGCAAAATGCCAACAAGACTTATCGTGGCACTTTGTCTCGGAGGTCTATGCTTATATTTCTTGGGCAGCGAGCGTACCTCACTCAGTCCCCGAGAGTGACGGAATGTACGGTTGTACGCAGTGGTAATAATAATAATAATGAGAAAACAAAAAGCATCCGAGAAATGATGTATCAAAAACGTGCAGGCCCATTGATCAGATGTGTAGGAATAACATTAGTCTACAGAGGGAATAATGGTAAATTGGGTAGCGAACGTGACTGCTAGTTGAATTGGTCAGGTGTTAAAACTGGGCTTACACTTAAATTGGCGAACCTTTTGTTTCATTTCATTTCTTTTTCTTTTTGTGTTCCCATGCATCGATTGATTTGTGGTGGATTGCGTGAGATCCATGCACAACATCGGACGAGGAGATTGACAAGACAAACAGAGCCCATCCCAGTATAGGCTTGGGTATGCTGGAGAGTTCTCAGTGTAGGGTTCTTGAAAGTTTTGTTTCTCCTTAATACTATTACCAACAAATTCTGTACGAATATGGTATTGTTTTGAATTCGTTCCTTCGTTGAAAAATCATACATACCTTTTCTTGAAGTATACGAAACATAAAAAAAATCCTGCATTGGGGTTATGAAATAGTATTTTATTTATGAAAAAGCAATAAAATTCTATAGAATATTTTGAAATGTATCGAATCCTTTAATTCATCTATCAATAATTTTTTAAAAATCTTTAGCTCTTAGAACTGAGTGTATTACTGGGCTCAATAATGACGATCATTTACGTAAATTAATGCATTTTATGATGCACATATTAATTTATTGATCTCTAACAACAGGTATTAACCCACAAGTGTCAGGTTACTAAAACTAAACAATACAAATACATTATACAAATCATTAAATTCATGAACAAGTACTATAAAATTAAAATTATACAACAAATACAATAAGAAAAACTTGAGCAGCAAAATTATAAATATTAGAAAATGTCTGAAAATTGACTGATGTTTTAAAATACAAAACTGGTGAAAAGGTGATAAGAGTGATAAATGGGTCATTTTGGTAAACTGGCATAAATAGCTGTTTTAAATGAATGAAGTTTCATGTTGTTGATGTCAATTTCTGTGCGTCAATGGCTAATAATTTGTCATCATTATAAACTACTAACACTATTGTGATTAGTAATTTTGTATTATTGTTATGTTCCTTCTCCTACGTCAAAACCTCCAAAATACGAGATTAAAAACTGTGAAACTGTGGTGGGATTAGACACTATTGATGTGTTTCACACTTACTGTGTGTGTGTCAGAAGTCAGAACACCTTATTAACTCTTTAAATCCAAGTAAAATTATAATTTTGAAATCGAATTGAATTATAATGATTCGACAAGATGCACTTCAGATCTAGTTATGGTCCATTATGGGGGAGAATAACACATGAATTAAGATACTTTTAAAGTAGCTAGTAACGCAATCCAGCACATTTCTAAAATGTTCTCAAGAAGTAAGATATGAAATTGCAATGTTGGAATAAGAAAATATATTCATATTATTTAGTATTCGAGTAAAATGAAAGTTAGCTTTATAATCTTCAAAAGTTCTTCGTTCTTACCTTCTTTCCTCTAAGATGATAAGTATAATTTGTGTCAACAATCATTCTAAAACTTGTTTAAATCATAAAAAAAACAAATAACAACTTCTCAGTATATAAGAGGAGTAAACTAATCAAGAACGAGTTATGGTTTGTGCACATGAAAGGTGAAGCTGGTGTCGGGGCACGATCTCGTCTCCCACAGCCTGCTAAATTACTGACTACGACCGGCTTCTGAATTGCCGAGGGAGGGAGGGGCCTCTGCATTTACCCATAGCTGTTATTACCATTCCTAATGCACTTGTTAGTTGTTATGCCACTGTAGCGCAATTACCTTCCATCTAACCAGCAACCACGTCTCACTCACTACTCTCTATATATCATGGACGGTTTTATAATTCGTTCGTGTATTGTATTGGGCTCTGGCTAGGCTTGCATGGGCATCCACCTTCTTTGTTTCCTACCTTGGTTAGCTACTGTGGAGAACTGTTCTAATTTATTTTCAAAGCATAAACACGGATTGTTAGGAAATTCAAAGGAAATCAATTTAAAACTTCTTCAGCTTTAGAGGCCAAGGGCGTTTTTTCGTTCGCTATGAATCTAATTTTGATGAGATCTAAGTTGAGGGATCAAAAGGGGTAGGGAATATCTGTGCATTCAATTTACAAAAAGAAAAGATTTGCCTCGCTATTGTTTGCTGTACTTTAGTTTTATAATATTATAACAACTCTGAAGGAATATATTTCAACATATTGTAACAATACAAATTTGTGAAAATAACATTAATGAAGAAGACGAAGACGAAGACGAAGACGAAGACGAAGACGAAGACGAAGACGAAGACGACATACAAAGGTTGACGATCAAATGCCCAAGAAACTCTACACAGTTCATGCTCAAAGTAATGTGACTATTTTCTGTTCCCGGAGTTCAGTTATAGGTTGATTTACACACACAAGGAAAAAGCACAAAAACAGGAACCTCTCGTCTCGTCTGTTTCTCCAGTGTAGCGTAACATAACTACTTACAATATTGTAACTCTAGTGAACCATTACGACTCCGATGGGTCGTCTTCGAACACCAAGGCTGAACGATGGAAAATATAGAAACCAAGGTCCATGAAGTTTTTATTGGAGATGAAAATGAAACGAAGATAAACCGAACCCGTCCAAGATGTTTTATTTCTTGTAATATGTATCGGACGAGATGTAACTATTTCTTATAATATATATAATCATGCTTTAAAAAAAATGGTACACGTTTTGAAGTTTATAATGGATCGATTGTAAATAAATAAAAATACAATTACATTTTATATTTATATACGTATACATTGTTTTAATTCTAGGCCTACATGTTTTGAAGTTCATATTGTTATTGTATATAAGGAGCATTCAATAAATAAAAATTTAAAATACAGTTACATTTTATATTTATATTAGTATCCATTTAGTTAGACTTTCGAGAACTGAGGATCGAAACATAAAAATCGAGCTTATAGCTATTAGTTGCTATTAAAATATTCGTGATTGTACAAATTGTAAAAAACAAAAAAATAGTTGACAATGACACGCCTACGTTTCTTCCGTTAGTACTGCGAGAAAATATCAAATCTTATTCAATTTTTACTGACCTTTCACCTTGAAATTACCAAATTTAAGAACACTAAAGTAGGTATAACTTATTCCTTATTTGGGTACCTCTCCGATAATCTTCAGGTTGTAAAATGGGTGAAGTAAGAAAACAACTGTTCACTATGACGAATACAAAAATTCTTGCTGCGTCATCAAATTCCATTTACGTTTGAGTAAATTGAGGAAAGGTAGAAGTTTCTAAAATGCCATAATGATTATGCTAGTCGAAGTGAGTGACAGTTCATAGGTCGCACAATTATTGTTTCTTAGTTATTGCTCTTGCATGGCGCCTAGTTAGAACATAGGTCGTGATGAGGTGGTCACTGGAACCGACGCTGGTCGCGCACAAGTTCCGGATTGTTTTACCTAGCATTTGAAAACAATTAGTAGAGAATGCAGACGTCCCGGCCGTATCTGACAAGTCCCGTTTCGCTCCCGACACTGGTAAAGCTATAAGCCTATGACTGGCTGAATTCAAATTCTAGTAAATGCTGGACAACAATGGAACACATTCGTGGATGTTGATAATTTGCATACGCCCACGTAAGCAAGGTACGTATAAGATTATTTTTGTGCGAACTTAATTTTGTATTATAAAAATGACTCCTTCTCTTCTTGTAATACGTATTTCGGTCCAGTAGAATTCGATTGCGAAGTTAAGTTTATTAATTTTTAAGGAAAGGGAGGAATTATGCGTGAAACCGTTTTCCCCTGGTATTTTGTTTCAGGTGCAGATTGAGATTATACGTGCAAAAACATGTTATACAATTTTATTTAGTTCATTCGTGCGAGGATGAGCTCCTGCTTACTCTACCAATATAGAACTACCCAGTCTATGTTTAGTGGCGTCTAATACTTTTCAGCTCACTCTACAACCAATGCGTTAAATAACATAGAACATCTCAAAGAGTCAAAGTTGAGGACTTCAGTCTGCCTCAGATGATGGTACACGAACAGTAGTATCGAAATGTGAGGATTGTTTTAAAAAAAGTAATGGAACACAGCGAAATGAATTTGTCTTATAGCATAAATAACATAACATCCTTATATCGTTTTCTTTTTGTTTAAAACCATGGAAACTTTGTTGTTCAGTATCATTTTCTCATTTATTTGGTTAAATTAATAAGAGCAAAGTACAATGTAAAGATTAACTAAGTAAATTGCGTGCGTTATTTTTGTTACCGAATTGTTTGTTACCGGTATGTTTTATGTCTTGGGTAATAAAGAAAACGGTATCATCAATGGTATTTTACACTTTCAATTTATTACGTCGTGGATACGAAGTAAATATAGCCAGATTGTAATCAAGAAAAAAATAATATTCCACCTGTCCAAAAACGATTTTGTTCTATTAATTCCAAATCACATCTTTGGGCATGCGGCCTCAGAACAACACGGTGATTATTATGGCCACGCGCTCGTAAGGACTAAGAGAACAAAGCTGTGAAGACCCATCATTGAATAATATATCAACTAATTAACAGTCCATACCGGTCACCGATCCAAATTTTAGCTCGGCCCAACGTCGATGTGATGGGAACCGGTTTTACCGTGGTATACAAACAGAACTGTTGTTGAGCGCATATGGCCGTTGCTATGTACGTGATTTGAAAACACAAAAAGTGCATCACACTCGCGAGTTCTCGAGAATGCGTGACGTCACTAACGCATGGTGTCTGACGCAGTGGATGCGTCACATTAGGCCTAGTTAACATTCGTCTCGCCTAATCGTGTCCAGTTCTTCGTCATTAGAGAGTTCAAGCCTCGTCATTGGGACTGGTTTATTGTGTAGCATGGCTGTATTATATAATATTATATTATATATATATTTTTTAAACTTTGATGTACAGAGTTTGTGAGATTTGCTAATACACGTTCAGGCGTTTTTGCCACTTTTTTTTACATGTTTTCTTGAATCAAATAAATCACTGGCTAATTTTTAATTCCAAAATAAACATATCCAAATAACATTCAAATGTGAAAACATGTTGGCGACAAAATTTGACAACACTGTTTCAGATTTCTCCTGAATACATTCATTATTAGTAAAACCTTTCTTGGTTTCCATTCGCATTTTTTGTCCAAAACGTCATTGGCACATTGGTCATCAGTCACCAGCACATTGGTCATCAGTCACCATCACACTATATTGTGTATTTATAGAGTAGTGAAGTATCATCTGAAAACCACTGTTACGGTACTTCGAATTAGTGGTTTACGCTACCCCATTTCCCCTATAATTTATGGTTTGCTGAAGAAGTAGAATACACAGCTAATTGTTTGTGTGTAAGGGGTGAGGAAGTCAATGGATTATCGTTACGTATCGGTTGTTTTCCTTATTTTACACTCGCAAACACAATAATAATTAACCACAGCTCATTGCGATAATAACCGTACGTAGTAAAAGTATTCCTAGAATCCTAGCTTACACTTTACTACGCCACGCACACACACTGTACACCGGTCTTGTAATGAGTGTAGTTTGTAGCGCGCACGCCACCTGTCGGCGGCCGGCGCCCATGAAGACTGAGTGGGCGAGAGTGACTGAGTGAGACATACATCAACACGTGTTCCAAGAAGTTGGATGACTGGATTCATCTGTGACAAACCTAGGACGTTTCGGGGGCCGTCAGGAAGGATATGCACTCGACTGGGTGGATACAAACTGTCTTAGATGCTTTGTTTTGTCATCATTTGGACAGAGAAGTCGCGATCTGAGCATTCATTATCCCTTTTTATATTGGTCAAAGGCGCCATATCTAGCAATTTTACCATTTCGAAAACACATAGATACATTATTTGTGATATTTTTTAACTATGCTAAAATTATATTTAGACTCTTTTTTTATAATGAATAATATGTTAATAGTAAATACAAATTTTAAATACAAAATTCTTTCGTTCGTTAATAGTATTACCGAATAGTTTTTTTTTGTAAATATTCCTTAAGATTTATTACATTAATATTAATTTTATCTAGGAAACGCTCAGTTGGACGCGTTGATAAGCGAGCACGTGCTATAGCTAGACCCACATTGCACATTTTTTAAATTTTAAAATTTGCGACGTTCGCTGTCCACAGGGCCATGTTTCCAATATTATTTATTAAGCGAGCGAAGCGAGCGTTTCCATTTGACTCTGCCGGAAAAAATAGTCACTGTTTTTTTTTTTGTTTTTTTTGTTTGTTTGTTTGTTTTTTTGTTTGTATGTCTCGCGATAACGTTCGAACGGAGGCTCGGATCGAGTTGAAATTTTCACCATCCGCAAGCTTTGTTCTCGATTGAATGCCATTAGTTTTGTGGCAAAATCGTTCAAAAAGTTAAAAAGTTACATTAAAGTTAATCGAAATTTTTTTTCAAACTCAACGGCGACAAAATCTGAGATAGCCAAATCATTTAGAATGTCCGTCCGGTCACGAATATGTTAATTTTATTTTGATCCGATAAGTAGTGTAGATGGAAATTACATTATAACAAAAGTAACGTTGCCATGGCAACGAAAAGACGCGCGAAGTTTCTAATGCACTGCCACCTAGAAGTAATCAAAATACTTTCGAGGAAGCAGTCTATTAATTGTCAACAAAGAGTTTAAAAAGTTTTCCCAAGGAGTCAAGGTCCTCTAGATGGCGGTGGATTTTAAAGTAAAGATTTAAACACGGGTTTACCCAAATACCTTGGCAATAATAAATAATACTGGAAACGCGAACGTCGTAAATTTTAAAATTTAAAAAAATGTGCAATGTGGGTCTAGCTATAGCACGTGCTCGCTTATCAACGCGTCCAACTGAGCGTTTCCTAGTTATTGCCAAGGTATTTGGGTAAACCCGTGTGTAAACCTTTACTTTGTGGATAAAATCCACCGCCATCTAGAGGACCTTGACTTCTTGGGAAAACTATTTAAACTCTTTGGTGACAAATAATACACTCTCCTCGAAAGTATTTTGATTACTTCTAGGTGGCAGTGCATTAGAAACTTCGCGCGTCTTTTCGTTGCCATGACAACGTTACTTTTGTTATAATGTGATTTCCATTATCACTACTTATCGGATCAAAATAAAATTAACATATTCGTGACCGGACGGACATTCTAAATGATTTGGCCACCTCAGATTTTGTCGCCGTTTAGTTTAAAAAAAAAACTTTCGATTAACTTTAATGTAACTTTGTAACTTTTTGAACGATTTTGCCACAAAACTAATGGCATTCAATCGAGAACGAAGCTTGCGGATGGTCAAAATTTCAACTCGATCTGAGCCTCCGTTCGAACGTTATGGCGAGACATACAAACAAAAAAAAAAAAAAAAAAACAAAACCAGTGACTAATTTTTCCGGCAGAGTCAAATGGAAACGCTCGCTTCGCTCGCTTAATAATTATGTTTTTTATAAATTGGATGCAAAAGTTGTAGACGTTGTGGCCATAAGAATATTTGCATGCTATACACTTGATAAGAAGTCTATTTTGAAAGTGTAATCTCTCCTGCTGCCAAGTAACATTCTAGTTATACAAACGATAACGGATAAACTATTCATAGGGTTTATTACTTTGTAAATAAAATCACGTTTACTTGGGAATTATGTCATGCAGAAAACATAAGATCTATTACCAACCCCGAATTTAACATTTTGATAATAATCGTTCACATTCTGTCACGGTATTGTTCATCCTTTAATTTTTCAGTCAATATGGTAGCAAAATAAGCAAATGTCCATTATCCAAACTTTCTAGTCCGGATGTTAAGGGATATATTTGGGGCATACCTTGCATTTTTTGATACAAGCAAGGCACTTGGCACACGTGTTCTAGGGACCATACCCTACTAATTTTCACTTGGAGCCATCGTGATATCCCGTGCAGGCACCCGTTATTGCATGTTGCCTACCCCTGCTGGTTTGAAGGGTTGATTAGCAAAACAATTTGGTGTTTGGTGATAGAAACTTGAAATTTTTACCAAATGGGGGTAACATTAGGCTTAACATTCTGGCAACGGGGAATTGAGGATTTCTTCATAGTTAAGGGATAATTGGGGTTATAATTTTGGGGGTTGAATATTTTGATTTAAATTTTTATTGATGACACCCTTGGTTTAATGTTAGATTTCTACGTTAAAGTACTTCCCAAAATCTTCAAACAAAATGATGGTGCTAAAAATATGAACAGCAACCCCTAATTTGGTCATAGTTACCTGTTGACATAATGACCTGAGTAATGACCTATTTGAAAAATGGTTAAACATAGTCGTGTGACTACTCTATTTAAAGCTTAGATGAAGTAGAATAATAAGAAATAATTTTAAACATGCCACGTTGACCTGTGACCTTTATCGTCCTTTATTTGACCTTGATAACTGTTTCAGCAGGGATGCATAATGTATACTTATAGAGCACATCCAAATTTATGTGATATATTAACAAGTTGACTTAATAAAATGTACTCAACATGTTAGTAGGGCCTATATCAATATGATATTAGGCTGCATTGCGAACGCTTTTCACTGTCGCGTTGATGGATGAGCAGTTTTGTACCATTGAACCCTCTTTTACTATACTTTTACTGCGATGTTTTTCAACGTGTTTATACAAAGAATATATCATTTTAAAAGAGTACCAAGTTCCTGGTTGATCGCTTTGGTAATACACTTTTAGATTAACATTCATTAAGAGGAAAGTAACAATTCACCCATTGTAGATTATCAAGGTGCCCGTTAGGGCGCCGCAGCCAAGCCGCGGTGTGCTACACACTCAGGCACCTTATACAGCAAGCAAAGTTGGGGTGATTTCGAGGTGCTACCCAGCCGTCATGAAACGTGATGTGAATTTGAAAACTATCAAAATCGAGGGGATTTAGGTACCCGACAACACATGCCAAATTTGTTTGGGGTACGAGCATTCCTTCTTGGTGAAAAAATGACTTGAAACATAAAAATCACTTAAGGATGTTAGTTACTACTTACTACTACTACATGCTACTGGCTACTTCTGTCTAATTCGTCAGTTTCAATTGCCCAGCGATTCTGACCAAACGGGTGAAGCTACAACTTTCATATTTTACATGAACATTAAGGTAATAGTGATGTCGATCCTTTTGAAAGAAAAAGTTGAAAAAGTTTGCTGGAAGGCTTCCTGATAAAGGTTTTAATATAAGCCTTATACAGGCATACAATCATCAAGTATCTATAGTTACTTGACAATGATCACCCACATTGTTTACAAAAAGAATGTCTTTGGGCCACTAGATATTTTACATTCCATTGTTAGTTGTTAATTTCATAGCAATTAAATCGACTTTGATACGCCTTTAATTATTATATTTTAACAAATAATTTTGACAGTCATTTCCGGAACACAGCTGATTGCAAGGACGTGCACATCAGTAGCAATACACGCGTGAAGCCCTGAGTAACAGCAGCGAGGGCACCATTATGCGCGTGTCTCCCTGCTTGTGATTACACTGGGGCCAACCCGCCTGCGAGATCCTGTATATAGTGATAGTATTGAGTATGGTGGTATAGTAACTAAGAGGGTATCAAGTGTGCTAATGACTTCTTTGCCTTCCTCATTTATCGTTGATATATGCTGGAGGCTAACAGCCTAAACAACTTTGCCTGAAATACGTAGAAAATTTGGCCATCCTTTGGGAATTTTTTTAGTTGGAGTTACGCGTCTCCTAAATGTTTGTCCCGTGACATATTTAAAGACTTACTGGGTAGTACTTATTACAGATGATGTCTAAGCGTAGCACAGACGCTAGTTCGTTCTTGAGGAAGGGAGGAATGACTCTGTCTACATAATCTTCGAATGTAATTGAGTGGCCCGGGTGTTTTGGGGGGGGGGGGGGGGGAAGGGAGGGGGGCTTAACCCATCACGTATTTTTGCATCTACAGGTGGTAGATTTAATACAGAACTTTTTTGACTGGTATTCAAAAGGCATTTCACTAGATCCATTTGGGTACAAGATCTCAACGCCCCCAATACAGTCAAGGACGATGAGGTGGTTGATTTTCATGAACAAGAATTCAGCAGATCACCAGATCGATGCCAGCATGTAGCTATGCATAATTTACTGAAGAGAATCGCTCTTGAGGCTGGTCATTTTGGCCTTATATTTTATAAACAAGAGGTCGACTGGCTGTGCTAAAGAGCAGAAATTTGTTTTTTATGTGGTCCATACAATATTTAGCAATGTACTCACTGCCGCGCCACCAGAGAGCGAGAAAGTGCGCGCTCTCGGAAAGTGGTCCCAAAAAGTGCGCGATTTAAACATCTGTTTTTTGTTGATTTGTATTATTTATGTTATTGTTTATATTAACGTCATACTACAGTACACTTCTAGCTTGTCACATTTTGGTTCAATCATAAGAAAAAACGTTCATTTCACCCCAATAAAAGCGGACCTGAACAAATTCCTTGATAAATTTTACTTCATTGATGAGCAACTAGTGATCAGTTAGCCACTGATTGGCCACGATTTACCATTGGAATAGGACAACATCAACAACGCAATTACTTTTATTTATTTTTATGGTTTATTACCATAAGGATCTAACAGAAACTTGGTACTCCTTTTAAAATGGTATATTCTATGTAAACACGTTGAAAAACAACGAAGTAAAAGTATAGTAAAAGAGGGTTCAATGGTACAAAACTGCTCATCCATCAACGCGACAGTAAAAAACGTTTGCAATGCAGCCTAATATCATATTGATATAGGCCCTACTAACATGTTGAGTACATTTATTAAGTCAACTTGTTAACATATCACATAAATTTGGATGTGCTCTATAAGTATACATTATGCATCCCTGCTGAAACAGTTATCAAGGTCAAATAAAGGACGATAAAGGTCACAGGTCAACGTGGCATGTTTAAAATTATTTCTTATTATTCTACTTCATCTAAGCTTTAAATAGAGTAGTCACACGACTATGCTTAACCATTTTTCAAATAGGTCATTACTCAGGTCATTATGTCAACAGGTAACTATGACCAAATTAGGGGTCGCTAGTCATATTTTTAGCACCATCATTTTGTTTGAAGATTTTGGGAAGTACTTACACGTAGAAATCCAAGATTAAACCAAGGGTGTCATCAATAAAAATTTAAATCAAAATGTTCAACCCCCAAAATTATAACCTCAATCATCCCTTAACTATGAAGAAATACGCAATTCCCCGTTGCCAGAATGTTAAGCCTAATGTTACCCCTATTTGGTAAAAATTTCAAGTTTCTATCACCAAACACCGAATTTTTTTTGCTAATCAACCCTTGAAACCAGCAGGGTAGGCAACATGCAATAACGGGTGCCTGCACGGGATATCACGATGGCTCCAAGTGAAAATTAGTAGGGTATGGTCCCTAGAACACGTGTGCCAAGTGCCTTGCTTGTATCAAAAAATGCAAGGTCAAGTCTCTTAACATCCGGACTATTCCAAACGGAGATGCAATAAAGCCAAGCCCTAAGTAAGTACGAATATTCATCTTCAATCTTCAATTCGATAGTTTATCACCCTACAGTCATTGTACAAAGTCTCGTAGTTATTCCATGGAGTCCCTCCAGACTCCTCCATGAGCGAGTCAACTTGATGGAGAGTGTGACTAGGCTACTTGATGGAGAGTGTGACTAGGCTACTTGATAGAGAGTGTGACTAGGCTACTTGATGGAGAGTGTGACTAGGCTACTTGATGGAGAGTGTGACTAGGCTACTTGAGCAACTTGAGTAAGAACTGTGGAGAAGAGCTGTGTGCAATGTACGTGAGTACTGCAAACTGCACAATTACATTGCAGAAGAGAATAATTTCACTAATCCTTCACTCAAGAGCGTTTCCAAGAACAACAAGTGTCAGTCACTATTGAAAGCCCAACTCCAGTCGCCCTGCATGCAGCCAGCATTTGGGTTACATGTTATCTTGCCCGCGTCCGTGCAACCAAATCATACACATTACAACAACCAATGATTAATCATCTTCTATTCATTCACGTTTTCTTAGAAGTTAGATGAGTTCGGGTAGACGGTCACAAAATTGGCACATTTTTCTTGGATCAGAGGAAGCGAATTGGCGAAGGCAAGGAAATCGTTCCACGCCTAACAAATCAGGCTCGGCTCAGCTCAGCTCAGCTCGCCTTGGCTCGGGTAAATCAAGCATAATAATTATAATCTTCGCGGCTCATTCATTCGTTTGTTCTCGGAAGTACGATTCACGTGTTGGAAGTCCCGACTTCATTGGCGTCTCATGTCTGATGTATTATTCAGTGTCTAGGTCAGGTCGGATGCAGAGACGCGTGGGCGTTCATCTCGACGCTGACACGAGGGGGGCACGTTTAGGGTAACCAGGACGAGATGATATGGTATCAAACTCTGCATTCTTGCGTCGTGGTTTAGATGGCAATAGTCATTTCTCAGTCAAACCTGACGAGTTATTTTATTATTGCGGTCGTTTGATGTCTTTTGCCTAATTGTATTTCGCATTCGGTTAGAGTTGCTTTGGTTAATCTGACCACATCGATATGAGGTGAGCTTCAGCCATTTAATCCATCATTCACAAACGAATGACTTTCTGTACCACAGTTTTGTGTTTATTTGAATGATTTTGTTCATCGATTTTTGAGAAGCATATTAAATTAAAATATACTGTACTATACCAGTATTTGTGGAATCATAATGTAATGTAATGTAATAATTAGGTGGGAGGGAGCTCATTTTAAAATGCTCTGTATAACCACTTCTCGATGGGTGCACTTCACGGTTGGTATAAGTATGACCATGTGTAGGAGATTGTTGAATTGATACTGTAAAAGTAGCAAACGGAAAATATCTTGTATATGGTTCACGTATGTATGTAATAAATAATCATTGCAATGAAAAACAAATAATGTATATAGCTTGACGTTCTTATTATATTACTGCAAATTTTCTTCCAAAATAAACAAAACATGACAGGAGTTGAGTACATTTCACGTAATTGATCTTAACACCGGTTGTAACGTGCTGGTCTTGGGCAAGAGTTGATTATTCATCAGACATAAAGTAAAGGCCGGATCTCTTCTTACGACATCGCCAAGCTACTAAATCGCGCATACCTGGTCACGACCTAGGCCTGGGAGGGGGAGGGGGAGGGGACTGTGGGTGTGCTGGTATTCGAATTAAACAACTCCATTCAACAGCCAACACAAACTAATAAACAATTCACCCAAGTTGATCTCTCTCATCCATCGCATTCCGTCCCCAGGCGAACTTCCTGGACCGGCCTCTCGGATTCGCGGAACAGTGACAGGCACAACATTGTGCGACCTTGTCAAGGTAGCTCGGGCTTCCGGTCAGAATACCTCACTCTCAACACACCTTGCCTTCTTGAGCTAATTAACCAGTTGTCTTGCCTTTGATAATGGCGGCGGGCGTTACGCCTCCACCAATTTAACACATGACATCATGAAGAAATCTTTTTGATTGATTATAGTTTAGTGTAAGGGTTAGTGAAGATAAATGCGACCTGCATTCCAAAGATACATGCCAATATAATGGTTCATTCATCCCACATTGAGCATAGCAATGAAGAGATGATATTAAACGCTCCTAACAAAAATTTATACTTTTTACCAATTTTACTCATTGCATTAGTTTATTTCGGTGATACATACTTATAAACAACATAGTCATCTTGCGCACAAAGTATTCTTATATATCATCGTATTTCTTCTATTCTCCCTCATACCACAAATAACATATTGTTATCATATTTATGTGATCACTGATCAGTCTTAAATTCATTGCCATTCTAAAGCTATAGCCTATAGCCTAGGCCCTACTTACTATCCATGTTGTGCTTTGCAGATTAGTACAATTTATTTTAAAGTGGTAACAAATGCAAGTCAATAAACTAGAAGCTTCTTAGTACCCTGCATTGATTCTAGTTAGCCTACTGTGCACGAAAATAAAAATTGAAAATACTGTAGAGTGTAGACCTATGTCACAATTCACTATTTTTTTAAATGGTACCTATGCAATTATTTTCTTCAGTCTACTCATGGTTTGTTTGTTACATGGTTTAAACTTTAAAGGTTTTTTGTAAAGACAAAGTTGTGTACCTACCATACTCTTATCTTAATGTAAATTTTACCGATAAACTAATTTTGGTAGAAAATGTGTTTTACGAAATATACACATTTGTTGGTAGTTCCATTCTCGAAAAGTCTAAAACCAGTATTATCACACGAAAGAAATACCGGTATCTCGTAATATGTAAGGCCTATGTTATGTGGCCTACTTGCTAATGTAAAAAATATTATGATCCATAAACGAGGCTGGCATACTGTACAAGCCTATACTATTGTTTACTCCTTACCTTGCTACTAACTTAGTTTTAGCTAACGATTGTTAGGCAGACAAAAACAAATCGAGTAGCATACGTAGATATGTACTTTATTTAATCATGTTTCATGTTCCTTTCTGCTGATAATCTGTCTATTTTCAATAAAGTATATTGCCCTGCAATTACTTTAGTATTAGTCAACATGCCGGTCCTCGTGCCCCCCCCCCCCCCCCCTCCCCTGACCTCTTCACTATTTTTGCAAGGTATGGTTCGGTTACTTGATTGAGCTGGGATGTTTGTTATCTCGAGTCGTCTGCGGCTGGTTCTATCCAGCATTGACCCGTGTAATTGTATTGGCTTATTTGTGGTTTATCCCAAGTTTCCAGACGCAATTCAAAAAATTTGAAATTTTCTGCCATTCACTTATAATAAATTCGCTTAATATTTAAAAAAAAAATGTATTTTGTAATACCTTGGTGGCGCAAAAATGACCTAACCGGTTGCCACAGATTTAAAATGATGTGAAATGTATTGTATTTTACTTTTGTTTTGACATTTCATGGCAGTGATTGAGAACTGACGGAGGTATTCTGCGTGACTTGCATTGACTTAGCACAACCACATTTATCTCACCACTGTCACTCCCTCATTTTTAATTGCGTTTACTCTTTTTACGAGTCAAACGGCGGTTCATCAATCGTTTGACAATTTGAACTCGTTTTTATAAATTCTTGTTTAGTTTTTCTCTTCTTATTGGACTTGGTGCGTTAATAATCTTGTTTACCGAGGATATGTTTTTTCTCGCTCCCCACGCGGTTTCCTTCCTAGTAACCTAAATCCAAATGAATCTCTTGTCCTAAAAACATCTATCTGCGGGCACGCGTGTTGCCTATCCCTGTGGTAAGGAGAGTAGAGCTAATGCCTTACGTGCGCCCTACATTAACAATCACATTACATTTAAAAACTAGACTCCAATAAAAAAATTGCATTAAATTTCACAGTCGCAGTTAATTCGCACTGTTTTTGCTTGATTAAATTAAAGCAAAGTGGCTGTGGTTTGTCGCGGTCGTCATCACTCTCCACGCAAGCGTCATAGTAAACCAATCGTTTTGGTTTTCGGAGAGTCGGGCTATATTTTGTTGGATTTCGTTTGCGGTTAACGCGGTGGGATGTACCGTGGCGCTGCGTCTTGCAACTCGTCGCGCAGATTATCGACTGAGCTACCGACCAACCGCAGACACCCGTTGCACCCCTTCAAGGCGCGCGACGGTGCATCCATCACCACGGAGGGATTCCCCTATACATCTCTTGTCTATCCCTTCGTCCGTCTTGTGACTGTATCACGTCTCACAAGAAAAACAGAACATCACTTCTGATTGACATGCAATTTTCACAGAATGTTTTGGTGACCCAGGGGCAGAGGGCAAGCTTCACACAGAACTCGGCACCTACACCAAAAGTGACACATTTTCCAATACATTTTATTTGTGTCATTCGACAATCGGTTCATTTTGGAGATTCGCTCCCTGTTTCAGGATACACCCATACCCGTGCTTGTTTATTGCTAACATCCCCCCCCCCCAAACACACACACACAATACGATCTATTTTTCGACTCTAGTTGACTTTGTATATTTAAAATGCACTTTTTGACAGGAATGTAATTACTACCTGTACACAATGGGCTATTCTATTGTGCGTTGGCAATTCAATATAAACAAAAGCGTGAAAATATTAGTATTATTTTATAACATTTTTTACAGTTTTCCGCAAGCGACAAGGCCAGTAATTCATAAACCTATAAAATAAATGTTGCCCTCCTTTGTAAATCAATTTTTATAACTGAATAGGATAGGCGATAAATAAAAATAAAATAAAAATAAATAAAAAATAAATAAATAACTCCATACGTTTCACATGAGCAGGCTGGGAGTCAAAACAAGACGACTGTTTCTTTAATTCTGTGATTTGTCGACGTGGAACGAAGGTTTCGGGGTTTAAACAATGCAAGCCCCAAACCCAGCAGCAAGACATAATAAGACGCGCCTTAATACGCATGGCCGCAGGATATCGAAGATTTTCAATCAAACCGAATGATTACCAGATAAATGAGAACGCTAATCATAGCCTAGGTTCCTAACACGCGCTCTCTATTATAATGCACTGTGCCACCTGCCGGTTTTAGAGCAAGCCAGTAGCCTATACTTTGGAGTTTATACAAAAGCAATTCTAATTTGATCGGGGTCTTAGACGTGTTACTTAAATACAAGGCTTTCTTTATAGGTTTTAAAAGATTGGTCCCATCATAAAAGAATAGTAATAAGATTTTATTTCACAAAGCACAACTGTATATGAATTATTATTGTAACGTAAGTTAGGACGCATAAATTAACATATTTTGTAAAAAAATAAAATAAAAAAACAGTTTACCATTACAACAATTTCAAGCAAACGTTCATGTAATATTATTAAAAAAAATCATCATTTTTTAGATATAGATATTTATTATCATACTCTTGTTAATTCTTTATTTGTTCCACAGCAGCGTTTATATTAATTTATTTTGATATTTTGTTAGAGCTAGTTAATGCTGAAATTGCGCTAAGCGGGTGACAAGTAATGAATGGGTGTTATTATTTCGTAAACATGGTCGCAAGCCTAATCCTAATAAAAAGTATCAGGGCTCACACTTGTAGCGTTTGACTCACATTTGTTCTAATTACTGACTCATCGGGGGTTTGAAATAGATTAATTGAGGCGTGCGCGCCAGATGAGAGACTTTTTGTCCGCACGTTTCCGGAGAAACAAGTTTACTTGAGTTGCTGGAAGTAACTTGACTCTATTATGTGTAATTTTTGCTCCGTATTCGACCCCTCAGCTAGTGCTACTCGAGTCACCAGCAGTTATTGTACATGTCTTTATACTCCGAGTACAGCTCTATAATTCCAGCATATTTTACCCATTAAGCATAAGCGCCAGCAAAACAATAAAATTGTCGTTACATTATTTGGATTATTAATTATAATTCAATAAAATATATTTTAATAATAGTATTACAGAAGAAAACTATGAATTATTTTCTCTGGAAGATGTGCACCAACTAAGTTACTTGTGGGTATGAACTAAGCCTACATGTATTTCAAAATAATCAAACACATTATAATTTATATCGTCAAATAGCCATCTTGAAAATATCAAGGTGCAGTGTGATCGCGCATCCTTCGTTTATTATATTTTTACCTTTGGATCTCCAATAACAACACTAAGGAAACTATTTGAATATTTTCGTTGTCACTTGGAATGATTTAAATACTTTTGTTTTTTTCTTACTATGGACAATAATTTTGTAATTCATGTTGTAATCTTGAAAGTGCACTTTCTTTATTTTTCTGTCATGTAAAGATCATAATATTAATAAGTAAGAAAAGTACAAGTTTTTTTTCCACCAGACATAAGCCAGCATTATGTTTCATGTCAGTGCGGACTGATCTGCTTAAAAGGTAAATTGGTAGTTTCTTTGCTGGGTTATTACCTTCACTCCCAGGTTACATTTCAGAGCGTAGCAGCGCATTTCTCAAGTCAATCCGCGGACTGCAGCTGACTTATGGCCGTGCGACATTGAGTTTTGGTCCTCATCAAGCATGCTTTATCTACCCAGTCAATTTACAGTTAAGATGTTTTTATCTGTAAAACATATATTCTCACAACAAATGCCGCGGAACACGGGAATTTTGCGCTGTGATCGACTCTGAGTTTGGGCCCTCTTTGGTCAATGCGCAAATTCATTTGAGTACTTGTGTTGCCCGTGTGGGCAACGAAATGCATAATTATTATTATTGATTATAAGAAAATTCGTTATTTTTAATTTCCTTTGAAGACAGATAGAGAAAACCAACACAAGATTTATTTATTTCCTATAGTGTTTCACACTATTCTCAACCATATTAAGCAATTACGCATGCTGTGAGTGTTCGACATCTAAACGTGTCCAGATTAGATGTAATTATTGTAAAATAAATGACTTCGATACGAATAAAAGGCAAGACAGAAAAAACAATCCAATAGCGTCATAATGCTAAAATTCATTATATATTCTACTTCCCCTTGTTGTAAAGGTTTATGAATGCTTGTGTCCACTCAGCAAATCGCAGCAAATTGACATTAGACATGATCAACTTTTTTTGTGATTGGCTAGTTCGAAAGTGGACGCTTTTGTGCTGGAGAATCCGTAATTGTGCATTTAACCCGTCAACAAAAACATCAAAAACATTTAAAGACAAAGAAAATGTATTCCACAAGATTCGTGCAGTTTGGATACTCTTGTACCAGGAAGTCTTACACTGAAGCCTGACTGATGACAACTGAAGACATGAAGAAACCGTTCGGTTAGCCAAATAATGCCATTCCTGACAATAGATCTACTTTAATGCTCAATCGAACTGATCAAATGTGCTCTTATCAGTAATAAGCTTGAATTCAAGATATGCGACACAAATCAATTTGCCATGGCTGTCTTTCTTTAGACACATGGTATAGGCCTATAGTTTTAGCAGCATTATTTCCAAAACGATGACAAAAGTTATACCCTCTTTGCTGTATTTCCGTTTCCATTTTCGTAAGTTTTGATTTAGTTTTACGAAAAAGTAAGTGTTCAGTTTTGGAACGCACTTAATTATAAATATAAAATACATGCACGTAAAAATTGATGCATTTTATGAGACTTACCCTACACTGGAGACAAATACGTGAATTTTTACAAAATGTAATGGCACTTAATGGGCGAATGATTATCGGAAATGTTCTTCCTCAATTTTAAAATAATTTGTGACAGATAATCTAACAAAATAAAGTGAACAATGTGGTTGAGTTAAAGTATGTGTGTGTGGTTCATAATGGTCTGTGTGGATGGTTAGAGTGTATGATTCCAGATTCCAATGCTGATGGTCCATGGTTTGAAACCCGTTTTAGGCAGAATATTTCTAACTTCTAATGTGCACTAAAGTCAATAAATTCTTGGCTTAAAAATGTGTAAACGGTGATTTTGGAGTCGTCCTAAAAAACGAGCCACAATCTAAATTATAACTAGTTGGTCCGGATTAGCCTTGTTGACTCTGTCCGTGGGTGGAATCTTGTAGTTGTACATGCAATTGTTTGCCCGTGCTTCCTATGGTATCAGCGCTAACAGGGTTGGCTTGGTCTACTTTAAATTTTATTCCCCACTGAAAATCAGTTATGGCTATACTGAGTGGGCAGACTCAAAATACGATTTTATTTATTTTTATTTTTATTTTATTTTTTGTCGTAGGTACCTCTTCGTCACCAGTCACTTCGCAGTGCGACCTACGCCTATCTATCTCACACGGTTGAGGACCAAACAGCGTACGTGATTCCAGTCGTCACAAGTTTGCAACGCGTCAATAGCTCCCAGTCTGTGGAACGAATCTGTCAATTTCCACGGCCGATTGGCTCGCTGGTCGGTCCAGCTACTCAAGAGAAAGTCAATGCACACTTGTTGCGCTCTCAGATCCCAAATAGCTTTGTTTCCTTCCTTGTCATGTAATCGATATCCGAATCCGAGTGGATGGATGGGACATTTTAGGATGGTTTAGTTCAGTGGATCACTTTGATTTGGTAATGTCATTGTGGACCTTGTGAAAGTGACGGAGTGAGATCCATCAAGATGCCGGAAATATGATGATAGGAGCTTCACTGTGCTCATTGAGGAACAGTGTCATTTGGGGCTTTCAATTGCTATCACTGCAACTGCAAGGGATCCCGGATAAACCCCCATGTAATTCTCATTTTATGGCATTTGAAAGTAATAATACTAAGTATTGTTATTTATCTTATTTTTCTAATTTATTTGCCTATGTTATGTAGGTTTATGCATATAAAATTACATATAGGCATGCATCCAGAACACACATTTCTATTCTGAGAGTGTTCGTGGACGTCTCGAGTTGAGGTTACACGCCCGTTTTACTTTACGATTCCGCGATTCGGTAGTATGACTGCAGGGGTAACGTTGTTTTGTTGTTTTTCTGTGTTCTTCCACTTGTATTGAAATGCAGTCTTCGAGACACGAGTATAGAAAAAGTAATTTGTAAGAAAATAAATTATTTTCTGTTTGATGCAAATTAAATATTACCCCGAATACCTATACCTTATATTACAAGGCTGGGTGCGTGCATACGAAAGAGCGGCTCCATTAAATTGATAAACAGAAAAGTATCTAAACCCCCGAAAGCGTGGGTCTGAAGCTCTAAAGAATAAAACTAATTTGCCATTGCGTGCACCGCATTTCAACGTTAATAGCTTCCCTAATAGAAATGCTAATTCCCTCTCATTTCTTTACAATTCCAAGCCGAGTTGTTGGCGGCGTGTGCCTCTCTTATTGTCTCTTGGACATGCAACCGACCTGGACTCGACATTTAAACCTTTGTACTTTCAACCCATTCATGACCAATTAACTATCTTAAAACACGTCTTGTCTTCGCTATCCAGATGTTTAATGTAGGTCAGACTGAGATTCAACATTCAGCATAAATATGCGCACATTGGTAAAAAACATTGTGCTTAGTTCAAAAGTTTTTGCTTCATGATCTTGCAAGGGATTTCGAACAATAGTGTATATGAAAAATAAAACAAACGTGGACAATTTTAAGAGTTTGGCTCTTTAATATTGAAAACAACGTTAATTTCTTTGATAACCATAAGAAATTAGACAATACATTTACAACCCTTGCTTATGCGATTGTTATTAATCCAATATGGCCGAAGCATCGTGGGCATGGATACGTTGTCCCTTGTTGCGGCATAGAGAACTATTGCGTTTCACTGTCACCACATGGTTATTATTATTTGGTTATGCAAATAAACGTCAACAAATATGATTGAAGCGCAGGAACTAGGAAGTACATACATTATTATACATTGTATATACATAGATCAAAAGTCAAGGTTCGTCGCGCTAACGTGTCCACGGTGTTAGGGATCAAACACATAAGCTACTACTGCATAGGGAAACCGGTTTTATAATCGGTAAAGTTAGTATTATTTTAATTTTTTGTTTGAAGTATCAAATACACATATCAGCATAATGGTCAATGTCTCCACCCATTACAAAATGATGTTTTCTGCCTTACCTTGTGCCAGTGTTGCTCCCTTGTAGGACGACGAGGCTGTAGGTTCGCTCTTGCGGCGGTAGGACTCGAGTTCTCGCAAGTGGTTCGTGAACGGAGAGTCGAGGAACGGGCGCTGGCCCAGCGCGATCGCGCGAAACTGTTGTTGCTGACCCGCTGCAACAAGTTCGCCAACTATTAGAAACAATGCCAGAACAAGACAGGTATATATTAGAAACAGAGTCAGAACAAGACAGGTGTATATTAGAAACAGAGTCAGAACAAGACAGGTGTATATTAGAAACAATGCCAGAACAAGACAGGTATATATTAGAAACAAAGTCAGAACAATATAGATGCATATTATGTTAGAACGAGATTAGGAATAGAGTAAGAACAAGAGAGATATATATTAGAGACTGAGTCAGAACAAGGCATGAATATATTATTTCATATTAGAAACAATGTCAGAACAAGATATGTTATATAATAATTGGAGACTGAATCAGAACAAGGTCAAGACATGCAGGTATATATTAAAAAACAGAGTCAGAACTATATATGATATATATTAGAACCACTGTCAGAACAAGAGATATAGCTTTATATTAGGAACATAATTAGAACAAGAGAAAGTTATAATAATAGATACAATATATTAAAACAGAACTAGAACGAGAGAGGGCCAGAACAATAGCGAACAAAACTATTTTTTTTTATAGAAAACGCCAGAAAAGGGACACAACCAGTACGAGTATATGAATGCCAAGAACTGACAGAAAACTCAAATTAAACAGTACTAACTACTATCACACAAAACTCATTCAACGCCAACATAGAAGGCAAGCCACCCCACAGCTACCAGCTAGTCACAATGTCAGCACAATGCAGCCAAATATTACCAACAGTTTAATAACACAGGTAGGCTACTACCAAGTGTCAGAAATAGGATGATATTTGAAATTTTAGAGAGTTTTCACGAAAGCAAAAAATAGGGTTCTACGGTCACCCTTTTAAAATTTAAGTAATCATTAAAAATAAAATTGATTTTCAGGCTTATGGATTTGGTTAAAAAGTCCAAATTGATCATATTTGTGAATTGATCCTAGATGATAAACATAAAATGTTGATAATCTTACTATTGAGGCTGTCCATGTATCTTTTGCCAGCCCTCTAATGCAAGAAAACAGAACCAGGTAACCAATATTTGAAAAGACAGTCCTTCAGTTTGTCAAAATAATGGGACTAAGTGGAACTATTAAAAATAAGTGACCACCGTCCTGTCATGGTTCCTGATTTTATGACGACTTATTCTGGCAACCATGCACGTCTTCTGGCTCGCATGGGGTCAACCATGGGCTGCGCGTGGTGTTACGTTTAGCGCAGTATTTACGAGGTGGTCAACGAATCGCAATCAAAAGCCATGTTTATAAGTACTACGTGGCAACATTCCTCGCGAATAATGGGAACATTTTGCGACCACACATGTATCACTCAAGCTCTTTATTATGTCCACACTGTATACAGGCAGAGGCAACCCCACCTATACTGCTTAATCGCATTTTATATCCTTGCCATTTCACAACCTGAAGGTCGTGGTCAAATGCTGGGGTTTGAGTGGTTAAAAAGACGAGGCTATTATTAGGAAGAATTGAGCTACCGGAAATCATAAAGAAAACAATTTATTGGGAATTTTGAAATATCAAAACTTGATTGTTAGACTATACTATAAAGGTTCTCTGGCGGGAAAAAGTATATTTTATGGGGGGTCCTCGCAATTAGTTGAGGTGGTTGTTCCCTGCCGGGCATGGGTATTTTATTCTTTTTGGGATATTCCTTTCCTGGCTATGTGTTTTCTTGTCCTTCATTCGCAGTCAAATATTATTTGACAAAATACATAGTAATGCAAACCCAAATTTCATCATTGTAGAATGTTCGTTAAAAGGTCTTCAAAAATTAACCGGGTAAGGAGTTACCGTTTTTTACGTTTTTTGTTCATACCGCACATAGTTTTGTGATTATCTATGAATCAACAAAATGGACAATATATTAAATACAAATTATACACTCTAACCGGCTGACTGCAGCAAACTGCAATAACTTTCCCTGGCTAAACTTGAACCAACAAAGTTTTTCAACAAGCAAATCACCATTGATTAACACAACGCATTGATTAATTAATTAATTTTTCAATCGTCATTGTTGTTATTTGCAGAGTTAATGCCGGTTGTAGCGGATGTTAGTGATTAGAGTCGACGGTAGGCCGCGCCAGCTGTTAATGACTTGAACTAATTGATAGGAAGCTATGAACTGATAGGGTTGCACGTGCGAGTACAGAGAGGGGAGGACCCCTGCACTTGCAATAATGCTTTTAATGGTGCACTTGCATACAGTTGGCCTGCATGGTAAAGGTACAAGTCCATTAACTGGGCTGAATTTTATTTCATAATTTAGGAAGGTGCTTGATTACCCCATGGATCATTGTTAATTGTTTAATTCACGCCCCCCCCCCCTCAGCCCCATTGCATCATGCATCAAATGCGATTTCATGTTACACGTGTTGCTGTGTAATGTGAAGTTGCTTGAAAACTTCATAATGACGGAAATACCTTTTATACGCGTCGTTCTTCTGTACTTTCTTATCTTTTGTTTATGATAATAAGGTGTAATAGAAAAATATTATAACGAATAAAAATTTGATAATGGACATTGTATTAATCTTGGTATTTAAAAAAATACATCATCAACTTTGTAATGTGTATTTAAATTCTTTGCAGATTTTCGTTACTGATTATACTAATAATTTAGAACGATATTATTATGAATTATTTTAAATCAATTACCCCTATACGGGAGTGTTTTCCGATTAATGAGATTGAAAAATATTATAAATTATATTGTAATAGTGCAAATAATTATATATTACGGCTTACGATTCAAACGTCTTTTTAGACTAAAAGGCACCAACATATTTCTAAAAAGTCAAACATTTTAATATTTCTGTTTCTCACGGTTTTGACAATGAGTAACACGCAGATTGGTTTGGCATCATAACCATATCACTATTAAAATGTGCATTTTTTACTTTGTACTTCCAAGTAAAGTTCCGGTATTTATTGGTTTGTAGGATATCCGGAAGACCAGCCTGATGTTTCCGGAAAACGATCAACTTTGGTGTATATTATATAATGCACGAAGCATGGTACGAGTGCGGGAAATACTAGAATATTACTTCCTATGACGAGGACTCAGCTTGTTAGGTATTGTGCATGCATATCAGGAAAAAGAGGCAGGTGTCTTCTCAATTATTACGATGAATATCATCATATTATGCCTCTTGTTCGAGACATCTTACTGTCGGTGTATGTAAGCAACGTAATTATATTTTTAATAAAGTTCGTTATTTTTAATTGATCACTGTCATTTTATAATTCAATGTAAAATGTAAAATTTGCCATTTTATAGATTTAAAAATTAATTGAAATACCTTTGATGTGTTTGTTATTAATTTATTGTTTAAATTTGTTTAAATTGTTTTATTTTTACAATTGCCAATTACCAAGAACACCCGTTTCTCACTCTTTCTCAAAGCTCACTTTTGACCACCTCGCTTGCTCTATTCCAAGTCAAGCTTCTGTAAACCTTATCTGCACCAGGAAGTTTGAGCTTACAATTCGTAATCTTCAGACAACCAATTAGAACAAGTAGTACGTCTAACACCAGCACATGCTACAAGACAGAGATAAGAGCAGTCACAATATTATACTATCATTCTGCGTTACCGATAAAAACACTTCTTGACGCATAACAATAATGTGCTATTTTAGTATAAACTAATGTATGTCATACCCCAGAAAAAACTTAATTAATCACCGGAAGTACTGTTTAGTCTCTAAACGAAAACAAGGATCTGATAAGAATGATATCACGTTTTTAATTGTAAGGTTTTCTATCACATCGTCCCCTACGCCTGGGACTGGCTGCTGACCACAGAAGCTAATTTGACATTTTGGTACGACCATATCTTTGATAAGGATGGCCCGGAATTGTGGCTTTTCTCAACACGTAGTCGAAATCCCAAGACGGATGGAGGAAAGTCAAGAACCGGAACTCGCCGATACATTGTGCTCCAGTTGTGGGAAAGAACATGTCAAGGTTACTTCGGGGTGTTCTCGGGAGACTCAAGAGTATACAGTACACACCCTCAGACGGGTGGAGTACCAGTAAAAAGCCCTTACTAAAATATTCCTATCTAAAAGCGATTGTCGAGTACCATAAATATACATTACTCCTATCAAATAAGATGTTTAGAGGAGAAATGATTTTTTGCGCAGGTACTTTCCTAATACGTAACACGTTCCTAATCCACATACCATAACTCCCTGCGATCGGACTAGATGTTTCGGCCGACATATTGGAAAATGGACGCAAAAACGTATTTGTTATCGTAGACATATATTTTCAAAATGTATTGGAGATGGGCAAAATGTTGGATGGGCGAACATATTCACTATTTAATTTAATTCCCTACAAAAAGGTGTATTTTATAATTTGGGTAGGTAACGGGTACTTGACATTGACTGCATGGTGCATAGGCATACTCACCGGGGATATACCCGGCAAAAGCACTTTTTTAATTTCTTTCTAATATACCCATGCTGTATAATATAATATAATATATTACCCCAGTCGGGGCAAATCTTTACGACAATATTGATATCATTCAATTACCATGCCCAAGCTTAAATATCATGTTATCATTTACATACCCCCCCTCCCCCTCCCCATTGGACTAAATTATTATCTCCCTCGTCCACAACACAGAAAACTTTCTGCCATCTTTCGTGAAAGAAAAAGAAAAAGAAGAAAGAAAAAGTGCCAAGGTGGATATTTCAAATCACCTGGGTATTCGTGATGGACGTATTATTGGAGTATAAATATAATGCTATACTGTCTGTTCGAACCAGCGTTTTCGCGCCTTTCAACGTGCGCGGTCGGCTTTGTCCGCACAGCCAACACAACACAAACACAGATATCAATATCATTATGCTCTCTCTCCGCTAGTCAATTAAATATGTGCACGATCCCCTTTCGTCTACCATGTGTTGTGCCTGGATATTGTCTAATTGGCCTCAACTTGACAGAAGTCCAGGACAAAAGCCATATTCACGAGTGTTTTCGTGCAGCCAAAAAAACAATAAAACCTTATGTCGGTTATAGTTTCGAGTTTTGTTCCAACCAATTTGTAACACGCGAAGTAAACTTTTGACAAAAGAAAGACGTTTAAAAATGTTCGGCTACATTGGAGAGATAAAACACGTTATGGGAAGTGTAGGCTATACGGGTTCGCTTGGTTGGGTGTCTTGTTCATTCGGGGTAGGAAAAAACACACCTGGATCCAGTAATTGCGGTGAGGAACTTCCTAAGTTCCGGTTAGTGAGACTGAGACTATTGTTGTGTGGTCCAGATCATCTTATTTAACCTGCGCGTAAATGATCTGACGTGAAATATAAGGCAGGTTTGTTGACACACAAGGAGGGCCTATCGATTCCAAGGCGCGTCTAGTGTTCTACCTGACTAGGCCCAACAAGCTGCATCGTTCCTATGTTACGATGTAATAAAAACTTGACCGGCCAGAGTATATGTATCCTACCTGCCTGCTTGCCCCACGCACTCACCCAGCTAAAGAACAGGATCAAGGTGCCCAAGCTCAAGTCAGCTGCTGAGCATTTGAGGAGCAGTTATAGTGTAGAGTGATTAAATTAGGGGACATTTTTTGGGGAACTTTTCATCTGTCTGTCATCTGTCATCTGATTGATATGTAATTTGGCGTAGTTCAATTTATTTCAAGAATATGGTCACTATTCTAAAGTCTATGATTACTATAAAGATAAACATTACTGCGGATTAACCAAATATTTTTTTTTTCGAAATTTGTTAATTTTGATGAATTTACAGAAATCCAAAGTCTTAAAATCAATTTAATTTGAATACGCCTCTATAGAATTCTGTATATTATATGTGACCCTCACTCTCACATGTGCAAAGCTTGGTATCAATCTGATAACTACTGGCTTCAGGAAGTTATCCAAAAAATGGAAAATTCAAATCATTGTCGGACATCCCGCTATGGTATATGCACAATTATATTATTGCTTTTAACCAGTGAGGGGTTATTAGCCTATAATTGAAGGATAACATGGATTAATATTACCCTTTGAGTGCACGTGTTTCAAAACTTTTAAAATTTTGTTCGAGGTTGTCATTTTGATTATTCTTGCACATATATTATTTTTCAAATCATGTCGAATATTATTTCGGTTTCACATTGGAAATATTGTTGTTCAATGTGCTGTTTTGCCGTCAACGCTGTTACCACTGTGCTTTTTTTGCTGATACCACCTTAACATTTGTCATAATTCTATTAAAAATATTTAGTATAAGTCCATTGAAACATTGTCGAGAGAAATCGTTTGTATCCCATAACTTGGTATGCATCAAGAACATTAAAGCAAGGAAACGTATACTAACATATCAGCTGATTGCACTTCAAAGCTTTATGTAACAACACAGCAGTGGCTGACTTCCGGAACTGGATACGCTTTACTTATATTATTGTGTTGTGCATGCACATTGCACATGGTTATAATATATTATGTTATCTTCGATAATGCTGCGCCAATCGCGAGACTGAGGCAATGGAAAAGTCTGGATAACCGAATCTTTAAATTATTAGCCAATATGTATTGATCGACCTGTTTGTTGACACAGAACCAAAAACCAGTGCGTAATTTTACACACTGCTAGCAAATCTGAAATTGCAATTGTGTGGATCTTATTAACACAGTCCAGTACCCAACATATAGCTGACTGGTTTAATGATTCTTTAATTTAAATTTTGCTTCACTTAATACTACACCCAATCAGTACAAAATGCTTTCCTATGAACATAAATAGAAACTACACAACCATAGTGTTAGTGTTTATACTTTACTTTGGCTGCCATCCCAGCTTAATTCAATAAATAAACAATATATCATTAAAATATAAACTAATATTACAGTATTATTATATGCAACTTGAATTTGTTTATTGCGGTAACTATTAGAACTAATTCATGGAACAAGAAAGAACAATCAAGCAGATAGATGTTTGAAGGATCACAATAGCCCCACCTATAGCTGAAGCTTCTCTGTTTTGTTGTAAAAAAATTTCATATTGAGGGGACCTTTGAAATCTTTGAACTTAGACTTGGCACGTTTTTGGATACAATTGATCAAATATTTCTTATGATTATCGTACTTTTACGATTATTTCCGATTTTTAATGAGATATTTTCGTGATATTTGGCAAACAGCTACTCCGATCTTGATAAAACTTTATGGAAACGTTTGAAATCACTGAAATTATATATGTTATAATTTTAGAGACATTTAAAGAAATATTTCTCATAGAAATCGTACTTTTACGATTTTTTCCCGATTTTTAATTTTGTAATGGAACTTGAAACAGTAGTGCAGGAGCGTCACTAGAGTTTTGACAGGGGGGGGGGGGGCGCGCAAATCCAGCATGTGTCACATCCAAAACTTCGCAGGGGGAAGGGCTTTAGTACTAGTGACATATCAAGGAATTCATGGGAGGTGGGGGGTTTTAACCAATTAATTCACAGATGTATCGAAGGCCAAGTGGTTGGGTCCGGGGGGCTTGACCCCCCGGAAAAAATCTCCTTCAGTCATTTTGGTGAAAATCTGTGCGTTTTAAACATCACAATGACCCATTTTTAATCTACTAAAATCCTCTTTTTAATCTAAAGGTTTTCTACTTCAAGGTAATTTTGATGAAAATCTGTACGTTTTAAAGGATGGCCAACTGTAGGTTGTTATTGGTAAAAAAAAAAAAAAAAAAGGAAACTGAGGAAATATTGAGGGGGGCACACGCCCCCCTCCCCCCACCGCCAAACCACCTAGTGACTCCACTGCGTATTACTCGACGTGCCACAAGCATATCAGCCCAGCTCAAGAAGCACGGTAAAGCACAGTACCTTGTTTGAACAGCGTTACTGAAGTCGAACCGTCGAAGCCGCGCCTCGCCTCCTAACTGCGGGTTATCTTACTGCTACCCACGAGGACACACCAGACGTAGCACTCGGCGGAAATACTATCGCCCTCCCGCGCAATCGAGAGTTTATTATCTAAGATTTGAGAAAATACTTTTCTCACGTCTCCTTACTTTATCTCCCTAATTCTCCCTCTTGTCAGTGGTGTGGAAATATGAGGCGCAAGGACTGCACCAGCACTCGCGCTTTCTTTTTCACAAGATAAATAAATGAAAGAATAATGTATTTTAAATTTATAAACTTATTGATTATAATAAATGTAGTCGAGGAAAATTTCAGATTTATTTGTATCGTTTAGCGTTGTGCAGGCCTTATAAGGTGATGGGGATGATTTTGACCACCAAACTGATAAGATTGTAAAATGTTTCTATTCGGCAAAATTTCCTCCGACGGTCCTGTGGCTGGAGCTCTGCCCCGAGCCCCGACCCCTTACTTTCTCAGCAACCTCGTAAAGGGCCCATTGAGCTCGCCCAGCTTTTGAATTCCTAGCTGTACGCCTCTGGTATCTGTTAGATAGATGGCAGTTTGATGTAATGAATGCGATATGCTACATATGGTTCCAAATTAGGAAAATAAGTACTATAGGGGCTTAACACGTAAATACATTGAGATTTTGGGCTTGACTTCCAATATGTTGCCAGAATAGCTACTGAGATGCAATAACCATGGACCATGTTGGCTTTATAACGTATTATCGATAGCAGCCATTACGTCAGCGATTTAAACAAACATATATTCGGATTCATTATCTAGGAAAACGCTAAAGTCCCGCGTCGTTGATGGATAGCTTTTATTTTTACGTTTGCGTGAGATACTTTACTTTTGCAAGTGCTTGTATTTTTGCCTACGCATTGTAGTATTGTTGTCAAGTTTATTGTTATATTGTAATTTTTTTATTTACCGTAAAAAACTTATATTAAAAGCTTTTTCAGAATTCTGGCTAACTTTTTTCAACTTTTCTTTTAAAAGGTAATACATTCACCAAACCTTAATGTTCCATGTTAATATGAACGTTGTAGCCCACCTCTATTTTGCGTCAAGAATTGGACCAAACATTGCAAAATATCGCACAAAAATCAAAAAACTTATATTAAAAGCTTTTTTTTATAGAATCAGGTTACTTTTTCAACATCTTATCTCTTTAAAATGTACTCTCATCATCAACCTCAATGTCCATATTAAACATGAACGTTGTAGCCCCCCGTTTGGTCAGAATTGCCAATGGCACGAAAATGATCCGCACGAAAACGATAAAAAACGGTGAACATGTACGAATTCATGAGAAATATTCTTCGATTGTACCAAAACAATACACCTCTAAAGTTCCAGAGATTTCGAAGGTCCTGTCAAATTTTCATCAAGATCGGATATGCCGTTTGCCTGGGAGAGAGTTAACAAACAGACAAAAAAAAAAAAAAAAAAAAAAAACGAGCTAAATTTTTTGGGGGGGTCAGTGAAATTGAAGTCTTCGCTTCGCTCATCCAATTACATTTTTACTATTTCGTTTCAGTTTTTAATCTCTTTTATTCTTCGCCCTTATAGTATACAATCCAAGAAAAATGGGATCAAATGTAATTTTATAGTAATTTCCATTTCTTATACGCATTAGAAGTGTGTAGAAATAACATTAAGGATTGTGCATTTAGCATTTTATTTTTCATGTCGAGCCAGTTTTCGCATTTTGTAGCGTCTATTTATTTATACTGTACAAAAAACGTAATGAAGGTTTCTTACACAATGTTGGATATTTCGTTAAAACTTAAAACCGAATTAGAATCAAAATTATTCTATTAAAAAACAAAAAATAAAATAAATAATTTTAGTACCCATGGGGGATGGCCAACCTAAAACTACGAATACAATTTTGCAGAGTTTAAAACATGCATTCTCGGATAGTTGAGATTATTACTTATTTGTATGGTGTAAAACCCACAAACTTTCATATCCAATCGTAATTCACATTGAACAACTTCCTAATTTTACGTCTCTCCTTTCGAGAAAATAGTATAATTTAACTTACGTAATTTTGATCTTGGCTCCCTGGGCCCATCAACTGTGACCTTGATGGCTTTGCTGTAGATGGCGACCTGGGGTGGTGACGTATTGACTGTGATAGTCAGGCTGAAGCTCTTGCCTGCAACAATAGAACGAAATATTATGTAACTTTGCTGACAACCAGCTAACAAGAAAACCAAATTTAGTCCCAAGGCTTACAAGAATAACGGAGACACACATGAACTAGATTTATTAATTTATCGTAATTGTTTCTGAGTGTTCATCAAAACAATTGCAAATTAGTAGAGAGAAAGCTTAAGATCAGATTTGCCTTATACCGACCGCTAAGTAAAACCATTGAAAACCCCTCTAGTGGGGTTCAACTAGTGGTTGGAGAGGAAAATGTCAAAGGGTCAACAGACAAGGATAATATTAAGTGATGGTAAGAGGGTAGGAAATCCAACTCTAGCACATAATACCGTGGCCCATGTAATATGAGCAATGCTTTGTGTAATTGCTTATTTTGATTAACCAAGTCCACCCGATGTTGACCATAGATCGATAGTCTGGTGGGCTGTGGTTATGTAAAACACGTTCAAATACACGCGGCATGGGTGAATAGAGCTCCAACCTTTGTAGCACAGATAGTGCTGATAGGCTTATATATACGTTTGTTCCGATATTCCAGGCGGAAACATCCGTACGCGATTCCAGTATCGTTTAATCCATATTGATAAGACTGTGTGGGGACGAAAATACTAGGGTAGAACATTATCGATATCACAAGCGAAAAATTTAATAGCGAAATTTTAAAATTTTATTATTAGAGTAAACAATAGAATATAAAAAAATCATATTTTCTTTTCAAAAATTGAAAAAAAAAAAATTGTCAAACGAGTGGGGCTATTATTTACAATGTGTTTCTAAAAAGGATTGATAAGTTGTGGCTAAAAATGAAAAACGATTTTAACGTACTCACACTCGCGATGAAATGACCCGGCGCCTCCACCAAATTACACGCGCAAACCAATAATTGTGGATGAATATCGATTTTTCTTAGTTATTTACAGCATAAAGAACCCCATTATCATTTATTTTGCCCAAAGTTCCTATCCTCATTTTAGTTTTTCACGTTTCATAAATTGCAATTTTTTGTTGATTTTTTAAAGTTACGATATTTCGTATTTGAGTCGAAATATGGATATAAAAATTCCAATATCGATATTTTCTTATCGAAATATCGATATCTTTGCATGTTTGAAAACACCTTTAGCTTCCACATGTATTTCTGAAATAAAATATCAGTAGGTGCACGAATTTTGGTCAGGCGGTTCAAATGAGAGTTTTGTGCCGACAGATGAAAAAATCATGCACCAACTGTTTTTTTTTTAAATCCATTTTTCCTTGTGCTCAGATAAAAAAGCAAAAGATGTTTTGAAAGTACATTGAAAAAACAATTCTCAAAATTAAATTTTGCTCTAGATGTGGAGGCTACACTATTGTCTAAAAATCGAAATATAATGGCTGATAGTGAGGTTTTGCCCAGCCCCTATTTTAAAAAAATCCCGCTGTTGTCCCTTCTTTCAGTCAACCAACTTTTCATCCATGTTTTTTCGACTTCTAAATTATCGTCCATAGAGCGATCCAAGCGCCGACGGGATACAAGAAGGAGATGGAGATTGGGCTCACACATGGAGGTGTTGCCCGTTGTGTGTGACAGGAAGCAATACGCTGGCTAATGAAGGTGCGAGCGAGTGAGTCCTGGGATGATAACCGATTCCTTGCCTTGCCGCGGACTCAGGCAGGAAATCAGACATGATAGCCGAAGCAGGAGGAGGAAAGCTCGATCTTGATGCTTTGGAAATCGTGGGAAGGTTTGCGATCGTGGGTAGCTTAATTGACCGCAACTAAAATCTATTCACTAAACCTGAAGGAGGCGTGAATTTGTCATGCGCAGCACAGTAAGTATCGGTGTTGGGTATACGCATTAGATTCGGGGGCACAAGTGCATTTCCACTGGGTCTGCTTTTCTAGATATAAATATTTGTAAATAATTTATATTGGCCACATGTGCAGTAAAACAATTTTATTTTTCCTTACATTTTAAAAATGGGTTTACAAAATTATTGCAGGTCCACCCTCATGCGAAAAATAAAATATATTCATATACACGATGAACACGCAGTTGTAAAACGCAGATTCATGTTCATCTTGCTAAAAATTATGTTGAATTACAATTTTTGTTTAAATATTCTGTGTTCTGGTAATTGTTACGGAACAAAATAGTTATGTTATTAAAATATGTCTTCTCTCTTAAAATCAAAAAACTTTACAGCAATAATTTTGAAAAAAAAACTGTTCTTAAATAATAGTTTATCTTTTACGATTTAGATCGTTCATTGCCTTCTCTCTAAAAGAAAATCGTACTCTCTTATTTGATGGAACTATTTCAGGTATAGAATCGTTTTTCAGGTAACTCGATTACAAATAACCGTAGAGTAATAGTCGGTCCCCAGAAGAAACCTATCGGCACTAAACGTGGTGGTACAGTTATATATTAGGACCTTCACAAATAGAGCGCGGAGATAATCACCTATATGTAGCTTCCTCTTGTGAGACATTCTACAAAGCTCTCTTCGTTGAGAATCGAATAAACATCGAATGATTCATTTCTTACAAGATCGACACAATCACAGTCTTTCAGAATCAGTTTGAACCTTGTTGATGTTTTTGATTATAAATTTATTTAATCCAATCCAGGTAAACAACTTACTAAAATAATAAGTCAGTACATAACTACAGAAGTAGAGCAATTGACCGGTTTGGAGTATTTCATGAGCGATATAATTGCTGATGCTGATATTAGTTCGATCTCACATCAATATGTATCAAAATATTGAAATATGCGGTGTGCACATTTCAAATCTAAATTGTTCAATTATCGAACGTCAGTCGTAAATGAAACCGTAACCAAAACTAGGCATTGATGCTGTAAATATATACTCAAAAGCCAAGAAAAATAACAATATATTAATGCAAATATATTGCAATTAAAACTCTTTGATATTTCAATCAAAATTTTATGAATGCATAATAACAAAGAAATATAGACACCTGTAGACTTCTATGTTGATTACTATGTTGTTTAGTGTCGTTATGACAGTTACAGACTGAATGTATTACTAATAATATGTTATTCAGGCCACAGTGTACACAATAAATTAAATGCCATCAAGCTATCAGTTTCCTGACTAAATTTCAATACTCCATCACTTCAGCATGTAATATAATCTATGAATTTAAGATTTATGTGTTAATAATATCTCCTTGAAATACAGATCCAACGACGATTAAAAAAACAACAAACTTGTAACACGAACGATTTTATATGAGAAAATGTAATTGTAAAAATACGTTGAAACTTTGAATCGAGGGCTCTAAATCTTTTCCTAATGAACATCGCATCAAAACTTGGTATTGAGAAAATGTAATCTTGCCTTCTAGTGTTTACCATGGAGACTTAGTTTTGCAATAATTTCACTTCGAAGCGTCGTAAAGTCTTCTCTTAATTAATCTTCTTCTTTCTATGTTTAGTGGGCCTCACCAGACCTGTATATATAGGCGTAGTTCTTAAAGTTGCTCTTATAAGTGGATGGTGCCGATAGTCGAGGACTATAGTAAAGAATAGTCCAGTTGTTACATTTTTCTCAAATTTTACCCTAGCTCATCTCCACTGCGAGCCACGGCGAAAATAGAGAAGGTCTGGGCTTAGGCAATCCCATCAAGAGTATACCATAATATCTCGCTCAACAAATTCCACGTGGCAATTCTGAAAAGTGCATTTCATTTGTGACTACAAATCCAACATTGTACTTTGAACCATGTAATAATATGGTTTTACTTGCCTATTGGAGAAGTTTGTTTGATAATGACGGGCAATATTACAATACCCGGACATTATAACGGTCGAGGTGAGGTCAGTCTGGGCTGGGCTTTGTGGGGGACTAATCTCTACTTGTCCTCCACTGTACCACTGTATGACACTCTTGTTATTGGTGGATTTCAGTGGACGGGGCCTTTATCTCCTGGTCGCAGTTCTTAGTTGCTCGCAGTAGACGGGGCCTAGGATTTACGAGGAGTCGTAACTGCCACTACGATCCGAGTTGAAACAATGTAATATTCTTTCAGTGTAGAGCTTGTCACTATTGTACCATGTTCAGGTTCAGGTGTGGGGGTTCCACGGTAATGCGACCTAGCGACAACCTCATATTGAATAAATAACTGTGCTTTAAGTTTAGGCCCATACAAGAACCGTGCACGTTTATTTGACTTATATTTTTAAAACTGTTAGGTATTTGATTTGGAAATATTTCACTTTCCGCATAAGGTTTGAAAGTATTGAAATTGTCATAAATGCAATGTTAATTGATAAATTTGGTATAATAAATATAAAATTTATTGAATTAGTACAATTTCCATGTTGAGTCGATCGTTATTTGAAGACATCTGCATTTCGGAACACTTTAATTTTTAAAATGTGTAATAGCACTTGAATATACATCAAGCAATTACAAATACAGATGATCAAACGATCAGTATTTTAAATCGTTCTATCGTTCTATAAGCTTTAAAAAAACTATATACGAGGTCTCGGTTTGAATAGCAGTTTATATGGTACGGTGTTTTTAATACTGCTGAAATGTACTTTTATCATGTTGAAATTATATTTTACGATAAGTAGCAAAGAAGTGACTTAATTGGAGCATTCGTGCAATAAAGTAATTACACACTTTGTAATTACCCCGGGCCCCTTCCCTTCCCCTCCTTTCCTGAACATTTCTTGTTACTGAGGAGATGCGATATATATATATATTATATGTTAGATTTGAGGAGATAACATACACCGCTAACATCTGGAGGCTCTCTCTCAACTCTCTGTCTAGTCATCTAGATCTGTTTTCCTAGATGGCTGTGTTTTAATTATTGTCATCTTGTACTTTGTTATTCCATTTTGTTTTTGTTTTATAACCTTGATAAAACTAGGTGAAACCCTAGTGAAACGTCGGTAATAAAATATTATTTTATTATAAATCATCACACGCAGTTTTACCTCAAAAAACATATATTTCCATATATATATATATCCTATATATATAGACAAGTTGAATGATTTTCTTGACTATCTAAATGGTATCCATTCGAATATTCAGTTCACCATGGAAGTAGAATCCAACGACTCACTTGCTTTTCTCGATGTCTTGATAATAAAGAATGTTGATGGCAGTTTGGGACACACAGTCTATAGAAAACCCACCCACACCAATCGGTATCTGAATGCTGCTTCTCACCACCGTCCTTCACAGTTATTTTCAGTGGTTAACACTCTGGTCACCCGGTCCAGGAACCTTACTGACAAATCTCACTCAAGAGAGGAATTTGACAAGCTCCGTGAAGCTCTATCACTCAATGGTTACTCGGACCGAGACATAACCAGAGCGTTTAAACGTGAACTGAAGAAATCTGAGGATGATACTGAGGACAAGGAGAAACCACGGTCAAAAGCTTTTCTTCCGTATGTCAAGGGTACCACAGACGTCATAGGTAGAATCCTCAATCGTAAGAACATCGAAACCATTTTCTCCACTGACAGAAAAATCAGCTCCTTTTTGAGAAGTGCAAAGGACTCTGTTCATCTGGAAGAAAGAGGGGTTTATGAGGTTCCCTGTGGCGACTGCGATCAAACGTACATAGGCCAAACAGGCAGACGCATAGCAGTGAGGATAAATGAACACTCTAATGCTGTGAAAACAGGTGACAAGAAATCAGCCCTGGCTCAACATGCTAAAGTTACTCGCATGTGATAGATTTTGACAAAACAAAAACTATTTGTCCTGTAAAACAGCTCAAGCCACGTATTATCCGTGAATCTGTGGAAATTGAGAAACGGCCGAATAACATGAACAAAAGAGATGATAGCCAGAGCCTCCCTCTTGCTTGGAAACCTGCACTCATGCCTCAAAATGTAGTCCGTAGACCTATTCAGCCAAATCCCTCAGAGGTGGTGCAAATTTCAGATTCCATAATTCCAAGCACGAATAACATTTCAAAAGACAACCAATCAGGCCCTATGACAAGAAGCCGGACTAAAAAGGTTTCACTACAGTAAGCTGTGCTATTTTGTTTCTCAATTGCCACCATCCGTATATATTTTATCGATATGACATCGCCGCCCGCACCTATTTTCTATATAACCTCGCCGCCCCGCACCTTCAGCCGAGGCTTTATAAGGCGGGCGCTGCGTGCTTGCCAACCACTGTGACTCCAACCTCCGTAGAGTCACAGTCAACCTTGAAAATGTCTGACGTAGTACAGACGAAACGTCGGTGAACGCCCAGGTTCTGCCCTGGTTCATCTTATTTTCAACGCGGTTTCACCCAACATCCTTGTTTTTATCATATATATATGTGTGTGTATAATATTTTATTCTGTCAGTTTTGATCTTTTCAACTAACATTTTTTTTTAAATACAGAAACTACAAAGATAAAAATAATTCTGCTCCAAAATAAATTACTTCCTTTTGATAAGTTGAAAATAAAAACTTGTTTTTTACGCCAAAATTTATACGCCAACGCTTTGCCCGCGGCACGTTGTAGCGGCGCTTCCAAACGTTACTCGAGTGCCTATAAAGTCAGTCTAGATTTGATTGATTTAGCAGACACTTCTTAGAGAACAGATCAGGACTAATTGATTCCCTTATTGCTCTGTCATCGTAAACCTACTCGACGTGTGTGGGACCCAATAAGTCTTCGTGATGAGACGTAACCGCATGAGCTTTGACACCGCGGCATCAACTAAACACCGGTGGAAGTGGAAGGATGGAAACTCCTCTGTGATGGGGTTGCGTTGGGATGGCGAAATAGAACTAGTTGTTGGTGTTAGATGTTCCATTCTACTACTTACTATTGAGAGCCTACATACACAAATATTGTAACACATAAACATAATTGAGTTATCAATCACCAAATGGATTTATTTGAAAGTTCATCTTACAGGTAAGCCCTGCCGTACACTACTTGTTTTCGAGCTATGTCCTATGTACTATTAGTTTCATGAATTAAGACTATAAAATATCACAAATAATTTTCAAATTTAATTTTACTATTTCTCCAATTTTGAAGATTCATGTAGCCTACACTTCTTCTTCAATTCTCTTTGGTAGTTGATTCCACTAGGATATTGTTCTATGTATGGAATAAATCTGCCCACCTCTGATTTATTAATGTTTCTTTGAAATTTCAAATTGAAATCCCCTTCTCTTTTATAATAAGAAAACCATTAATTTGATTCCCACCCTAGAAACACCTAGAATATCTCAATCTGTCAATTATTTTCTGGCTTACAAACAAAGTATCCCGCCTTAAATCCTGTCACCTCCCCAATACTTTCATTAATTATCCTGTTTTGTTTCCCCATTTAAATCAGTTTGTAAGCGTTCTTCATTGGCGATGAATGTCTGTGGAATGTCTGTTCAAGTATGGATATGGTGACTGGGGCAGTGGACTGGTGCGTAATATAATCACGTGCAGTGATGTTATAGTCGGGCGAAAATTTATATGATTGATTAAGTAAAAATTTGTGTAGATTGGATACTTATGGTTAACTAAATCCCTGGAAATAAAATGCCAAGACGAAACAGCTTAAGTGTATAATGAAGAGACAGTTCAATCAGAGGCCAGACTGAACAGACTTGATTTGAGTTTCATTTCATGAAAACACGAATCAAACAATAATATTATAGTAAATATAGTAATTATTAATTTATATACTTATTTGCGATTCTGTATTCTGTAGTCGACTTATTTGCGATTTTATAGGAGTACTCCAAAGCTAATAAAGTAAAACTGTAAACGTTTTAAAACGTATATTATCAATCATACAAATATGACTTTGATACAAGACATTTAAAAATTTATTTATAATTAGACGTATGACAAGTTTAAATTTTAAACATGTTTTTTTTTTCAAGTAGCATTTAATTTTTGGGGACCCCAAGGGTTTGACGCCAATGCTGGAAGCTTGACAATTTTTGGGGCACAACGCTCGTTGTAAGTAAAAGCTTTCTGGTGTTTGCCCAAAAATCAACGTGATAATTTGAGGAGAAATTTTGGGAGCAAATGATTACAGAAGGGATGTTGAATTATCTAAGAAAAGATTCGCATGACCTTGAATCGGAAGTCGAGGTGGCAACTAATTATGTTGGCAACTACAAGACTTGCGCGTACACACTCAGATAACAAGTACTCTAATGACCTAGAAACGCAAACATCATTCTTCAAATAGGTCATTTGAGAGCTTTTTAATCGCCCAAGTAAACGGTTTTGTGGTTACGTATTGTAATTTGATTCAATTGTGTAGTAGGCTTAGTTAATAATGTTATCTGCAGCTATAAATTAATATTGAATAAGTTAATTTTAATATATTTTTTAGAATGTTATTATATTATTCTTTAAAAAAGGATTCCTTTAACTCTATCATATTTAACGAAAATTTTCAAATTATTCAATTAATAGAAAAAGTAAATAAATAAATAATTAATAAATTAAATGTTATTGATCGGTGATCGGTCGTCAGGTGGTGTACATGATATTAATATCGGTTGACGTTTATGTCAATAAATATGTCATCAACGGGTCGCGAGACACTTTACAGTTTTAAATATTTATTTAATGTTTAGATATTTATGTCGAGTTGTTTTCTAATACATTTTTTCAATGACAATACTCTCTAAACATTCTAATTCTATAGGCATATTGATTATATTCCTTATAACATATGTTACAAATTTGACAAACGTTGTACAACTAAACTGCTAAAAAAAAGTCATTTTCATAGGACACACACTCAAGTCTCAATGTGTCGTATACAGCCGTAGCACATCAGCACCGCCAATGACAGAAAGCTAGTCTATGACTATAGACCATCGATCCGTATTCGTGAGACGAAGTGGCACTAACTCGACAAACTGGACATAGAGAAAGTATAAGTATCATGGAAAAACCTATGAAGCAACAGTTAGCCTAAACTGTGAATGCACTTTTTGTAAGAGCTAAGAACTATAAGATAGCATTTTTTGTTGTCATTTAGAAAAAAATATCAATCTACACAGAACGTTTATATGGACATAATTTGCCAATCACATTAAGAGTTACAATTTAAAATCCCCATTGGACCGTGAAGCGCGTGAGAGTACCTATTAGGAAACAATGAAAAGGCATTCAGATAAAAAATATTTAGTTGGGACAATAATGTTCTTATTTTTAATACGGGCTTGCTCATCGATTGCATCGGCACCGATAGGGTATGCTCTGTCTAATTTAAATTAAAGTCCCCCACTGAAAATAAGTCATGTGAATGAGTGGGTATAAATTTGGTTAAAATTTGTATTTATTTAAAATATTATGTTTTGTATTTTATACAAGCAATTTCACCCATTAGAAGAAGCGTTTCTCGACTGAAATTATATTGAAATTATACCCTCGCTCGTTCCTGCAATTAAGGTTCATGCGCATACCATTGTACGCATTAATAACCTCAATGGCGTCATCTATAATTCATTATTACACCAACAGTCCCCAGACAGTGTCCGAAATAAAATGGTCCTGCTTCGAGAGTTAGTCAGGATTGCTCGTGGCGGGAGTAGAGGTGACAACCTTCCGAACAAGATGATAGCGCTGACGTAAGATCAAACGTTGCGCCATATTGGAATTATAATGTCGAATATATTCGTTTTTTTTTTAATCTTTCATTTTTATATCACCAAGAAGCTTCGCAAACGTGCTTTTTATAGCCGCTTTGATGTCTAAACCGGACCTTCAACCTCTTACAATGTTAATTCTTATTTGTTTTATAACAATACAATACAATGTAATTTGAAGTTACACAGTCGAATGCAAGAAGAAACAATTGCGGCTGACGACCTCGGGATCGTTACGACCTCGCCGCCCCGCACCTACATATCTCTCTTTCTCAGAGAGCGAGCAAGCATCGAAGTGCAAAATCTCGCATTCAAGAATATATTAAATCCGTCCGTTTTCACCAATAAATAGAAGGTTGGTCAACCTTACACGGTAAAAATAAGGCCTCACACTAAATATTCGAAAATAATTGCTGGAGAACGATTTTCATTAAAAATATTCTTTTTGAAACAGTGGCTGGTATAAATTAGGACATTTCGGAGGTCTCTTTAAGTTTCATAAAGATTGGAGAAGGCTTAGCCGTTTGTCCGGTAGAGTGCAAAATAGGGCCTTACAGTAAATATTCGGGCACTAAAAATATTTTTTTCCAAACAGTGGCAGGTCTAAATTAGTACATTTCAGAGCTTTTTATTAATCTCTATGCTTTCAGTTGCACCTAGATTGGAGTAGCCGTTTGTCCGGTAGAGAGCGAACAATCAAACATAAAACACCGGAGCAATAGAATTAGGGGGGTTGAAATTGAAGTTTAGCTTCGTTCGCTATACGCTCGTCCAATAATCGTTTCGTACATGGCACGATTTTCTATTTTTATTTTACAGAATTCGTGGAGGCTATCATGACACTATTTTTAATAGTTATCCTCTCAAAACCCAAAGTATCGTGATATTGCTAACACATTGCCTGTTGACTTTTTGTTACAAGTATAATTTTCAATGTAAAAAGCAATCTATTTGCAATAATGTTATTATGCGGCATCCGTGTTGCACTTTTCAGCAGTAACGCAATTAGCCTGCGATCGCGTTGCACGCTGGTGTAGACAGGAGTGATCAGGGTGAAAGGGAATGCAGAAATGGGAATGTGGGAACTATTCCCTTTGGTGGATGCATTTGCCGACCATCGGGGCAATTGTAGCTAATTATTAATGAACTGCAGACCAGCGCACCCCTGCATGGAGGCCACTCTATTCACAGTGGGAGAGACTTCGGTGGCCGCCACATACAATCAAACTTCGGTAGAAAAACTCAACACTCAATCAATGTATAGATTGGTTTTGATCACGGTAGCTCGTGCTACCGGATTTAGTTTAAATCCATGAAATACAAAACAGAGATAAACTGTGTTTAATAATAACACACTCAGTTTGATGTATCAACAAAAGCACAGTTATTTTTTTCCACAAAATCTCGAATCTGCTACCTTTTAACTATTGATGATCCAATGTTTTCTAAATGAGGGAAATTTTGATGAATGGAACAAAGCCAATGCTCTTTTCAGTTGGCAATAAAATATTCAATAAGTGTGTATTGCGAACTTCGGGACATTCAAATTTGTCAATGAAATAGAGAAAAAAATGTTTTTTCATTTTGTCTGCTATAAAATCTATTTACTTCGTTATTTGATTTGATTCACGACCAACAGGCAACAGAGTTGACTTTGATTCGGGAGATCGTAAGTTTGATTTCTAGCACGGCAATCCTGACAAAGTTTTACACAAGTCGTTGAAGGCGGAGGCTGGAGTTGTACCCTTAGAAATTCCCTTCTCAACCCTTATAGATAGAGGATAACGTAGGGTAATACAACAGACGTGCACCTAATGTAACCATCTCTTGAAGTGTCATGAACCGCAAGTTACTATAGTATATTATACCTCATTATAGGTATATTATAATATGCCTATCTATACAGTTTGTTCTATTAATCAAGTAATTTACATCATTCTCACATACTGTTTGCACTTTAATCAAGTTAGTTACATCATCATAATCGATATAATTGAGAGTCATGTGGTCATTTTACAAATAATTATAATCCTGTGTTTTGTGTTGTTTATCTACATGCAAGGCTGTTGTCTTCAAGACGAGGTTAATTTGTGTGCCAAGCTATGTGCATTGGACGCCGAACCAAATACATTAGTGTCACTCTTGATATACTGCCACCCACCATAAACGCTTGGTCAGCCTCGAACCAGGTGAAATCACGGTAACGCAAGTAATTCTCAAACTTTTATATTGTCCACCCTGTCAATGAGGGTAGGTACTTTTACGCCATAAACAACGTGTCGAACACATCAGAGTCTCAGGTGAATTACAGGGTAGTTTTGAAGCAGCCTCAGAACAGGTAAAATAAGACTTACGTCACGTGTTCTTTAAGCCCTTATTTTTTCAACCCTGGCTAGAGGGTAGTTTCAAACTTGGGTATAAAAGACGGGCTGGACCGACCAGCCAGCAGAGTCTCGGGGACCTTGTTTCCATACACGTCTCCTCTCCAGTCGGGTACCTTAGTACTCACTGCGTGTACAGTCGGGAACCTTAGTACTAACTGCGCCTACCCTCACCTACAGTCGAGTACCATAGTACTCACTGCGCCTACCCTCCCTACAGTCGAGTACCATAGTACTCACTGCGCCTACACTCCCCTACAGTCGAGTACCATAGCACTAACTGCGCTCTACAGTCGAGTACCATAGTACTCACTGCGTGTGGTTCGAGAAAACAGGATTAAAAACACAATGTAAGTTGGCTATTTTAAGTTAATAAACCTTATTAAAATGCACATTTTTCTTAATTTCCCTTAATTAAATTCGGCTTCACAGCAAGACCCACTCCAATGAAGCACGTTTACCTTAGGCTTAGTCCAATCCAAGGATTGGTGGTGGCAGCAAACCCTTAAAAACCAACTCCATGACAGAAGATACATATTGCTGCATGAAGATAATAATATATTTACTGTAGTTCTTACCAAGTCTAACATGATTACGCCTTCAATAATGAGAAGGCCTATATTATTTTGATGAAACTTTTAGATCAAGTGATGTTCAGTTGTAATTAATCTATTAAACTATACACTGCACTTAAGTTAATACATAACAGGGATAAACAATATTTTTGTCATATTTATTTATCAGGTTGTTTTGTAGCGGTGGTATACATCATACATGATATTCTTATGTAGACGTTTCAAAGACCATTTTGTCTTCTTCTTCAGGACGTGAAATATGATAATATATGTATATCATAAATATGTATATATATATATATATATATATATATATATATATATATATATATATATATATATATATATATATATATATAGTTTAGATTGGAGAAGGGTTGACAGATTGGGGAAAGCATAGAGAACATAAAGCCCAGCCCGAAGGGCTGGGGGCGACAAAACTTTTCACCTGCTGATGACAACTGTAGCTAATTTAAAGTTGTTACCTTAATCCACGACGCGTTTCGTCCTTCTGGGACTCTTCAGGCGGATGGTGGCCACTAAAAATCAGCTAACTACATGCAACCAAAACTCACAACACATAACCAAACCTGTGGTAGGGCCACGCAAGAAGTAAATTCTGCAAGCATGTTGTCATCATCAGCAAAGTTACTTCACACACCATTCATACTGGGGCACACAGTCAGCACAGACAGTAAGGGGGCTTCCCTCCCAACTCTGGTGCTCGGGAGACAAGAAATCCATGACTTACCCTGGATTCGAACCAGGAATGGTATGGGAATAAATGGTCTTTGAAACGTCGACATAAGAATAGCATGTATACCACCGCTACAAAACAACCCTATAAACAAATATTTCATCAACGGGTGAGCGAGACATTTCAAAGTTTTTATTTTTTGTGTTTTAAATCTTGTTATGTATGTGTGTGTGTATGTACTATATGTGAAGTGTACAGTCCAATAGATTAACTAGGACGCTTCGCGAACGCTTTTTTTAGTCGCGTTGATGGATGAGCTTTTTTAAAAAGTTTTTAGTATGCGTGGAATCTCTTTACTTGTTCAAGTTCCATTGTAAAATCATTTTTGTTAAATTATGAAAATTTGTATAAAGTAGTACTAATTGCTATGGTAATACCAATTAATAGAATGTAAAATATCTGGAGGCCCGAAGACTTGCTTTTTTACGCATTGTACGTGATTGTTGTCAAGTTTCTATAGTTAGGGGCTACTTGTTAATTATTATACACCTCAAAAATCTTATATTATAACCTTTATTTCTATGGATTCTGGCTAACTTTTTCAACTTTTTCTTTCAAAAGGTACTACATCACCATCACCTTAATGGCCAGTTGTAGCCCCACCCGTTTGGTCAAAATCGGACCAAATGTCACGAAAATGTCGCATTAAAAATCGAAAAAAATCGTAAAAGTACGATGTTCATGAGAAATATTGCTTCGATTGTACCCAAAAACATGACAGGTCAGTTCAGAGATTTCGAAGGTCCCCTTCAATTTTCATCAAGATTGCATATGCCGTTTGCTCGGTAGAGCGCGAACAAAAAGACAAAAAAAAAAAAAAAACAAAAAAACACCCGAGCTAATTTTTGGGGGGTCAGTGAAATTGAAGTCTTCGCTTCGCTCAACCAATTACAACTAAAAATAGTCCTATATTAATCATTATGAATGAATACGTACTTGGATACTGACTCTTCAAATGGTATTTATTTTACCGCTAGTACAAACAATATACATCCAATAACGGCTAATTGTTTAGGCCCATAAATTTACCGAACACGAATTAGATTATTAAAATAATTCAATGAAGATAAAAATAATTCCACTGTAGAAAACGCGGTTTAAGAAAGAATAGTCCTGATTTGATGTTCGGCGCGTTCCTTTTCCTGTGCCGTTAATCATTATACATCTGAATAGATAATAATGGACATATTAATATGTACGTCACTAACAAACCTTATTTTCAACATATCATATCAATCAGTTAGTAAATTCGAAATTATTCGGGTGTTAAACCTTTTTTTTACTATAATCAATGTGAAAAATTCCCACGATAAGTGCTTTTATACAATTCATATGTAAAATTTTTATAAAAGAATGTGAATTAAAGTGGACGAGGAATGTGAAACCTGTTAAAAGTTAGCACGCCTGCCTTCTCCTCTTAGTAAATATAAAAATAATTATTACGTTACATTGCCACGCGTCTAATAAATGCAATCTTCTGCGTTCAGAATTTGATAATTGCAAAAAGTTATGCATAGAATAATATTATATTAGTTGCTATTGCAAGTTTTTCAATGCCTTTCTCATTTTCCAAAAAAATACACATTTGAGATTAGTTATAAAGTAAGAATATATCATACTCTTCTGAGAAAATCATTTAAAAAATATATATTGTTTGGTGCATACTTCCATGCACTATTGCTATAGTTACACTCATCTTTGATTATGCAATGTATAGTATTTTGAAGGTTTTACATTTTCCGGTAGGCCTGCTGTTATGGTATTTATACTACCATAAGGAAAATATCTTTGACCTCACGAAATGAAAGTTTTTCAAAATACCTCATTTCATAGTCAAAGGTTATAGTGTAAGCTATAACTAAAATATCAGTCATACAAATAGTATACTTTTGCACAACTTTTAGCACCCAAAATCTATCATAAAAGTAACAATAGTCATCAACCGAAAAGTTGTAAAAATTGTATTTGGTTTTCTCAGAAGACCATGACAAAATAATAATATTATGTTCATAGCCCTACTCTATAACACCTGTTTTAAGTATGTTTTGGAAAGCGTATTTTGACTAGCTTGCCTCGTTGACAGTGAAACGTGGAGATCAAGACCAAAAAGAAACATAATCTATACTCCCCAACCTTTTTCTACTCTATAGGCCTAGTTAGGCTTATGCAATCCAATACTCTTTTTCTTCGCGTGGCATAAAATAAAATTGAATTAGATTGTATAATCATCAGATTATTGTGAAAACATTTGTGTAGAAAATACATAAATAATACTCAAATACATTTTGTATTTAATGTCTACCCCTTCAGTTACAAGAACTGTTTTTCATTGATTGAACAACCCCCTGATGGCTAAGTGAACACGCATAGTTCCTAATTATTTTAATGGTTATTTTTTATTATACGGACCTAATCGTAAAAATATAAATTCGTAAACGTGCAATCAAGTTAAATTGATGTATCGATTAAAAAATTTGTTCTATTCCCCTTTCTTAATAATAATAAATGACAAAATGATTCTATTCCAGCATCATTTTGCATCAACATCTTTAGGCTACAACAATGTTTATAATAATAAGTTTTATACTTTAGTTGTGACAAATAATAATTTTATAAATATAAAAATAACGTGTGTACTTTTTACTGGTTAGTGCGCTGACCCCTGTGATCGTCTAGTACCGATTGACCATACAATCAATATCACTCATCATCAATCAATATTTTACTACTAGATTATGAATACACTTACATACAAAACAACTTGTATTAGACAGCGCAGCTTTACACTACATATATACGCACTCGTAATACATAAATTCATTTTGCCCCATGACTGCATCTTTGCAACTAATGCATTAATATAAAAGTTAGTTCAAATTTTGCCAAGATTTGCAAGGATGGAGTCATGGGGCAAAGTAAATTTATGCGCAAATATAGAAGGTATAGGCCTACGTTTAAGCTTGGCCCTTCTTTTAGATCTCAATAGTTTTGAGTGTGTAAGGCATGGCTGTTTTTTACAATTTGTTTTGTTTGTGTGGGAACTCATTATTTTTAAAGTTTCAATTCAAAATTTATTGTAAACGAATAGGTTTTATTTAAGTAGGCCTAGTATTAATTGCCAATTGCAATGGTCACTAACAATATAATGTAAAATAACACAACACCCTCCAAAACTTGGTTTCCCATCCCATACACTGTGTATTGAAGATAGTATTGTTGTTTTTATAGTTACATTTTGTATTAAGCCTACAAAAGGCTTAATAACATTAAAACCTTGATTAAGATGCATTCCGGTGAAAATGTTCAACTTTTTCTTTGAAAATGCACTATCACTAATATTTGAACGTTGTAGACCGACTCGTTTGGTCAGAATCGCTGGGCAATTGAAACTGTCGAGAAGAGTAACTAACATCATGAAGTGACTTTAAGCACGTTTTGTTCGTAGGCCATCTCAGCAAACTGGCATGTTGTCAGGTAGGCTCTACCTGAATCCCCCAATTTGGCTGATTATGACAGTTTTCAAGGTCATTCCAAGTTTCACATTGTCTGTGTGATACATTGAAAACATCCCAAATCTTACTGTATAATGTGTCCGAGCATGGTCTTGGTGCGTTAGCGCTCCACTGCTGGGCAGCGGCGCTCTAACCGGCTCCTACATAATATGGACATAGCCTCTTTTGAAAAGGACGGTCTCCTTAGTATTTTGTTGTTGCTCTCTTTTTTTAAAATATTAACTCATCTATTTTAACCTTTTCAGTTTCACAGCAAGAAACATCACTTAATTTAACGCTCCATTAGTTAATTCCATATTATTAAAAACAAAATAGATCAAAGCCAAGAAGAAATCTTACCTCTTCCGCTCCTCCCGACGAACCGGAGGTCGTTGAATTTGGCCACCTGGTTCTTCATGACCGCGGTGCAGTTGCGCAGTTCGGCGCAGTAGTTCTCGTCGTTGCCGGCTCTGACGGTGACCACGGTCCCGTCGACGACGTCCCCGAGTGCGACCACCTTGAAGGCCACGGGCAGCGTCTTGTTGGACCTCCAGTGCGTGGGCAGCGCGGAGCACAAGAAGTAGGGGCTGCCCGTCCTCACCAGCTCCCCGGGGTGTTCGGCCTGTACGTCGCCCAGCACCCTCTCCGCCCACCACAACTCGTCGTTCTGACCGCCGCCGTTGCTGTTCGAGGGGGTGCTGTTGTCGTTGTCGGCCATGCTCTTCCGTTTCTTGCAGTTGTATCCGACAACGACCTCCCCGACCGTTGCTGATGTCACACTCGTCAAAAGACCCGGCAAATGCATTGAAATGTACGCGGGGTGTAATGGGCGCGCGAGCCTAGCCTGGCACGTAGCCTACACCGGACTGATGGGCAGTTCACACGACCGTCTCAATACGGCGGGGAAAAAACATTGGAAGGCCGGAATTTATTCTTGGGAACACGAAAATTATCCAAATAATAAAATCAAATCTAAAATTGAAATTATTCAAGGACAACACGGAGAAACTTAATGCAAGTCCGTTTAAAAATTGAGATATATCTTACAAGTCTTAGCTTTTAACGTGTATACAAATTATATTCTCCAACCCACTTCTTACAGTTTTCATAACACGCTTCAAAACAAAAAATATTAAAATCGTTTCAAAGTTGCGCACAGGAAACACATGTAGGTACTGAATCACACAGGACGCCAAAAAACACGAGTCTTTCGAGAACCCAAACACGTGCGTATTAAATATGTGGGTTAGAAAACACGTGTTAATTCGCAATCGTCACCCTACGATGAAACCTCACGGAAGAATGTCAGCCTTAAACACGTGTTCAACACATTTTCTGAAAGATGATACACAAAAGTAATGTTTTAGTGAGTGTTCTATTGGAGTTCCGGCGAAGTTACGTTCCGCGACGAGAGCTGTCACCTCCACGCTGTCGTCGGGCACCTTAGACCGCGTGGCAGAGCCAAGGACGGACGCCGGCGTACGTGCAGTGCGCTCACCGTTCAGCGGACGACTGAAGACATGCTCGCCGCTCCATGCAGTATCACGCTGTGGTTTTCCCGCTGTTTGACTCACACTCATTCACTGGCGCAGGCGCAAGGCGGGATTTCATCTCATCGACGTGATGTTCATTTTCTCCGTAAACAGGGTACTGTTGAGAAAGAACTCATTGTCCGCAGAAGAGGTACCATTTTTTATCAATGTAGATTGTTATCAATTCATGGTATGTTTTGAGTTTTAATCTTCCTTCCATTTTTTGCTGGTCACATTTATGTACTTTCGAAATGTTTAATTTCAAATACTATTTAGTTTTGAGTATTCCGTGAAAATTATTTGATAAAATTAGTATTTAACAAATAAAAATAAATTATATAAATATATATATTTTTTTACCAAAGTTACTTTTCGCGAATTTTAATTAATAGTATAGCAGCCCAATAACACTGAGACGAACCGAGCCGAGAAGAATTTGTATCAAATGCGACATATCTTGTTTATAAATAAATACATCATGTCTTATTATTTAACTTCAATAAAAAAGATTGATACAAAGGTAAGTAGCCAACATATGTTAACAATATGACGAAAACTGCAACCTAAACTCCCATGCAAATATTTATATTTATATTTATATTTTATATATAGGCCTAACTTTTAAACAAAAGTACAAAAACCCGCAAACAATTGATATTATGATGCAAAGCCTGTTGATACTCTTCAATTATAAACAAGAAATACAATACAATATAGTAAACGGTAATGGAAGTATACAACGTAGCTGAAATATTTCTTGTTGTAAGTATCAAACGTTCTTCTGCTTTCATATCACATATTATAATGTTTCGTAGTTTACATATTGCTTATATGTTGACGGACTTCAATTTTTTTTTTTTAATACTTTGAGTAAAAACGCTTGGGTGTCTGTTTGTGTGTTTTTTGTTATTGTTGTTATTATTATTACTAGTTATATTTTTGCTACACACGATATTGTCCAAACAATAACATTTTCTTATTGGTGACATTTTCAGAGTTGGTATAGGGTACATTCGAACTTTTCGTACATTTTATAGTTTAACACTTTTTTTTAACCTTTTCAATTTTCATTTGACCTGACGCATTTTAAAAGACAATATGAACAATATTTCTTATTAGAATCGCACTCTGGAATTTTACAACACATTTTTATCTCTATAACAGCAAACTCCTTTTATACGACCGATCTTACATGTTATCTTTAGTAAATCTTCCAAATCTCTCATATATGTCGCACATTCAGTTCAACAAACTCAATGGTTCAACTAAATAGCTGTTTCTCATGTTAATAACATTTTATCCAAGTTGATTAATACTAAGTCGAACTATTTCAAATTTAAACAATGTTGAGGTTGACCGAGACGAATGTATACAATTTTACTCTTATATGAGGATAAGCAACTCTTTTTTACAACAATAAAACAATTGTTGCTTATACTTATTTAAGAAGAATATAAACCAAATGGGGGAAAATAAGATGCCCAACCCAAGAAAATGTATGACAGAGGGATTGAAGAAGGAACAAGAATACGGGTAGGCCAAGGAAGAGATGGAAGGACATCATGGCAAGAGACTTGGAGGCAAGCGCAGAGAGCTGGGAATGTGGAAGAAATACGATTGTGGGAGGATAGAAAGGAGTGGACAAATTTGGTTGCTAAACCCACGCTGACCCTGCCAGAAGCAGGACACGGCGATGGATAATGATGATGATAAACCGATGTTAACAAATGTAAAACGAAATGAATCAGAATGCAATAAAATATTGTTTAGTATACCAAACACACTCATCCATCAACAGGAGTGGCCTATAGTGTAGAAAAATATCTGTACGTTTCAATGATTAAATACTAGGAAAACGCTTAAGTCCCGCCGCGTTGTTGGATGAGCGTAATTGGTGCATTGAGTAGCCAAGTGTTATGCGGATTTTCTGTTGTTCTTCGAAAAAATCATTACTAAGTTAAAGATTTTTTAAAAATTCATTTAAATTAAATTAAAAATAAATTTTTATTTTTATTTTTTTAATAATCGTAATTTTAAAAAAGAAAAAAATGTAAAATATCGATTTTCATAAAAATAATTCAATTTTGTACTCAAATTTCACACGAATATATTAATTCATAAAATTAAGGTTCTGTGAAAAAATCATTACAATCGGATAAAGCATGTAGGTGTTATAAGTCAAAGAATTGATTTAAAAAAGAAGAAAAAAACGTAAAATTTTCGATTTTCATGAGAAATAATTTTTCGATTGCGCTTACATTTCACACGAATACCTAAATTCATAAAATTAAGGTTCTGTGAAAAAATCATTAAAATCGGATAAAGCATGTAGATGATATAAGTCAAAGAAATTTTTAAAAAATCGGAAAAAATCGTAAAATTGCGATTTTCATGAGAAATATTTTTTCGATTGCGCTCAAAAAACGTGGCAGTTCTAAGTTCAGAGATTTCAAAGGCCTCCATAAAATTTCATCGCAATCGGAGTATCGGTTTAGCCGGAATCGTGTGGACAAACAGACAAAAATACAAAAAAAAGAAAAAAAAACATTCCGGAATTTTTTCTCCAGTGTAGTAGAATGGAATCTTCGCTTCGCTCCCTACGCTCGCTACGCTCATCCAATTATATCGAATTCTCGAATCTAAAATACTAAATCTACCTTTTGTTATTTAATAATTTGTTGATAATGAGAATAATAAATACATCTTTGACGGTTAACCACTCTCTAATTCGCACAGAAATAACGTCTATGATTTTTCCTCCAACTAATCTAACTTTAACAGTGTGGTGACTCGTATATGGTCGAACGCTTATAATACTGTCCTGCAGAGTAGAGCAATTTGTACTATTCTATATACATTGGAAAAGTATTCGCGATGATGGAACAATTATCTTAGGTGTAAGTATATTAATAGGTGTTGTGATTTACGGATTTCGTCGCTCGAAAAATGTATTTCTACTTTTTAAACCATTTAAAACAGACACGTAATTTAATTACATACTATTTCGTTATGCTGTAGAACAATAATTAGACTTTAGAGTGGATATTCATATCTTTCTGCAATGTATTTATAACTCGAAAGTGTTTTCAATGTAAATATAACTTATAAAATCAAATACCGTTCTTCACATGCAGCACGAACAGCCTTAAGCGTTTTTCTAGTATTCATGACACACATTAGTTTTGCTTACTTTGAGCCATCATGATGGGAAGAAGGAAAAACCGGTCCAGTCACCGAGTCGAACCCTCGTCGAATTTTAGGCACCTATAATCACGTGTTTACCACTTAAACTGTAGGGAAGGTTAGTTTTGCCTTTTGCTGACCATCCCGTATAATATACGACCTTCTCGGTGGCTGTGGCGCCATATCGTATTGAAGTGTTATTGGACGCTGAAAAAAAAATCCGTAATTTGGCATTTTGATTATCGTGAAATATAAGATTGATGATTGTGCTTGGGAAATAAATGTACCAACACCACTCCGGGCCCTTCTCCATATTATAGTGTTGCAAGCATAAGGGAATACTGTTTTCATCAACTCGTTCAATCGATTTCATGTTTGATACAAAAATACAAAAAAACAACGAATTCATTACAAATTTGTAGTTTTAGATTGTGTTTTTGTTTTGTTACAAAGCTGGATTTAAATGCCCAAAATCCATTTCGTAAAATTCTGTGTGTAAAAGTGTGTGTTTTATTATAAAATTGTATCTGATATTATTATTGACGCATAATTTTTCTATTCTCTATGTGTATTAGCGAGGGTAGTTTGAAATAATGTTCAATGTATGACTTGATCAGGGATTATAACAAATTCGTATGACGAAGCTCCATAGAAATCCTCTGACAGGATTGCCAGAGACAGAAAATACGTTTGTACGCGGAGGGGGGGGGGGGGGGAACAAAGTGGGCACTTGCCCCCTGGTATCCTCTATAAAGCAATTTTATCAATAAATTAAAAAGAGACTAATAAAAAAACTATTTACGCAATACGTTTTTCTTTTCATTAATACTCATCATTAAATATTATATATTATATTCGGCGAATGTATCATGATCCTGTTGGTGGTTTTCTAGTTTCGAGTATCAACTGCACAAAAATTACATTATTTTGGTAATGCATTCAGCCCAATACTTTTTTTCTAAAACGCACCAAACGCACTCTTAAAACCTGATTTCAAACAATTTCTCTTGCAGTGCTATTGTTAGGGGGCTCAGCCTCCCAACCCCTCACCCCATGCTTGTCCCACGAAAGTTCAGATTAAAATGTTTGCCTTCCCTGACAAAATCCCTGCGGACGCCCTTGAGAGTCAGGAATCAAATAATTTTCTGTCTATAAGTTATCCTCGGTGTATTCGCGTTGAATTATAGGCATACTACCTCGACTGTGAGAATAACAATGGAAAATATTGTTCCTAAATACATATCTGACGAAAACCTGTCATTTTTGCCATATCTTGCATCTTCAGGTGACTAACCTATAATCGTATCTCACAAATCACAAAAAACTTGTAAAAATACAGCCAAACCTTATACACAATCAAAAGCAATGTGATCTAAAAGAAATGTCAAGCTTATGTACCCTCCCCTCCTACATTTTCGCAATCACATAAATTTACTTTGCCCTGTGATTGCATCCTTGCAAAGCGTGACAAAATTTTATTTGCAACTATTGTTTTAAATGTAAAAGTTCGTGCAAACTTTAATTTTGTCAAGCTTTGCACGAATGCAGTCACAGGGCAAAGTGAATTTATGTGATTGCAAAAATGTAGGAGGGTACCTAAGCTTGGCATTTCTTTTAGATCTCATTGCTTTTGATTGTGTAAGGTTCGGCTGTTTTTTTACAAGTTTTTTGTTATATGTGGGATCTCATTACTTTTTTACGTACCATTGCAAAATTATTTGTTAAAATATAATAATTTTATCGAAGTCGATCTAATTGCTATGGTATTACCAACTAACAATATAATGTTAAATATATATGGGCCCAAAGACTTTCTTTTTGTACACAATGTGTAGGTGATTATTGTCAATTAACTATAGTTACTTGTTGATTATATGCCTATATAAGGCTTATATTGAAACCTTTATTTGCAAGCCTTCCAGCAAAATTTTTTAACTTTTTCTTTCAAAAGGCACTAAATCACTATAGCATTTACTTTAATGTTCCTATAAAATATATATAATAATTCCAACCCGTTTGGCCAGAATCGCTGGGCAATTGAAACTGACTAATTAGACAGTAACTAACATCCTTAAAGTGATTTTGAGCATAGTTTCAAGTAATTTTTTCACCAAGAAGGAATGTGTGTACCCTAATCAAATTTGGCATGTGTTGTCTGGTACCTAAATTTCCCCGATTTTGATAGTTTTCAATTTCACATCACGTTTCATGACGGCTGGGTGACACATCGAAATCACACCAACTTTGCTTGCTGTAAGGTGCCTGAGTGTGTAGCGCGCTACAGCTTGGCTGCGGCGCCCTAACGGGCACCTAGAAATGTATGGGGTTTTTTTAAAATGGAAAATCAAGTATACTAGTTTCTCTATTCAGGACTCAATCTTACAATTTCCCTTTTGATCCATATTATACTTATACGGTGGTGGTAGTTTCGGTAAGTTTTTACTCTTAAAAACTTCAGTCGGGATTGCAGCTGTGGGGGGTATCATCGAGCAATCTTCGGAATTTGTCTAGCATAGAAATGTTATTACATATTACAGTATGCACAAACAAATAAAATGCATTGCATGGTACTGGAGTTCATGACTCCAATCCTCAAGTATTGATTTCACGAATGAAATGAAGACAAACATGCACGTACCCTAAGGAAACATCTGTTATAATAGTGAGGAGCTTGTATTGTGTGACTAATAAAGTATACACAGACTACGAGTTCGGGAAGATATTAGCATATTTATAATTCTTGACTCACGAGGATCGAATCATTGTTTTAATTATTCACTCAGTCACATCTAAAGGAATTTTGGCCAAAACAGCTCATCGCGATAACCTTGAGTCTATAATGGTATTGAGGCTATTTGACCGCGTTATTCTATTTTCTCAAATATGCTACCAAGTCAAAATATAGTGAATGGCTTTGAAACCTTGCTCTTTTACAAAATCAAAACTATTTTTTCAAATTTTTCTGATCGGGCACACGGCTAATATCGGCACTTCAAAAAAATGTCAAACTTCAATTCGCCCAAGCATACCATTCAACGTAGGTAGTTGTGTTTTGGTAACATTAATTTTCAACTTGGTTTTCTAGAGGCTGACTGAGAGAAAAAATATTTTTTTTTACAATTGTCGGTCGGTACAAAATACCGCCAAACGAAAAAATTCGCAGGAAAGATTGGAACAATTGTTTAAAATATCTTTTTCCTCTCAGCCAGCCTCTAGAAAATCAGTTGAAAAATTAATGTCATAAAAACACAACTACCTACGTTGAATGGTGTGCTTGGACGAATTGAAGTTTGAAATTATTTTGAAGAGTCGATATTTGCCGTGTGCCCGATCAGAAAAATTTGAAAAAAATAGTTTTGATTTTCTAATAGGGCCAGGTTTCAAAGCCATTCACTATATTTTGACTTGGTTGCATTTGGGAAAATAGAAAAACGCGATAGTTTCTTCAATGTATTGGTTATCGTGTTATATGTATTTTAGATCATTGGCTAATGATGATGTGATGATGACGACGACGACGATGATGACGACGATGATGATGATGATGATGATGATGATGATGATCGTGAAGAAGCGTTTCACGGGGAACGGGGCGACCAGACATCCTGACATTAGGTTTTTCTATAGGTTTTCCTTAGTCAAAACACAAAAAGAGCAATAGTTTATATTTTTTGTTAGTTGGAAAATAGCTATTCGCTCTGCTAGGAGGTTTATCCGACGCATTTGAAACTTTGTATAGTTGTCAATAACAGGGACAGCTCTACCGTCGATATTAGCAATATTTAAAGTTAATCAGCCAGGGAAAAAATCATCAATACGGATAATTTTGAACGTTGTAAGTTGTAAAAAAAACAGTGGAAATAATGTTTTTTAAACGAGGGAGCGGAGCGACCGAGTGTCTCCATTCAACTCGAACGGCTCTCATTCTGTGATTCTGTCTGTCTGTCTGTCTGTCTGTACGTCGAAAATCAGCCGAACCGCTGAACAGATTGGGCTGAAATTTTAAACAGACATCCGGTACGAGTTTACTGAGAAACTGTTAACAAAATCAGCTAGATCCATTGCGATTTAATCCCACAATAAATAAAAATGTGATTTTTAAATATCAATAGCATTTGTTTAGTAGCAGCGAGCGAGACAATAGCTTCGTGGCGTGCATGGCCTATTGGTAAGCATTTAGCCTACCGCACGGAGGGTTGGGGTTCGAAACCCGTTCGCTCGAACTTTTTTATATTTTACACACAAAATAATTTTTGAGGGGTGTTAAATGGGAAATAAAAATTCGGTGATTTTGTTTTATCTTGGAAATTTGTTAATGTTTCACGCTGATACGTTTTGAACATGATTCGCATTTAAATGTTCAATTTAAATAACTAGGAAAACGCCAAAAGCCGTTGTTAAACGAGTGAGTGAGCCATGTGTTGAGTACCCGGTATCATTCCTCATACTGGGCTCGATCCAGCCTTAGGTATAGAGGAGGAAAGGGGGTGTTCCCAGGTACTCAACACTTGGCTAACTCACTCGTTTAACAACGACTTTGGCGTTTCCCTAGTATTTTTAGAAAAGAGTAACTGCAAGTTTACTTTCATCGCTTCATGTCGGATGCTTCCATGACAACTACAAAATATCAATCATGTCATTTACCCGAGCAAACAGAAATTTATCGAAAACGAATGCCCTATTGTCCATTGCACTTTCCCTCCGAACTATTCTCACACCCTTTTTTTTTACAGATAGACATTTTCTAAAATAACAAAACAAACAAATACCGAAAAATAGTTCATTACATTTGCATGACTATTTGTTTATAGGTCTAGAGCACAGCTGGGCTATGACATATAATTCAATTATCAAGTCAACGATAACTTTGATACCGATATATCCTAATTCGCTATTTGTAAAATAATTGAGTAAACAAATATAAATAGGTACTACTATGTGTGGCTAAAATCGCCAAAAAGAAATAACGATGTTTACGTTCTAATAATCACGTTGATTGACCCGGCACCTCCACCATTTGTAAAAATCGGCAAACGAGGGAGCGGAGCGACCGAGTGTCTCCATTCAACTCAAACGGCTCACATTCTGTGATTCTGTGTGTCTGTCTGTCTGTACGTCGAAAATCAGCCGAACCGCTGAACAGATTTCGCTGAAATTTTAAACAGACATCCGGTACGAGAGTACTGAGAACTGTTAACAAAATCAGCTAGATCCATTGCGATTTTATCTTACAATAAATAAAAATGTGATTTTTCAAAATATCGATGGCATTTGTTTAGTAGCAGCTTAGCGGGACGAGATCTGCGTGGCTGGCATGGCATAGTGATAAGCATTTAGCCTACCGCGATGTCCGTTGGTTAGTACTTTTTATATTTTTACACCCACATATTATTTTTGAGGGGTGTTAAATGGAAAATAAAAATTAGGTGATTTTGATTTATCTTGGAAATTTGTAATTGCTAATACGTTTTGAACACGATTCACATTTTGAATGTTCAATAATTCCAATAATTATTGTTGCAGAGTGAGTTCTAGTTTAAATAAGGTGACCAGACCAGACGGACCGGTTTTAGAAGTCAGAACACTTGTACCGGTGTCCCGAGTGACTCAACTAGGGAAACGCCAAAGTCGTTGTTAAACGAATGAGTGAGCATGTGATACCCGGAT
>JAMZAV010001382.1:0-157217 GCA_024449915.1 Sweltsa coloradensis
AGTTTTATTATAAAGTTTATTATAAATATAATTTTGAATTAATTTTACCATCAATTTACCACATAAGGATAGAGGTAGTGAAAATGGTGATAACGAATTTTGCAAATTATTTTAAATGTCCGTTTTATTGCCTTAAAATGTTATATTGTCGACAAATTACATCATTTAGAGATGGAAAGAAAAACACATTTTGAAAACATGAATTTTGCAAAATCTCTTGTATAGCGCAAAATAACAATAAATAAAAATAAATAAATAAATAAATAAATTTTAAATTGGATTTAGAGTCTACCCACTCAGTTATTAACTGATTTTCAGTGGGGGACAGTAAATCAAAGCGACAAATCAACATTGTATGAAACTGGTCAAAACGCAAATTAACTCACAAAATTCCACCTTTTAGTGTGCAAAATGGTGGAGGTGCCGGTCCAGAATTAACAAGATTTTTGACAACAACGCAACATCGTTCCGTGACGCGAGCTCCGCGGAAACAGTCCACCAAAACAATGTTGCATACAAATATTTGTCATTTATTGGGAATCTATTCTAAATCGATTCTTAGGTCACAACACAATGAACAATGATCGATTTTAACTTTTTGGAAGCGATGTCATCATTGTAGGTGGCTGCGTTTTATATAAAATAATACAGTAAGACCTCTCTTATCCGAGTTGGATGAGACCGGGGGCACCTCGGATTTGCGAAAAACTCGGATGGCGCGGTTCATTGGTATATTTGCTCTCGTAGCATAGCCTGATATGGTAAAATGATATATGACACATGTAATGGATAAAGGAACATAAAATACACACGATACACTTCATACAGGGTATTCTAAATGATTTAATAGCTTGTAAATCAAGCTCACAAACACACGTACACAATTAGGCCTACATGTCGTAATAAAAACGTATGTCTAGGCCTAAACTCGACGCAGTAGGCCTAGGCCTAGAATGCAAACATAGGCCTAGGCCTAGGCCTAGCTCTCTTTCTCATGTGGGAAAACCTCTCACTACTATGCCCGCGCTGAAGCTCTCGACGCAAGATAAGTCTGGGAAAGAAATAAGATAAGCCCAGGAATAACAATTCAATGCGTCGTGATTACGAATTTCGTGAATCGGTTGAAACATGATTGCATCTAGTTCCACAACGACCATCTTTGAACAGCTGTGTGTGAGATGAGATGGTTGGATCGTATGCGCACGCGCAGGCGCGCGACGCACACTGATCTCTATATGCTCAGTAACACTGACGCTTACCGGCGATGCGCCCGACGCACACTGACCACTGAACTCTATATGCTCAGTGAACTGATGCAGACTGCTCGAAAGTCGAGATATATCACTCACTCGTAAGGCATGCCTTCAAATGTATGCGAGTACATTTAAAAAAGTGCGGCGCGGCGTCTGTAATTATTTTTATGTTTTATTTACGTATTTAAAACTTTAATTTTTTTTTTTTTTTTTTTTTTAATTTTTTTTTTTGGGGGCTCGGTTAACACGGTACATCGGATAAGCGGAGATCGGATAAGAGGGTTCTTACTGTAATAATAATAAATAATAATAATATTTGTATTTGTGTGGCTCGTTGGTCTTGTGGTTAGCGTATCTGCTTCCAATGCAGAAGGTCCAGGGTTCGATTCCCGCTAAAGTCAGAAGTTTTTTAACTTCTGATTTGGATCCTTTTGCGTGGTATGGCGTAGGCTACGCCACACATCCATTTTGACACTTTTTATTGCTTCAAAACACAATTACAGATTAAAACACTTATTTATTCAACAAAATAGCAAAGCATTGTATACATCGCGAGCGTAATTTGGCATCTAAGCGGCCATGACAGTGACATTGAATGACGTAGTGATGATAAGTCGATCATGCTTTAGTTCGACTTTCGATATTATTGGTCGACTAGTCGAGCAGGATCGACCTTGAACTGATGTGTGCTTGCCGCCCACAACCAACAGCGCATTCACGTGCCCGCGATATTTAAAATCACGCGTTTAAATAATCGTCAATATTTTACCTAATAATTGCCGATCCGATTAATCGCCGATTCACCAAATAATCGGTAGAATCGTAGAAAATCGTAATCGTCCTATCTCTAGTTTTTATTAAGGCTGGGCATCGATGTTAAATAGCAACATCGACATCGAAATTGAAAAAATCGATTTTTTTTTCAAAAAAAAAAAGTCAAACTTTCATATCGATAATTGCGCCGAAATGAGAATAAAATCGCATAAAAAAATCCCAACAAAAAAAGTATCACTTTTTAATCATATTACGATATACTATCGACATTAACGCCCTTTTCTCGCTTTTGCGTCAATTTGAATTGCGCGCTGTCTCGGCGCTGGTCGCGGATTGGCCGCGCCTGTGACGGGCCCCTCGATGCCCCTCCCACGAGGGAGTGAGAGAGAGGGAGCGGTGAAGCGAGAGAGAGAGAGCGCGAGAGTCTAGTGCCTTGCCTCGATCGGCGCGTCGAGTGGCGGGGGGAGGGGAGTGGTCCTCCCGTTGCTAGGCAACAGATACAAGGCCGCTCTAGCGCTCAGCGGCGGGACATTCAAACTTACGCGAGCGAAGTGTTTACGTAACTGTTGAGAGTAGGCCTACCTCAAATTGCGACGTAACAATTGGAATCGCGAAAAAAATGAATTTTCAGACGTTTTAAGCGGGAATTGAAAATTTCAAAAAAAAAAAAATTTACATAATTAATTTTAAAAAACATCGATTTACACACAAAAAATCGATGTCGAAAAATACTCCCGACATCGATAAAACATCGATTAATCGATGTCGATGCCCAGCCTTAGTTTTTATATCACCATTTTTCATTACCGCTACATATCGACAACACAACACAACACAAACCAAATTGTTTTATTTATATCACCACAAATACCTCTGCTTCAACAACAGCTCATACTGTAAGTAATCACTAATCAGGTAATTACTGTTGGAACCATCCCTTCTCCGCTTTCCTCGCCTTATCACGTGATTGTTTCAAAGTACGTTACGTAGGTGGTAGTTACCGACGTCAGTATTCTTCCGGCGTGATGACTAGTTCCATTCTGTGTGCACCTCGTACGACTACTAGCACCAGCGTAGAGTACTTGTCTAGCGAGCTGTAGATGTGGCTCGCCGCGGACACTTCTGCACCGTTCACGTGGGTTATTATGTCCCCCGGCTTCAACCCTCCCCTAGAAACAAGAACATATGTAAACACTCAATAGTAAGGTTGGGACTTGACATTGATTATTTGATTCGACATCAATGTGGCATCTTTAAAAATTAAAAATATATTTTTTTTAAGAAAAAATGATTTTGGAACCATGTAAAAACCAAATATTTTCCTTTTTTTCATAAAAAAAAAATAGGAAAAAATCAAATCAAATAAAAAATTGACGATTTGTAATTATTTTTTCAATCTCAAAAAGAATTTCTATGTTTATTTTTTTTTTCGATGTGATGTCGAAATTATTGGTTTGACATCGATTTCGAATTTATAATCGAAAACCCAACCCTACTTACTAATATAGGCTCATAGGGAATAATGTATCATAATATATTGTAGTAATTACTTAAATTGATTCTTAAATGTTAAATAGATACTATTATATAAACATTAAACCTGTTTGAAAATTATAAGTTACAGAATTATGAATTATTACAATTACAAATTAGTTTACAATCAGAGTTTAGATTGGAAAAGCGTTGACAAGTTGGGAAAGAAAAAAGAACAAAGCCCAGCCTGAAGTGCTGGGGGCAACAAAACTTTTCACCTGCCGATGAGTGATGATGACCATTCTAAACTAATAACCTAAACTCAGCTTTTAGAAAATTACAAATTTGTTTTGCATTCTAGTTTTGACAACTGACAACTTGATAAGATAGGAAAAATAAGGTTGAGCATGAAATGTTATGGAACAAATGACTGAAGATGATATGCCCAAGAGAATGTATGAATGGATTGAAAATGGAAGAAGAAGAAGGGGAGGGCAGAGGAGAGAGCTGGGAGGATGTTATTATTATTTATCTCTCACAACTGGTAGAGATATGAATCCAATTGTGGGAGGATAGAAAGAAGTGGGAAACATTTGGTTGCAGCCCACGACGACCCTGACAGAAGAAGGAATCAGCAATCGATGATGATGATGATTATGATGAATGGAAAAATAAACTGCTAAAAACAAAATTTTGATTTATTTTCACCATTTTTATGAAACACAAATTACTTACCGGTATTTTCACCTCAAATAGGTAGGTACCTCAGACTGCACTCTTAGTACAGTAGCCATAATTAGGGATGCACATCGATACTTTTTGATTATCAAAATGGTAATTGTCATTAACTCATTATCAATAATATCGATATCACCAACAAAGCCTGCTCCTATGCATATAAGTGGAGCCTCAATTGTGGCAAGTATAAGTCAAAACAAAACAATCGTGTTCGTTGGCTGCCTCGCTGTCTTCGATGTCATGTGTTTGGCTTCTGTAATCGACTGATAGCTCATTTCCAAACATAAATATTAAGTGTGACTCCATCAGCCCAGCCAGTTCATGGCACAATGTGATATGATCTCCGTCTTTAGAATTTGGTGCGTGCCACTATTGACCAATTATTTGATATTTTGATTATCGATTATCGAAATTATATCCATTATTGAATATCGATTATCGTGTGCATTCCTAGTCATAATTAGGGACCCTGAAAAATAGCAAATAAATAGTTCTCATTTTGTTAAAAAAATCTTCAATTTCAGTCCAAAAACTCAAGATATAGACATCATTTCATCATAAAAATAGCACTGCAATCACTACCCTTCAGCAAAATCAACTCGTATTAGACATTAAACAAATATTTAGGCAACATAAAGTAAACAATTGGAATTAGTCAGGCGTGTTTAATAATAATTAATAATATTTTCAACTGTCATGTTGCCCACTATACGTTCAAACAGAAATGTTAATTTCAATGCCAAATGCAAATTGCCCAATTAATTGCATATTTTGGAGGTAAAACTTACAGAATAATTGAAAAAAGTTCCCGATGTTGTTCAAATTTGGCAGAAAAACGTGATCTTATTTTGCTACATAATAATAAAAGACATATTTAGCAACATTTAGTGAAAAATTTCAGGGTCCCTAATCATAATAAATAAATCTCTGGGCACTCACGCGTGTGCCGGTGAGTTGAGCACGACCTTCCAGCAGAGAACTCCGTGCGTAACGTCGGGCGGGACCTCGTGACTCTTGGTCTGTAGTTGACTGATGATGTCCGGCGTTAGAGTCAGCATGGTGATCCCCATGTACTTGCGCTTGGGGGTGGAAGTAGTAGCGGCCGGGCCTGGAGCAACAAGATGGGAGCATAGATTCAAACCGGTTCTATAGCAATCCGGTTCCGACTTTTCAAACCAGTTCCATTTTTTCAAGTTCTACTATACAACAATGAACTTCACAGACACGTTTTCCCGCCGTTTTCCCGCAAAATGGTAATTCTACGCACCGTTACTTGTGTGGTCTATTTCCTCGGAGCCCGTGATGACGTAGCCAGCTATCTGTCCTTCCTCACTAGCTAATTATCAAGCATTCGAACAGCCTTAACACACGAGGCTACTACAATACCACTTGACTGTCGGCAGTCATACCGGGTACGTAACAAAGCGCAGGCCTCGAAGCCAGCTCACTCCCGGCCGTACAGTCCCTTACAAAAAACATGCGCTTAAGGTATGCTGATACATTGAAAAAAAATTGACCTTTAAAAACCGGTTCCGGCGTGGACGAACCGGTTTGAGCTTTTTGGACCCGATGTCATCACTAATAAGAAGTAGTTTAATCAGAAAAGAACTGGGACTGGAGAGATTGACGTCTAAACTAGGAAGAGAATATATAAGATGGTTTGGACATAATATGAAAAAATGGGCAGAGAAAGGATCCCAAGACGAGAATTTGAAGCGGCAGTGGAGGGGAAAAAAAAAGTTGGAATGCCAAGAGAGAAATGGGGAAGATTAATTCAAGAAGACGTTGGAAAACGAGATGAAGTGTGGAAGAAAGTGGTAAGAGTAAAGCTGTGAGAGGACAGAAGAGAGTGGAGTAAATTGGTGGAGAGGAAGGAGTTAGAATTAGATAGTTAGTTAGTTAGTTGGGGTTTTAGGGCACAAAAAGTTAGAATTAGATGAGGTAGAATTAGATGATGAGGAAGAAGCACTGAGTCTGGCAAGCTTAGTATCTACAGTTTCATGCCCTAGATAATGGTGGAAAACCACCACTCAACCCGACATAGCTGGAACTGAGTTAAGAATATTAATTATTAATATTAAATTATTGACAACAATTATCTTTAGATAATTATTCTTGGAGACAGAACTTGCATTAATAGCTACCTAGTTTGTAGAGTTGTTTTGTAAATTACTGTATTCAAATAATACTGTTTATTATATTGTTTGTTTATAGGTGATCATTGCCCTACTTTGTAAATCCATTTTTACAAAATGATAAAAACATAGGCCTAGTATAACAAAATATAAAACAAGTCACAAGATTTGCTGACCCAACTTTTGCAACCGGTTCCCATCAGTTGCAAACCAACGCGTACCTTTCCGTCGCTTCTCTTCGGCTTTCACGAGGAATTCCTTCGCGTAGTCGATGGGTATCGCGAAAGAAATACCGGCCGCGACCTTCATTGAGTTGATTCCGATCGCTTCTCCGTCCAAGTTGAGTAGCGGACCACCGGAGTTGCCGAACTGCAGAACAAGAAAAGTACATCCAATTTAAAAATAAATTCAGGATTTTTCTTCGGTCACACGGACCAAAATTTTGTAAACCCAAATCCCTATTTGGACCTAGTTTTAAGATTTGAAAAAACAAACATTTTCCTAGAAATTTGTTTACCGATAGCCATTTATTTATTTAGAAAAGCCTTCACATTGGTCACTCATAGTCACATGCACATCTCAAGGACATGCGAGCATTTGAAGTTGTCAATCGGTACAACTACTATGTACAAATTTACATATTTAGTTTAGGCCTACATAGCATTGATTTAATTGATAAAACATAAAAACAAATATCAAACACTATGAAATCAAACATTTAAAAACAACTGGAACAATGTTGCAATGATACAATCGTCATAGATTCTCCAGGTAGATACTACATTTAAGTTAATTAAAAGCTCATTTTCCACATATTATTCAACCATACTTTGTACTACTTTGTGGATTAGAGGTGAGCGGTGAGCGCGTGAGTGACTTTTGACTCACGCAGGGTCACGATCACGAGCGAACATTCTCTAATCACGCACACTCACGCACGAACGGATATTATCGCTACACGCTCACGCACACTCACGCTAAAAATTCATTTTTCCATAACGCACTCACGCCATGTCACACATCGTATTCAGTCACGCACAAGTCACGACTTTACTCAGAACAATGAATGTGTTTTACGCCTACAATGTTATTTTAGCAAAAACCCACGACGTATCCTGATTCCTGACAGGCTAAAACAGCAACGAAATATGATGTTTGTTTATTGTGCCTACCTTACAAATAACACTACAGAACTTGAAACAAATCACAACACATACAACACTATGAGCAAAGCACACACGAAATAAACGGACCGAACATAGCAACCAACGTACTGCACGAACCGCGAGAAGAGGGCAACTGAAATAGGGTCAAGTGTAGGGTAGGGAGGAAGGTAGGTTCTAATAACTAGAAAAGGTATTTATTCGTCGATTGATAGCCAAAGAGATAACGTGACACGCACAATCACGCGTGTCACGATTCACGCGTGAGTCAAGTATCATGCACAATCACTCACGACTAATTCCATTTAGTCCACACTCACGCACACTCACCAAATGTCGTGAGTCACGCGTGACTCACGACACGCGCTCAGCTCTAGTGTGGATTATCAACGCACTCGACAACCAAGGTCACACGGCGTGTTTAAAGGGTTGGGGTCCTAGTTAGTGATGTGGAGGTGGGAATATTCCCGTGGGAATGTTCCCCATGATGGGAATATTCCCGGGAATATTCCCTCATTGCCAATTAATTCCCCAAAACTGGGAATCTATTTTTAAATAATGTTTAAAGTATCAATCAGTTGTCATAGCCACTTTCTTGATGAAACCAATTAAACTTACTGATATATGAGCAACTGGCTATAAAGAAACAGCCATGTGCCATTCCATGGCTATTTATAGTAGTAAGATGATTAAGATTTGGACTCAAAGTCACAGCTGCATGGTCAGTTTTTAGCTGCGTTTAGGTTATATGATCTGAGTTTATTTAAAATAGGTAGGTATTTATTATTTATTATTTATTTAACGTCTATCCTATTCATTTATAAAAACTGATTTACAAAGGAGGACAACAGGTAGATCAAAGGGAAGTATTTGGTCATACTTTAACCCTTTATAGGGCAATGGAAAAGGACCCAAAATTTTGCTTTCTAGCTTCACAATAAAAAATTCGAGCTTTTTTAAAAGAATTTTTTGAGTTTTTAAAGATTTTTTTTCCTTTTCGTTTAAAAATGTTAATTTTGGATTCCAAATTAACATCAAAGTTGGAAAAAATACCAAAATTTGTCTTGATTTTCAAAAATAAGATTTTTTTCAATTTTAGGCCTATATTGTTTGCATTTTTTTTTATTGAAATTGAATCTACTACAGGCAAACAAAATATCCGGGACATCCCGGAAATTTGTGTGTTTGAGTGTTTTTATACACAATTGCCATTGGATTTTTGAACCATTTCAAAAATTATTCTATTCATTAGAATTTAATATAGAAAAATTCTACTAATTCCAAACAAAACAATACAGCTTTTAACCTGGGTTAAAAAGTATGAAAAACTGCCAGATTTAATTGTGTAGATTTTGAAAGGTGGTATGAAATACTATCCTACTGCCCTATGTGGAACTTCTGGAGAAAGGTGAAATACTGCAATCACTTGTATAAGGTTAAAAATGCAACTAAAATGACAAAGCATAGGCTACAGAAGTGTACAAAGTGTCCTTAAAAGTGTTGTCTTGTAGTTGTTTCTAACTCATCACATTATACAGGTCTCGGCTTCTAGCCATATTCTTATACAAACAAAATCTTTAGACTTTATTTAGATTTCGTATTACATTACAATGAGTAATTCTTTTATTTCCATCCATATACAGATTTATTATGTACGATTTACCCCTAAGCACCCTAATAAATATTAAATACTCGTATCGATGAGTAAACGATAGATTATTTTGAAAATTCCCAATTAATTCCCATTAAGGGGAATATTCCCGGGAATTTCCCCCAAAAATAAATGTCGGGAATTTTCACATCACTAGTCCTAGTTTACCGTGATGGCGGCGTCTGTCTGGATGTACTCCATGTTTCTTCCGTGAAGTCCCAGCTCCGCGCCCTGCCGGTTCACCGAAGACACGACTCCCGCCGTCACGGTGTTGGACAGCGTCAGCGGACTGCCGATCGCAACGACAAACTCGCCGGGACGTAGCTCGCTAGACTTGCCGAGCGGCATAACAGGCAGGCCTTTCTGAAACCGTACAGGTTGTGATACAGAACCATACAGGTTGTGATACAGATTACAGATCCTTATTACAAGAATACAAGGGAAGTCTAAATTATTAGTATCTATTGACAATTAATGTTAACTTGTTTAGAATAAAGAATGTGTGATTGCAGGTGATGAAGAGTTTGTAGGTATCCAAGGCACTCGGCAGTTGCTAAAAATTAATGATAAATGTGCCATCTTTACCTAAATTAACTTGGAAAGTACACCTTTTAGGCCTAAGCCCTGAAAGTACGCTCTAGTATGCCTATGCCTTGAGGCTACAGAAATTGAAATAGGACTTTCTCCATACTTTATCAATAATTGCTATCAAATCACTAGGCCTTACTATGCTCTAAATTTATTGGATTATTCTTTTAAAAACTGTAGGTCTAAAGAGTAGGCCTAGCCTAGATGGACAAATTGAAAATATTGGAGCAAGAGCATTTTCTTTGTAAAATTAAGACTTAGCGATTGGATTGTACATTTAGTTTTTATGACACTGGATAGACCTAGGGCTAGGCCTTGATGTAGGCTTAAGTAGGTAGATTACTATAACAAAGAGTGGTGTGACCAGTCAAACAGCATCTGCCTATCCAATCTTGATGAAAATTGGAGGGGACCTTCGAAATCTCTGAACTTAGAGGTGTATTGTTTTTGGGTACAATCGAAGAAATATTTCTCATGAATATCGTACTTTAACAATTTTTTTATATTTTAAGTGCAATATTTTTGTGATATTTGGCTCGCGACGGAGCAAACGGCTACTCCGATCTTGATGAAACTATATGGGAACGTTTGAAATCATTAATTAAATATGTTATGATTTTAGAGACATTTGAAGAAATATTTCTCATAGAAATCGTACTTTTACGATTTTTTTTCCGATTTTTTTCGTGATGTTTGGGCCAATTATGGCCAAACGGGTGGGGCTACGACGTTCATATTTTATATGTACTTTAAGGTTATGGTGATGTAGTACCTTTTGAAATAAAAAGTCGAAAAAAGTAAACAAGAATCCATAGAAATAAAAGTTTTAATATGAGTTTTTTGAGGTAGGCCCTAAATAATAATAATTAACAAGTAGGCCTAACTATAGAAACATGACAACAATCACCTACAATGCGTACAAAAAGCAAGTCTTTGGGCCTCCAGATATTTGACATTCTAATTAAACTAACTAGACAAGCATGTTGAATATTTAGGGAAAAAATTGGGGAAGAAAATTGGATTTCTAGGGAGAATTATTGGTAATAACCTTTCTGCGAGAACTAGAAAACTAGTTTTTAATGCAAAAGTAATGCCACATTTTAACTATTGTAATACATTGTTGTGGGGTATCCCTCTTCAAGATTTAGCTATGCTACAAAAGATGCAAAATAAAGGGATGCGAATATTACTTAAATGTGACAAATACACTCCAGTGAGAGTCATGTTGGCCAGACTAGATATGTTATCAGTTAATCAACTAATTCATTTTAATGTATTAATATTTGTTCACAAGTTAAACAAAGGTATGTTACCTGGTTATTTTAGTAAGAATATTAAGTATGTGTCAGACTCAGTTAAGTATAATATGAGAAATTGTAATGATATAGAGGTTAGGAGGTGCAATAAAAGTAGGACACAGAACAGTGTTTTCTATAGTGGAGTTAGGGTCTACAATGGGCTTAGTAAAAGTCTCAAGGATGAGGTGTGTGTGCATAAGTTTAAAACCCAATGTAGGGAATATGTACTTAAAGAGATTTGGTAGATTATCCTTGCCTGTATTGTTCACTTTTATCATGTTGTTATACCTGCCTGGTTGTATATTTTATCTTGTATCATAACAATGTACATTCACTACGTTTACCACAGGCTCTAGTCCGGCTTACACTGGGCCGGCCTAGCTCTAGGCCGGCCTACATGGCTTGATAAACGCATGGAGCCGGCCCAGATGGGAACCGATCTAGACTCGTTTGCCAACGAGTCTAGACCGCTTCAAACGAACTAGTCCAGACTGATAAACACTTCACTGCAACTTGATGAGGAGGATTATGAGTATCCAGGTGCCGCTCTAGAACAAATCGGGCGAGAATAGATGCGTTCCATGCAAATCAGTCATAAGGCAATATAATATAGCTACAGTTTAATAATTGGTTTCATTTAATAATTTTGTTTTGGTAAATTTAGTGGTTGAAAACCGACGTTCTAGTAGGTCTAGCAGGCTGTGGCTAGTTCGGCTTGAAATTGAGCTAGAGTAGGCCGGCTTAGTTTTGTTGATATACACCTCGGACTAGATGAAACCGGCCCAATGTAAGCCGGACTACAGCCTGTGGTAAACGTACTGATTGTATGTAATAGCAGTTGTATTGCTAAATAAATCAATTACTTACTTACTTACTTAGTACTACTTTAAATGATTTTGCAATGGAACTTAAAAGTAAAGAGGTCCCACTCATACTAAAAACTTAAAAAAAAAAGCTCATCCATCAACGCGACTAAAAAAGCGTCTGCGAAGCTTCCTAGTTTATGTAAATTCAGTAAGACCTAGAAAACTATAAAATAAGAATTGGAATAGTGACGAGATAGACCATTTACAATCATAAGAATAGGGATGCATATTAGCTACATTCGCGATCACGTCCAACAATAATGGGGAATCGTCGAAATGGTTGGTCATTACTCTTCTGAAGTGCGGGGGGGGGGGAATTCCCCCCATTCCCCCCTTCCTAAATGCCTGTTTATATCTACCTACTTGCTATGCCTAGGTAATTAGCTAGATCTTGCACTTACACAGTTGATGCGGACTGTTGCCAGGTCGGATTTGAGGTCAACCTCCTCCACAGTTCCCTGGTACGTTTGACCATTATGTAGTCTAACCTGAAACAGATTGAAAGTAGAAGGCTGCGTTAGGGTGGGAGCCAAGGTTAAATTAATAAAACATCGTTGATACTTAAGGCATGGCCAACAGAAAGAATATCAACATTTGGAAGCATGCAAGCATGGGCAAAACGCTCTTTCTTAAATACATAAACAAAAATTGGATTTAGAGTCTACCCACTCAGTCACATTTATAACTGATTTTCAGTGGGGGGCATTAAACCAAAGCGACTAAGCCAACCCTGTAGGCCCCGACGCAATTGATGAGTGAGCGAACCCTTCCGATAACCAACCAAAGATCAATATTTTTAAATAGGAAATTTAGCAATCAGTGGTATGGACAGTTGTGAACACCCGCGGATCAACGCCAGAATCAACAAGGCTGATTCAAAACTAATTTGAATTTATTATGTGCCTTGTTGCTAGGATGGCTCCAAAGTCACCATTTACAAATTCCTAAGCTAAGAACTGATGGACTTAAGTCCAAATAAGAAGTTTAAAAACTGCTGCCTATATAGCAGGAATCAAACCCTGTAGGCTACCTTCTGCATTGGAAGCAGAGACGCTAACCACAACGCTAACCTGATTAGAGTATTTTATATACATCTGCAGACTGATGCATTTTAAATGTAGCAAAGGCTTTAGCATAGGTATCAGTGGACCTATCAGTTAACAAAATGTTTTGTCGTAAAATCTTAATTAGGCCTATCTTAAAGCTACCGGGAGACGTTTTTTAAGTGATGCTCGGTTCTTTGCTAGGCCATACCGTTGAGAACTCTGCTAATATGTGTAGCAAAACGTAAAGCTATTTTATTCACAGTCCTTAGGTCCACTTTTAAGGTTGATGAATAATTTGCCCAGACACGGTAACAACAATGGGAAAATAAAATTGGGAGAAGTTGGTGTTTGTCATTAACCGTAGGCCTAAACCTGTACGGATGGCAAGCTATTCGGTCCAAACATAAAGTGTAGGGCTACGGTATTTTAAGACCGTATCACGCAAAAGCGGGGGTTTAGTTTTCAATTTAACAGAAAAACAAACTTCACCACCGCACTTTGCATGACCCATAGGCCCTACAGTAATTTTGTTGACTTTGTTTTGGATCCCAACCAAAGAAGTTCCAGAATGGGAAGCCTAGTAGGGCCTATGCATGCATCATGAAGTTAACACAAGATGAAACTTCCTGTTCCTGTTACCAGTAGGCCTACCGGGTAGGCCCTAGTTGGGCTTCGATCTTAATTCTAGCCTAGCTAGGACTTTAAAGATCTAGGTAGGCTACCGTACTAGCCTAGGCTAGGCGGTACTTCTTCGGCTAGGGGAGTCCAACTTTTATTCACTGTAACGGAAAGGATTTCGGGTGCGCTCTTATAAAAAATATCCTATTTCTCGATTTGGTTGATCGGGAAACACTCCCGTAGGTGAAATTGTTTTTATTTATTACAATTCAGAAATTAAAAAAGTCCGCCCCAACCGGGAATCGAAACACGGAACTTTTTTAATTTCTGAATTGTAGTAATAAAAAAAATATAAATATCCTAGAACTAGCGCGGCAGGTAACTAGGCGGAAAGGTCGACTAGTCCTAACGTAAGTAGTTTTGTAACGGAAAGGATTTCGGGTGCGTATGTTTACATTGAAAAAACAAGTGTTGAAAAGTTGGACCCCCTCAACCGAAGAAGTTCCGGTTAGGCTTGATTCCGCTTGAATCACAAGGTGCAGGATTATAGTAGGCCTAGGCTAGGCCTAAATATAGGGTAGGGCCCTAGGCCTTGGGTACCCTAGTCTATATTTTCATACTTACATTTACAACAGTGTGAGGTGAATTAACAACAACGTGGGCGTTTGTAAGAATGAGACCATCTTCTCGTACGATGAAACCAGAACCGTTTGACACCGTTACTGGTGACGTTCTGAAGAAGTCCACTCTGCGGACGTCTTTAATTTCAATATATACGACAGGCGCAGTTCGCTTTTCTACAATATCGGCAATGAAGTTAAACGCCTTGAACTTTCCTTTTATCAAGTCTCCCGATTCCTTGGTATCCTCATCAGGCGTGGTAGGTTTCGCAGCATGTACTCTCAGAAGAATATCAGTCAACTTTTCCCTATCTTCACTATCATTAAAATAATTTAAAGTTAATCCTAGGCCAAATCCTAATCCGAAAGTTGTCACACCCATAACCCAACTTTTGCGAGCATATTGTGACCTACTTTTTTCACCGCTCTCACTGTGATAACGGTTATTTTGTTTTGAATTTATTTGAAAATGATGATGACTTCCCAGACATCTACACACGTTTAAAGCAGAATTATCGTATATTAATTGATAAATCACCGGTTTATTGGTTATAAGACGAATGTTCAAAGCCATCACAACATAAAACAACAGCTGACAGACAGACGATGATGCTTATCGGAATCGTTGTAATTCGACTTTCGATAAAGTTTGACCAACGATTCGACCCATCGACTACAGTACGGACATCAAACCACGCCATTTCTAGCGTACCGCGAGATTTAAAATACCCTACGTGCCCCTCTTAGGAGGTATTATTTGGGAGCGAATCCACACTTGTCTGTGTTCACGTCCACTTTTTATTTAAATATTTATTTATTCATCGTCTAAACATTGGTCTTCGATGTAGACATTGATTAAAGAAGGCTAGCCTTCTTTAATCAATGATGTAGGTAGACCAAAACAAAATAATGAACTGTAGTTTAACAAAGTTAGAAAAAATAAAGAAATATTGCACATAATTAGAGTTTACGAAAGCTCTAGATCAAATTAATAATATTACTAAAATAATCTTTTATTTTGAATAATGTAGTGTTCATGCAATTAAGCTTTTTCGAACCGTAAACATTTCTTTCTAGCCTTTTAAATAATTTGTAGCCAATAGCCATCACATAACAGTTTGTGTATAACTTTGATTTGTCATACTAAAATAAATGAATACGGTAATCATAAGGTAACCATAAGGTCAGTATTTGTGCCTATCCTAGTGGATGTGGGGAGGATATACCCGTGCTATAGAGATCCATCCAGCCACAGGCAAGGGGCTGGAAGGGGGGTTCTCACGTCGTCGTCGTCGTCGTCGTCGTCGTCGTCGGGATGATCTTCGATAGTAGTTGGAGGGTCCGAGTACGCCTACTTACTAGTTGATTTTTGCTAAATAGAGTTTGCCTCTATTTTTGTCTTGTAGTGACAGAGGAATTACCCTGAGCCTAATTCTATCCCGGGCCCAGATGAGAGGTGAGGTGCAAATAAAAAATAATGTCATTCAGGAATAGATGCTCTTTATTTCTAAGCCAGTAAGACAACAGTGATTTAATAACAACAACTATTCGCCATCTCAAGGTCGTCTGCGCGTGACGTCAGTTTCAAAGATGGCGGCCGCCTTGGGTTCACCCCTAGAGGAGGTATAGGCTCACCTCCTTCAAGCAGGCCTAGATTCTGTACTGTACCACCGCGAAATATGACGATTCTGCTAGGGATTTCAATTCAGTGGGAACAGAAGAAAGCCTAACCATGCATAGGGGCAACGCATTGTCAACACTGGTCAGAGAAATATATTTTTAAACGTGCGTTATTTAATCCTTATTTATAGTCAGCTCGCTCACTCTCAGCTACAAGAACATATGACCTGGGGTAAAAACGAGTTACTATTGCTTTTCATTGCTAGTAGTACGACTCAGTGTATTAATTAAAGGTTTCATTCAAGTATCAGTAGTCCGTACATAATTTTGTTCAAATAAAATAACACTAAATGCCAAATTCCTTTACCAACCAATAAAAACCAATGCAATATTTGCTTCAGTATTTTCTATTACCCAATAACTATATTGCTAGTTAGTTAATTCCAGAAGCTAAAACCCTTTGCCTAAAACGGCACAGCAGAGACCATAAAATATTATCACATATTTTGGAAACAGTAATCACGGAACAGTCTTTCAAAAATAACTAGATAGTTGAACCATGCCTACAAAACAGTGCTGTTTCTGCAGCCATTTGTCATCAAGGGCTCGTTATATCTATCTAACTTATTTAAATAAACCAGAACAGTTCAATCAGCAGCATCGAATTGCATACAACGCAGTTTGCCTTGTATATGAAAATACAGTATCTCTGTTACGTAGGCCTTTTTAATTTTGAAAAAAACATAAAATTATATTGCGAGCTGAGATACACGATTGAAATAAACAAATAAGACAATAGTAAAGCAGATCCTCAGATAATCCTTCCCTTACGTTTTATACTCTTACTCAAATGTAAATAAATATAATACATTTCAGTAGATGACTAAAGGCTATAACATCATTAAGAATGTTCTATACTTAATGACAACATCCTAACTGTAGAGTTACTTGCTTGCTGTGTTATATTTCAATAACGCTAATTATTAAAAGTCCATGGCCTAGGTCTGATCTTGTTCAAGACATTTTATTTGTGTATTGGTCCATTCGTCATTTTCGATAAGACTGAAACCATATTATCTCAAATTCACTTTCGTGTTGCTCGCACGTGTGCACCGTTCGTGTTTTATTGTTTGCTTTTGTTTTACGATCGATAATATTTATTATATAATTGTTTGTGAATTAAGGCCAAGATCACATTATCAAAACATAACATTAGCATTAGACCATTTCGTAAAAACGATTCTCTAGCGTCATGCGTGAAAAATAATAAAACTTTAACACTGTCAATACAAACATGTACTACATAGACTAGACTAAGGACGTGTCTGAACTATGTCCTCAGTCTCAGTCTCATTCTCAGTCTCATTCTCATTCTCAATCTCGGTCTCATTACTAGAAGTGTAACTTTCGGTCGTTTCTTGGTGGGAGTATCAACAATGCTATCAACATCAAAACAAACAGACGAACAGCCGTGGAGTTGACACATGCAGGTGGCCGACTGATTGCGATCTTAACAGTACTTTAAAGTGTTTACGTAACGTTTCCATATCAAATTTGACTCTGTACTATTAATTACTATATTATTTATTACATTTTAATAACTTATTTGGTTACTCAACGTGATTTGGAAGTGTTTTAGTTGATCGTCTCCCGAGGCCGCCATTTTTTAGTAATAAGAATGAAAACGAGTGTGGTTATTTCGTTACTTGGTTTCATTCCCGTTCTCAGTCTCGATCTGGACCCTTCGTACATTGCTTCTGACGTCACCGATTATTGATCACGTAAAAACTGAGAATGAGAATGAGACTGAGCCACGTTTTTCAAGCAATCAGACACGTCCTATGACTGGGAATAGACCTTCACGCTAGAAGGCCATCGTAATTTTTATTTCAATAATGCTTATTATTTGTTACCATAGTTACTATTGCATGGTGTGAACACATAAACATGAACAAAAACAAAATCCTAAAACAGGCATGCGAGTTGAAGAATCACCAGATTTCTCTATATAGTTCAGGTTGTAAAGTATCAAGTTTAAAATTATTATGTCTATATTTATAGAGTAGTTGATTACCGTTACACATAATGACTGTAAATAGCAATAACACACTAGCTTGGATTAGTTTTTACACGACTGATGTAATGTTTGAACTATGATTTCCCAATATTGAGCATATATTTTGTTCTTTGATTTCTGCAATATTTTACGGTATTACCAAACATTTATATGCTTTATGTTGTGTGTTTCTGATTAAGAAATGTATTGACGAATAAGGTTCTACCAAGTTCCGTTCAACAAGTACATTGGGGCTTATTTCACGACGTTTTATTTGACGCGTTTATACTTTTTCGTCTCCATTGAATCTCCATTGAAACACGCGCTAACCGCTGACCGGCCGTAGCAGCTAAACCCAAGGGCTCTAGGGACACGGGCGGCCGCTAGGGGCGTATCGCTTGTCTGCGATGGCGAATAGTGGATCCAACGAAAGAATGCAGATAGGTTCGAAATTGTTTTCCCAACATAACAACTGTATTCACGCTAGCTCAGCGTGGATCTAGCACAGAAATACTTGCTTGTGTTGGCTGCATATATTACTCTATGGGCGACATTCTTTTACCGTGCATTCATAATACCCCCACAACTACCAATTGAGACGAGGGCATCTGCTTTCTTTGGTTGGAGCTAGTATACTACTATTACTACTAGTTCTTATAGAGGGTGGGTTAGTATCTATGGTCGGTTGAACGCGGGTGAACTGTGACGCTACTTGAAACGGTTTGGGTTGGACATGGTTAAATCCACTTGCTCATCGGTGAGGCCTTCTTTCTTCAGGAATTCTCTCATGGCTAAGTCCTCTTGCGCCCTCATCTCGTCGTCTTTCTCTCCTTCCATCTGTGACCAAACACGGATCTATATTATTCATCAACCTAGATTTCTTTTATATTTATATAATATTATCATAGATTTATTTGTTTATGTTCCAAAACCGTTGTGGCCCGTGCTATAACGTGCGCGCGCCACGTAGGCCTACTAGAGTAGATAAGATCTTTATTTTCTGATATAAAAAAAGGTTTTTCATGGCGAAGCAAGCAGAGTGAGTCTTCATTGTTGTCTGACAACCACAGCCACGTGTAATTGCAAGCTAAAACAATCATGATAGTTGTTGTTGTTGTTGTTGTTCACTATTAGGTTTTTTTGGATTAAGGGCGCGTCAACCGTTAGGTCATAATACGCCACCCTAGCATACGGGATGTGGAGAGAAAAGTCCCTTGCTGGTCAGAACCAACCACGGTTAGGGGGAGGAAACGGGGTTCGTACGTCGTGGTCGTCACTCGTCATCGTCGTCGGGGAAGTCGCAAAGGGGATGGGGTTGGGTTCCCGACAACGACTGCAGACCTCGCCTCTAGCTTCAGGGAGTACTCCCCTAATACCTTAGCTGATGTTTTCGAGATGGACTTTATCTCTTTCCTCGACTTTTACGTTTAGCCGAGCCATTGTCTCGGCCAAATCCTACCCCGGGCCCAGACAGGTTTGATTTAGAATCCGCCGCAATGAGCGCTAGTAGGGTCAACGCACGGTGTCTATATTAACCCCTCCAGTCCTTGTGTCCATTTAAACGGACATCAAATTTGAAATTTTAATCCGGCCAAATGATAAGTTTTCAAATTTGACCCCATTTTTTTTGTGAATAAAAAATTATTAAATTTCTCCCCCTTGTCAATGGGACAAAAAGTGACCTTTTTAGAGAAGTTTGAAAATACACAACACTGCAAAAAAGGGTAAAAATGGAAAAAATTAGGGTTGTCCCAGAAAAGTAATTCCTAGTACTGTATTGTTATTATTTGAGATACAAAAATGCAAAATGTGCAAAAAATTTAGAAAAAATGAAGTTTTAGGAAAAGTCTTCAAATTTATATTTTAAATTATATTAAAACTTTTATTCAGAATCGAAAATTTCCCAAAATTCATTAAAAAAACGTGCTAAAAATTATTTTGAAAACATTAAAAATCTCAAAAAATTCTGGAATCAGATTTAATTGCTTAAAATTACTTAAATTGCACCAATTTAATTCGGGACTATAGGGGTTAACATTGACATAAAGTTATACTTATTTTCAAACAGTACACCCCCCAAAACCACATAAATCATGGAAACTCGTTTACGACTGAAAGATGTCTCCATCCTCTTTTATTGTTGGCAACCCGTTTCTTATACCATTCCGGGCCTAATCGGGCTTCGGCATATTTAAAACATAACATTTCTTAACCTCGGTTATAGTGCAGGCTATTTGTGTGGCATATCACTAGCCCTTGTTGATAATAGTCAAGTTAATGGAAAAGTATAAAATGAAACGGATTCTTGTTAGTACAAGGGGTCTTGGTCCCAATCACTGCATTTATCACACTAATTTAAATGGTTCAACTAAATTGAATAAGAGTTAGTTCGAACTAGTGGTGTTGATAAACACTGCGATATACAGGCGCGTAAGAACGTTTTGAAACTTGGGGGGAGCAATTTATTAGTAGATTTTGTGGGTCTGGGGCGAGGCCCCAGCTGCCGGATTCCCTTTCACCGAAGGAACAACTATCTGCGATCTAAAAACTCAAAAATGACGTGAAGTGGACCATTTTAGAAAATGTCTACCTATTTTTTTATGTTATGAAGAAGCATACAGGCAAACGCATTTGTTTTACCAAGGTGACTGTCAAATTGTATAAATGTATGTGCATATTTAAGTCTGGGATTAATATTTAACTCTCGTTAGTTTTGCCCCCCCCCTGCCCCTACGTCACTGGTGATATAATAGTTAAAACGTTTTAGCTTTTTCCCACAGCCATATATAGTTCGGTTTAAATTTCTGTGATAAACGCATCGAACTAAATGTCTGTCGAATCAGCAAAATAAAGATTAAGGCTGATGTAGGTTTATAGCTTACCCTAGAGGTAATCTTCCCGAAGAGGCCTTGTTGATCACACTTGCCCGTCTTGCATCCCCCGTCACAGTTGCAGCCGATAACATTACATCTGCCCACCCCGCAGTAGGGGGTGCTGGGGTTTACAGTCCCCACAGGTGGTGGTCACTTCTTTAGTGCTTGTCTTGAAGCCAATGGTAGGCAAGCAGCAAGGGCCGTCCAAGACGCCAGCGTTACTGCCTGGAACAGTGTTTAATAATTGGACCACGCATAAACACTTATTACTAGGAAAACGCTAAAGTCCCGCCGCGTTGATGGATGAGCTTTTTAAAGGTTTTAGTTTGCGTGGGATATCTTTACTTTTGCAAGTGCTTTGTTTTGCTGCCTACGCATCGAAGGTGAATGTTGTCAAGTTTCTTTTGTTTCTTGTCAATTGGTATTATTTACCGTAAAAAACTTGTATTAAAAGCTTTATTTCTATGGATTCTGGCTAAATTTTTCCACTTTTTCTTTCAAAAGGTACTACATAACCATAACCTTAATGTCCATGTATAATATGAACGTTGTAGCCCCACCCGTTTGGTCTGAATTGGCCCAAATGGCACGAAAATATCGCACAAAAAGTCAAAAAACGTATATTAAAAGCTTTATTTCTCTCGATTCTGGCTAACTTTTTCAACTTTTTCTTTCAGAAAGCAATACATCACCATAACCTTAATGTGTATGTGAAATATGAACGTTGTAGCCCCACCCGTTTGGTCAGAATCGGCCCAAATGGCACGAAAATATCGCACTAAAAATCGAAAAAAAAATCGTAAAAGTACGATATTCATGAGAAATATTTCTTCTATTGTACCCAAAAACGTGGCAAGTCTAAGTTCAGAGAAAACAAAGGTCGTGTCAAATTTTCATCAAGATCGCATATGCCGTTTGCCCGGTAGAGAGCGAACAAACAGACAGAAAAACAAAAAAAAAAAAAAAAACACATCGAGATAAAATTTTTTGGGGGGTCGGTGAAATTGAAGTCTTCGCTTCGCTCATCCAAAAATATGTATACAGATAAACTTTACACACCCAAGAGCAATGAGATTCTGGGCGTCACCTCGAAAACACTGCTTGCTGTACAAGGTGCCTAAATGTGTCTCGCGCCACGGCTTGGCTGTGTGACAGGCACTTAGATGAGCGTAGCGAAGACTTCAATTTAACTACCCTGATAAAAATAGCTCGGGTGATTTTTTTAAGTTTTATCGTCCCTACCGTGATAGCGTTTGATCCTATCTCGATGTAATTTTTAAGCACGTTTTTGGGTAAAATCGATGAAATATTTCTCCTAAATATCGTACTTTTACGATTTTTATACGATATTTTCGTGATATTTGTTCGTCGACCTGGCAAACAGCTTCTTCGATCTTTATGAAACTTTATGGCAGCGTTAAAAATCACTGAACTTAGATACATTACTAATTTGGGTACAATCGAAGAAATATTTATAATAAATATCGTTTTTTTTTTATGATTTTTTAAACGATATTTTCGTGATATTTGACCGTCGACCGGGCGAACGGCTACTCCTATCTCTATGAAACTTTATTGCAACTCTTGAAATCACAGAACCTAGATATTTTACGATTTTGGGTATAATTGATAAAATATTTCTAACGAAAATCGTACTTTTATGGCAACGATAAGTCGATATGACCTCGCTGCCCCGCACCTTTTAAAAAGGCGCGTGTCGGCTTTTTTTATAAAAGAGGATTAAGGGTTTCGTCTTTGTGATGAGAACCCTAAAAGGGGCTAGTAGGGACAAGCGTATAAAACGCTCGTAAGACCAAGGTTGGAATACGCAGGGGCAATATGGGATCCATACAGGAAAGGGGAAGTACCGGTAACATGGGGTGAATAGGAACTATGGGGTGAATAGGAACAAAACTTCCCCTAAATAATACTAAATTCGTAATTGCCGCTCTTTTTAAACGGCTCACATAATAGGTCTGTTCTTTTGTCCATCAATTTTTACACCTTTTGCACCTTTGAAGAAATAAGCGTTCTTTTGTCCAGGTGTAATTACAGTATTTCTTCCAAAGACGTGTTCTTTTGTCCAGGGGGTAATTACAACTTTTACACTTTTTGCACCTGCCTCTTGAGGAGGTGTAAAAGGTGTAGCTATGGAAATTCGCGCCAATTTCAAAAGTAACCCCGTTATAATGTGCGATTGTTTAATAAATAGAAGATAAAACTGGTAATAATAAAATAATATTGAATAGAATTGTAGAAAATGCACAATGCTGTGTTATTTAATATTGAGTGAGACATCTTCTGAAAGTGTTTGAATTGAATGACAAATGGCAACATAACCTAGAAATCTGCTGTCAAATTACAACAAAATCGCTCTTTTGTCCATCCGTGAAATATTACACTATTTAACCCCATTTCTGATTCTGTATTTTACACCTAGGTGTAACTATCACAATTTGAGGTGGACAAAGGAACAAAGCTAAGGTTTTCTGTAGTTGGTACACTACATTTTGCAGTTCCCTCTAAAAATAGACTAAACTTGACAACCGCAGCCTTTATAATAGAAAATCAGCCTCAATGTTATGAAAATCATTGGCACATTTAAGAGAGCTGATAAACTTTGTCATTTCTCTTTATCTGGCAAGAGTTACATATCTTATAAACGTAGGACTCCATTTTCAACATATATTTTTTTTAAATGTAATTTGTGTTCCTATTGACCCCTGGCTAGGGTTAATAGGAACAGCTAGCATATCTATATGTATTTTCAGGCATATTTATATCCCTGTTCCTATTGACCCCACATGGAGGTGAATAGGAACGCATAATATAAAAATATAAATAAAATATAAATATTCATATTATACTCTGTTAATGATTGGTTATATTATTTAAAGGAACCACATAGCCATAATTCTAAAAATATCTCATTGGTTTACTATGATTCATGTTGAAATAACAAGAAGTTAACTTACAAAACTGTTCCTATTCACCCCACATTACGGTAATGGGAGTAGAGGCTGTACAAAGAAGAGCAGCAAGGAGAGTGCTAAGCAAGGGGAAAACCTGGAGAGAACAGCTTGTGAATGGGAAGATGGAAAGAACATATGAAAGCGTTACAGGCAAAATAATACATAATGATACATACATACATAATGGCATAATGATTTAGGGTGGGAGCAGCTAGAGGACAGAAGGAAAAATGACAGGCTGGGGAAAATGTATAGAGTCACGAGGAACAATGAAGGTTGGTCAGAATTAAATAAAATATATTAAAAGAAAGCTACATATTATGCTAGAGGGGATAACACATGGAAGTATGAGAGGGGATCTTGGAAAACCGACGTAGGGAAGTTCTCCTTCATAGCAAGGACAGTGGTGGAGTGGAATGGGCTGACTGAAGGGATTGTATAAGGGGGAAACAGTTAAGCTTTCAAAAACAGGGGCTGAAGCATCTGCCGAACGGTGGACCTGCTTCTGAGGAAGACGAGGAAGAGGATGAGCATTAAAGAATAAAAAGATAATGGGAAGAGATGAGATGAGAGGGAGCAAGGGGCAAGAAACAAAGTGAGGATAAGAAGTAAGAAGAAAAAAATAAACTACCACCGATCAAAGTCGCGAATAATCTTAGCTGTTAAAGCGCCCTAAAACTACAATACCGATCAAAGTGGTCAATAGTAGGAAAATACTCCTACAACAACAACACTATAATACAAAATTAACCAAGTTAGATAATAATTATTATTAATATTAATATTAATAAAACAATATTTCTTAATAAAATTAATACGTTGACGTCGGCAGGTATGGTTTGGCCCACTTTCAATTAGTCCTCCAATGAAAATCAGTTCTGAGACTGAGTGGCGAGTCTCTTAACACGAATTGTAGATGTTAATTAATGATTATAACTCTAATTTAGTTATATTTACCGCTGAAGAATAGCACCAGGACAACAGCCGCAAGGACCAGCAGTAAGTTTCTCATCTTGACGAGAGTAGTGTTCGCCGTTGAGGTATCTGCGAGTGTGACACTGCACTCATCACCTCTCACCTTTATAAGGAGCCGTCACGCGCCAAGTGGGGGAACCGCGAAGCTCTGGAGTAGGGGACACCAGGCTTGGGGAGGGGAATAAATAAAATGAATTTGCAATTAGACTTAAACCACTCGGTCACATAACTGATTTTTAGTAGTGAACATTATAAATAAAAAGCAGACCAATCCAACCTTGTAGGCGCCGACACCATCGACGAGCGAACAATGACCAACTAGAGACCGGCATATTTAAGTAGGAAACACCGATCAATGAAGCTGGACACGATTCCACCCGCGGACAGCACCAGAATCAACAAGGCTGATTCGGAACAACATTAGAATTTATTATGTGCCTCGTTGCTAGGACGGCTCCAAAGTCACCGTTTACAAATTCCTAAGCCAAGAACTGATAGACTGAAATCCAAATCAGAACTTAAAAACTTCTGCCTAAAGGGGGAATCGAACCCTGGACCTTCAGCATTGGAAGCAGAGCCTCGCTTTCTTTTTCCAAAATCAGGAACCTATAAATTATATTTACTAGGATGCTTCGCAAACGCTTTTTCAGGCGCGTTGTTGGATGAGCGTAATTGTTTTTAACGAAAAAAGCGTAAAATTGTGATTTTAATGAGAAATTATTTTTCGATTGCTATCAAATTTCACACCAATATACTAGGAAAACGTCAAAGTCGTTATTAGACGAGTGAGCGAGTCATGCGTTGAGTACCCGGGAACATTTGTCATTACAGTCGGATAAAGCATGAAGGTGTTATAAGTCGAAGAAATTTCTAAAAAATCGAAAAAATCGTACAATTGCGATTTTTATGAAAAATAATTTTTCGATTGCGCTCAAAAACGTGGCAGTTTTAAGTTGAGAGATTTCGAAGGCCTCCACAAAATTTCATCGCAATTGGAGTATCGGTTTAGCCGGAATCGTGTTAACAGACACAAAAATACAAAAAAAACATTCCGGATTTTTTTTGCCAGTGTAGTGAAATGGAATCTTTGCTTCGCTTGCTACGCTCATCCAAAAAATTATTAAAGGAACTTGTAAGTCCAATTTGTTACGATTACAAAGAACGTGACTTAGTTCCTTTAACCAAAGTAATTTAACTTTTCGATATTCCTTATTTTGGTGTACTTGCCCAACTGATTAACGTTCATTTTTATTTATTTATTAATTTAACGTCTATCCTAACACTTATTCAGTTTAAAAACTGATTTACAAATTTACTGATTCACTTTCAGATGAAGATAGGCATAATTGCATAATACTACACTAATAGGGAAATAATTCACACGGCACTAAATCACTACCGCATTACAGGTTATACCCTCAAGCAATTATTTACTCTTGCTTATTTGCCTATTGTCTTTTTACTTGTGTGCTTGTTTATTGCCAAGCAGACTAGCTAGATTACGTGAGCTATTGACGCCTGCTGCTCAAGTCATAAGCAAACAAGCAAGAAACATCTTCAAGACAGCGGTGATATGGCTCAAGGGTAGCGTGCGAGGTTATGAGTTCGAGTCCTGCCACCGGCAATCCTGACTGAGTTTTTCCTCAGTCGTTAATGCAAATGAAGGGATTGAGTCTTCATAACTTTTCAGACCCCGTGAACATTTAAATGTACATCCACTTTTAAATTTAAATCCGAGTAAATAAAGTTTTTTTCAATTTGGCCCAAATTTTTGTAAATTTGTTGGGGTGAATTATGATAAATACATTTTCCCTATGCCAAAGGGACAAAAAGTGAATTTTTGATAGAAGATTGAAAATACACATCGGCAAAAATGGTTAAAAATGGGAAAATTTGGTTTGTCCCGGAAATGTAATAATCTCTGATATTGCTTTCATTTGAGATACAAAAAATGCAAAATGTGAAGAAAAAAACAGGAAAAATCTAGTTTTAGGAATGTATTTAAAATTTGAATTTTGACTTAAAATAAAGATTTTATTCTGTCCCCCCGCGTCATCCCTTTACGTCCCTCCCTTCGTCTCGATTAGCCAAGTTGCATAAATATGAGACGTTAAGCAATATCCAATCCAAATCCAAAAGATAAAATTTCTTCATTCAGAAAAAAAAACATTATAATTATTTTAAACACTAAAAATCTTAGAAAAAAATAGTTGTTCAAATAATCAACCATTTACACCATTTAAACATTGGTCTGAAAGGGTAAACAGACTTTTGACATTCCTATCACTATTTATCCATCACAAAAAACTACTCGATTTTCTCCCTGACAATAAATTAAATGACAATTTATTGTATTGAATTCTGGCTCACTCATCTGGTATTAAACTGATTTACAACGTACAATAAACAATAATGCACAATCAATAAACAACAGACAATAAACATTAATATTTGCAATTCTCTTTATGATTTGTGATTTGATTGAGGCATCCTTCTATTTCCTGGTATTAAAACGAGTTGATGGTTAACAAAGTTAGTATTTGTACTGGTGGAAGAAAAAATTCGTAACGTGCAAGATATTAACGAGAACACTGAAGTACGTGTTATAAATAGAAAAAAATTAGCCTTCCAACCCAAAAATTATGAGCAGGAATATGTCCGGGGTATACGTCATAAATTTCACTGCAATCGTCTATATTGGACATATCGCTCAACCGATTAATATATAAAAATAGTTTTGTCAATGTCACATGATTATAATTGACAAACTTTGTACATTGTTTTGATAAACTAAATTAAAAAATAGGCCCATAGATCAACCTAAAAGGACAATATACGGCTTTCTCTATACTCAATAGTAATATCAAAAAATGCATGCCAATTATTGGAAGTCATGTCCGGTTTTATCATGACTTACGCACAAACGGACGGACGAACAGAAAAGTGGTGTAATCAAATTAATTCAACAAATCAATAAACCATTGAGTATAGGTATGTTCTATACTCAATGACACAATAGAAGAACGCATGAATTAAACAACATAATAATGTACATAAAAACTAACTTGAACCACTAGCCAGACTACCACGTCTGCCAGACGGGCGTCAGGGGTGTTTCTATGTCAATAGTGGATGGCATGTGAAACTATGACTTGGCAGGGGAATACAATTTTGCATAATATATTATGTGTTTGTTTTATTATTAAAAATTTGGGGGTTATATTTTCCAGAAAACGTTTGAAGGGAAACCCTGGGGAGTAGAGTCAGGGGGTGGGGTGGGGAAATGTCAAAATCGGGTTTGAACCGATCAAATTACCTAAAATACCAATTGTAAAGTAAATATTCTAATTTTTTAGAATTACAACCGAAAAATTGGGGGGAGGGGGGGGGAGTGACTTTGGTAGGGGGTCGTAGGTGACTTAATGTCAATAGCAGATAAAAGCAAACAAATTACCTTAAAGGTAAATAATTTTTTTGGGGGGAGGGGGTAGTCTTGCAAGGGGTTGGTGATGTCAATGTTGGAAAGGATCCAACAAAATTAACAGCGGGGAAATAGTTTTTCTTTTTCATTTGTTTACTTTTTTGGAATGATAAAAATGTGGGGGGTGGAGTTTCAATGAGAGTAACTTGGGGAGGGGGGCGTTAATGGAGTCTTATGTCAATTTCGGATGAAATCTTACAAAATTACCATTTTTTAAGGAAATAAAATATTGAATTTGAACTTAGTTAATTTGAATTCTAAAAAAAATCACGAAATACTATGGGGGTGGGGCGGAATAAAAGCGGTGGGCGCTTAAATGTTAATGTGGGATAAGTTCCGATAAAATTTCCGAAAAGGGGAAGAAGATTTTGAGTTTTTTGTTTTTTTTCCCCCTATAATTTCGATATAAATAGAATTTAATGGCAAAACAAGTGTTTATTAATGTTTGGCTAAGGAGTTAAGTAGGTTTATAAATTTATAATCTTCCTCAAATTTAATGTTTATATCATAAGGAGCAGAGCAGGGTAATTTTGTCTAAAAATTCAGGGAAATATGTCTTTTAGGCGGACAATAAAATACAACGCCATGCACAAAGGATAAAATAACCAAGAGTTAAATATAAATTAAAAAATAAGTACATAAAACTATTTTACTTCAAGTGGGGCCAATAATGAACCACTTATTATTGTTATCAAAACAAAACTAATTGATCGGGGCATTTAGTTGAAAATATTTGACGCAGCAAAATGCTCCGATCAATTAATTTTAATGATAACATTCCATGTCCCAAAAGCCTAAAATTTAAAATTATTATTGCTATTAAAAAAATAAATGTGGTTGGGAAAATATTTTGTAATCGGGATGTCTACTTATTTTAGGTTTTAAGTTCCCGCTCGACTTTTATAGGTTTTCCAAATTTAAAACCATATTTTTTCATATTGCAAATTTGATTGATTGGGAAAATATGAGAACTGATTTTGCCAGATAAATAAGATTAAAAGTATGGATTAAAAATAACCTCCTAAATAAAATGTTAACTCATAATCACCTTGTAAAAATAATTATTAAATCATGATTAATTATTAATAACTGATATTTTTTAATGATGAGTGCCATGTGCAAAGTTCTTAAATAGTTATGTCCATAACAAATTAGACATCTATGCCTAGGCCTACTTCTTAAGTCTGCATAATAATTAATAATACTAGTGTGTATGAATTAATTCTCTAATCTTTTTAATAAATAAAAATAAATTGAATGGTAAATGCAAAAGAAGCGTTGCTTTAATATTTGTTCACAAAAATATAAATCTTTCTGAATGTACCGGTAACTCAAATATCCATCGCACTTAAAGACTAGAAACAAAAATAAACTTAGAATTCCACAGAGCAACCCTACTATTTGACAAAAAGGACTCTCGAGTCAATGAAAAATTGAAATATACCACTAGGAAAACGCTCAGTTGGACGGGTTGATAAGCGAGCACGTGCTATACAATTTGTTGATAGTCCAAATTTCAACCTGATCTGAATCTTCGTGCAACGCTACTATTTCAAATATTTACGAAAATGTAGTTTATTGTTGTTTCTGCATCAATGTAATTAGATTTATTTAGTTGTCCTCCTTTGTAAATCAGTTTTTATAACTGAATAGGATAGACGTTAAATAAATAAATAAAAATAAAATAAATAAACCGCTACCATGAGCCAAAAAAGCTCCAGCTTCGTGCGACTTGTCGTTGCCATGGTAACGTTACTTTTGTTAAAATGTAATTTCCATCTACACTACTTATTGGATCAAAATAAAATCAACATATTCGTGACCGGACGGACATTCTAAATGATTTGGCCACCTCAGATTTTGTCTCCGTTTAGTTTTTAAAAAAAAACTCGATTAACTTTAAATGTAACTTTTTAACTTTTTGAACGATTTTGCCACAAAACTAATGGCATTCAATCCAGATCGAAGCTTGCGGATGGTCCAAATTTCAACTCGATCCGAACCTCCGTTTGACCGCTATCATGAGCCAAAAAAGCTGCGCGACTTTCCGTTGCCATGGTAACGGAACTTTGTTATAATGTAATTTCCATCTACACTGCTTATCGGATCAAAATAAAATTAACATATTCGTGACCGGACGGACATTCTAAATGATTTGGCCACCTCAGATTTTGTCTCCGTTTAGTTTGAAAAAAAACTTTCGATTAACTTTAATGTAACTTTTTAACTTTTTGAACAATTTTGCCACAAAACTAATGGCATTCAATCGCGAACAAAGCTTGCGGATGGTCAAAATTTCAAACTCGATCCGAGCCTCCGTTCGAACGTTATGGCGAGACATACAAACAAACAAACAAAAAAACAAAAACAAAACCAGTTCCAGTTTCCGGCAGTGTCAAATGGAAACGCTTGCTTCGCTCATTTAATAACCTGCAACAAGACATTTAAAAGAAATAAAAGATGTAACCAAATTAAAATTATGCATGTAAGGAGTGATACTAGGCCTACCATACAAGAGTACCACAAAACATTGTAGATGTATCTTTAAAAAATGTTGTGTATATTGTTTATGGAAACAAATGCAATAACTAACCTATAATTTTATATCGAACAAGTTAAATTTTAGAATTAGGATAAGATGTAAATGTTTGTACAAATTATACCTTACTGAATTTATAATATTGTCCATAGGCCTACTACCTATTGACATAATATAACTGTGCAGTGTAGATATGAATAAGATGTAAATATTTTTACTCATTACTCCATGTTGTATTTTATCAATCGATGACAATTTAATATTCTATGTATATCCTGAATACCTGGTGAATCTTAAAGAGGCTAATAAATCTACATCATGTTACCGCACCTGATGTTGAAGACAAGCCAAAAAACCTGGGTTCAATCCCAGGAGGCCAAGTCTTGAAACTTGCGTTTCAACTCACCTTCCGTTTCGAGTCGCAAATTTCCGACAAGTCGCTCAAAACCATCAAATCGGTAGTCTTGAGACAAACTTGCGAAATGGCTTGCGACTTGACTCGCAAGTTTTCTTACGTTTCAAACCGCGAGGTTTTACCTTGCGTGTAGAGATTTATTTGCGTCTTGACTGCCACATCGAAAGTTTTTAATGACTAAATAAATAGTTATAAGGTACATCCTATGTATAAAGACGTAAATTACACTCTAGAAATGTTGGCAGAAGGCTTTAAAAATATTTGAAGTGTTATAATTGTCATATCAAATTATTTACGCTCGTCGCAAGCTAGCGTGCATCTGCATTAGTGGCGCTATAGATCGGCTTTTCGACGTGGTCCCGGCGGCCGAGTGGTTAGAGCGCTTGGTTTCAACGCGAGGGGTCGCCGGTTCAAATCCCGCTTGGGAAATCTTTTTTACTTTTTTTTACTCGTCGCATAATTATTGTTCACTTGTTATCTGTGACAGAAACAATTTTTATATCTTTACAATATAAATTACCTTTTTTTTTACCTTTCTTTGCAATTTGTTTTGGTATTTTAATATCAACTTTATTATATTTACTATTTAGGGATATATCACACACAATTCTGTGTTTAAGGGCTATGCTCGTAGTGATATTCCTAATGATTGTACGTATTGTGATAATCATTGAATAATAATAAATAAAATAAACAATAAAAAATATGATTAATAAATAGAGAGTACGACTGCCTTTAACTATTTGATATTAACAAATATTGAATAAAAATTTTTTAAATAAAAAAAATTGGCCCCTTTTTTAAAATTTTTGAAAAAAAAAAAAAAAAAAAGGGGGCCATGGCTTTTAAAATATTTTTTGTCCCAAAAATTAAAAAAATCTTTTTTTTTTTTTTTTTTTAAAAAAAAAAAAAGGGGAAAACCGGTTTTTTTTTAAAAAAATTTCTTTCAAATGTCCAAAAAAGCACCCTTAAAGACTAAAAACAAAATAAAATTCCACGAGCCAACCCCTACTATTCGAAAAAAAAGGACTCCGAGTCAATGAAAAATTGAAATATACCACTAGGAAAACGCTCGTTGGACGCGTTGAAAAGGGGCACGTGTTACAATTTGTGATGGCCAAAATTTCAACCGATCTAAATCTTCGTGCAATGCTATATTTCAAAAATTTACGAAAAGTGTTTATTTTTGTTTCGCAAAATGAAATTAGATTTTTTTTAGTTGCCCCCTTTTTGTAAATCAGTTTTTATAACGAATAGGATAGACTTTAAATAAAAAAATAAAATAAAATAAAAAACGCTCCCAAAGAGCCAAAAAGCTCCAGCTTCGTACGACTTGTCGTTGCCATGGTAACGTTACTTTTGTTAAAATGTAATTTCCATTACACTACTTATGGGATCAAAATAAAATCAACATATTCGTGACCGACGGACATTCTAAATGATTTGGCTACCTCAGATTTTGTCGCCGTTAGTTTTCAAAAAAACTCGATTAACTTTAAAGTAACTTTTTTACTTTTTGAACGATTTTGCCACAAAACTAATGGCATTCAATCCAGATCGAAGCTTGCGGATGGTCCAAATTTCAACTCGATCCGAACCTCCGTTTGACCGCTATTATGAGCCAAAAAGCTGCGCGACTTACCGTTGCCATGGTAACGGAACTTATTAACTACTCACTTAATGTAATTTCCATCTACACTGCTTATCGAATCAAAATAAAATTAACATATTCGTGACCGGACGGACATTTTAAATGATTTGGCCACCTCAGATTTTGTCTCCGTTTAGTTTGAAAAAAAACTTTCGATACTTTAATGTAACTTTTTAACTTTTTGAACAATTTTGCCACAAAACTAATGGCATTCAATCGAGAACGAAGCTTGCGGATGGTAAAAATTTTAAACTCGATCCGAGCCTCCGTCGAGCGTTATGGCGAGACATACAAACAAACAAATCGAACAAACAAAAACAGTTAAACAAAACCAGTGACTAATTTTTTCCGGCAGAGTCAAATGGAAACGCTCGCTTAAAAACCCTGCAACAAGACATTTAAAAGAAATAAAAGATGTAACCAAATTAAAATTATGCATGGAAGGAGTGATACTAGGCCTACCATACAAGAGTACCACAAAACATTGTAGATGTATCTTTAACTAGGAAAACGCTAAAGTCCCGCCGCGTTGATGGATGAGCTTTTAAAGTTTTTAGTTTGCGTGGGATATCTTTAATTTTGCAAGTGCTTTTGTTTTGTTGCCAACGCATTGTAGGTGATTGTTGTCAAGTTTCTATTGTTTATTGTCAATTTTTATTATTTACCGTAAAAAACTTATATTAAAAGCTTTATTTCTATGAATTCTGGCTAACTTTTTCAACTTTTTTTTTTTAAAAGGTAATAACATCACCATAACCTTAATGTCCATGTATAATATGAACGTTGTAGCCCCACCCGTTTGGTCAGAATTGGACCAAATGGCAAAGAAAATATCGCACAAAAAAATCAAAAAACTTATATAAAAGCTTTTTTTCTATAGATTCTGGCTAACTTTTTCAACTTTTTCTTTAAAAATGTACTACATCATCATAACCTCAATGTCCATGTATAACATTAACGTTGTAGCCCCACCCGTTTGGTCAGAATTGGCCCAAATAGCACGAAAAGATCGCACAAAAAATCGAAAAAAATCGTTAAAAGTACGATATTCATGAGAAATATTTCTTCGATTGTACCCAAAAACAATACACCTCTAAGTTCAGAGATTTCGAAGGTCCTGTCAAATTTTCATCAAGATCGGATATGCCGTTTGCCTGGGAGAGAGTTAACAAACAGACAAAAAAACAAACAAAAAAAAAAAAAAAAAAAAAAAAAAAAAAAAAAAAAAAAAAAAAAAAAAAAAAACACCCGAGCTAAATTTTTTTGGGGGGTCAGTGAAATTGAAGTCTTCGCTTCGCTCATCCAAAAAATGTTGTGTATATTGTATATGGAAACAAATGCAATAACTAACCTATAATTTTATATCGAACAAGTTAAATTTTAGAATTAGAATAAGATGTAAATGTTTGTACAAATTATACCTTACTGAATTTATAATATTGTCCATAGGCCTACTACCTATTGACATAATATAACTGTGCAGTGTAGATATGAATAAGATGTAAATATTTTTACTCATTACTCCATGTTGTATTTTATCAATCGATGACAATTGAATATTCTATGTATATCCTGAATACCTGGTGAATCTTAAAGAGGCTAATAAATCTACATCATGTTACCGCACCTGATGTTGAAGACAAGCCAAAAAACCTGGGTTCAATCCCAGGTTGCATTTGGATATTTTATCAATTACTTTAATAATTTATTTAAACTATTAGAGATGTGTGAAAATGGAATTTTGACATGGAATATTTAGCACTATAATTTTCAAAGGTAATATTTTGAGAAATCAATTTTTCAAAAACATGTGTACCAGTAGACATATGTAAATTCTTAGCACTTTTAAATCAAAATTTTATATCATTCAAGTTAAATCATAAAATATAAATTTATTGAATTAATTAATATTCACATTTAAAATCATGATTTCTGTTGCTTAACGTCTCATATTAATGCACTAGACTATTCGAGACGATGAGTGGCGATACATGACGATTGACGACTATAAAAAACATGCATATGCGGGCTTCTAGCCCACGTCTTCGTAGAGCCATAAGCTTCGGGCCAGCACCCGAATCATATGTGCCACCGCGGATGACTTCACATTTAAAAAGATTGCACATTACCTGTAACTGCAAGTCTAAATTGTAAAAATATGCATGGACAGCCCTTAGGTCTCAGTAAAACTGTAAAAGACACCAAACACAAATATTAACGTACCTCTCAAGATGATTAAAGGGGTATTTAACCGCTAAACTCAAAAAATATATTTCATTCAGGCTAACTAGTAATGAATTTAGCAATTAACAGAAAAATTATTGGGGCCACCATGAACTCCCAAAAAATTGTCAAACATGACATTTTTCGAGCTAGGTCCCATCGGCAAAAATCTCCCTTAAGAAATAACATGGGGACGATCTTTATGCCCCGTGACCTTGGAGGATTTTGATCCAAAAAAATATTGGCCATTATTGACGTACTCGACAGCCTTTTCTGTAAATTCTCTATATTTTGTTTTGTAATTTGGGCAAGTAGTTCGGTCAAAATATGCTGATTACCAAGATGGGGTATGATTTTGGAATGCATATTTTTGCGTGTTTGAGGGTATATTTGGGCACAGTTTCAAGACACGATGTTATAAAGGGGCATTATAGATTGGTACTATGCTCTAGTATCTATGTGGACCAAAAAAGAAGCAGGTTAAAGCCGATTTAGGAAATTTTCCAAAACACCAATTTTTGCCAATTTCTGGATCAAAAAAATTAAAAAATTCGTGTTAAATCACAGTTACAAGACATAATTTTTTAAACGGTCATTTAAGTGTAGTATTGTGCTATAGATCACGTGGTAAAAAATAATTTTTGGGGTTTTTAGCCCCTTTAAGTATAAGCAGGGACCATAATTGTCAAGAATCAAAGAACACAGTATTAGCCGGTATCTCTTTATTATGAAAGTGTAAATTTCAAAATTATTACAAGTTTCCGTAACAAGCAGTTCAGTAACCTATTTATCATATAGGAACTTTTTAATCATATTGCACCAAACATAGGTGCTAAATATCTCACTATAGTCTATTATTAGATGCACAACAGGCTACAAACATACAACAGAAAACAAAAAAACAAACATTTCAATGTTTAAGATATTATTACTAATTAATATCAAGGGTTGACATAAGTCGAGCCAAGGTTATATGATTGATGTCCCAATTTAAAGATGACAAAGCCTCTCGGGGCTAAGTCCACAACCTGCCAACTGTGGCCAGCCAGAGATAGGAAATAGCAATGATGAGGTTGGTGGATGCATCACGAACTTGGGATAAATGTGTGTTCTCTATAACGTGAGCATCGATACGTAAATTCACTAGCGAATAGCGATATCGTAAAGTTTTTGCCAAACAATATCGAAATGTAGTTTAGATTGGAGAAGGGTTGACAGGTTGGGAAAGCATCCCTTCAGGCTGGGCTTTATGTTCTCTATGCTGTCCCAACCTGTCAACCCTTCTCCAATCTAAACCAAACTAGCCAGTTGGCCTTTTCCAAACTTTTGTAATATCGAAATTTAATAACACAAAGATATCTCGTCTGCCAATGATATTCACTCAGCAAACGTTATAGTGAGCGACTACAGAATTATCCGATGCAAAATGTCCACCCAAGATTCAAGTGGTTTCAGAATTTTTAGTTAATTATGGTTTCTACGTCAGTTTTACACTCGTTCTGAGAAATTCAATACCGATAAAAAATATTGATTATAGAAAATAATATAGGTTAGGCCTACTGTATCAATATTAATGACAATTATGGGTATTCCAAATATTCAGTATAGTAGGCCATCTCTGAAAAGTGAAAACCCAAGATCAATTTCTTGTAAATCACAAAAAACTAACAAGTAATATTATTATTATTAATGAATTTAATAAACACACCACATAACTAAATTCTCGATTTAAATTGACACAATTGAGAAATCAAAACCATAAAATCTTGGCTCTACAGGTCAGAGGCACAAATAGCATGGAACATGTCAGTTTAAGTATAAAATTGCCATTGAGAATATTTTGGCTCCTCACAAATACTCCATCAGTCTTATTATACACAAAACCACTAAAGACGAATGCAACTGAAGATTAAACCACAGGTAGACAGTTCCAGTTGTAACCGTTATCAGAGGTCACAGATAGGTCAAGCGAGTACGGCAGCGAAAGATGTAATCTATTTTATTGACCACCAAATTAAATCATTTAATTAATTCATTTTTTAACTCAATTTCAACTTCATAAAATAATTCAAACGTTAATGTTTACTTGTAGATTGTTATAGTGCTAGGAAACGCTCAGTTGGACGCGTTGATAAGCGAGCACGTGCTATAGCTAGACCCACATTGCACATTTTTTTAAATTTTAAAATTTGCGACGTTCGCTGTCCACAGGGCCATGTTTCCAATATTATTTATTATTGCCAAGGTATTTGGGTAAACCCGTGTGTAAACCTTTACTTTGTGGATAAAATCCACCGCCATCTAGAGGACCTTGACTCCTTGGGAAACTATTTAAACTCTTTGGTGACAAATAATACACTCTTCCTCGAAAGTATTTTGATTACTTCTAGGTGGCAGTGCATTAGAAACTTTGCGCGTCTTTTCGTTGCCATGGCAACGTTACTTTTGTTATAATGTAATTTCCATCTACACTACTTAATTATATTGGTGACCGGACGGACATTCTAAATGATTTGGCCACCTCAGATTTTGTTGCCGTTTAGTTTGAAAAAAAACTTTCGATTAACTTTAATGTAACTTTTTAACTTTTTGAACGATTTTGCCACAAAACTAATGGCATTCAATCGAGAACAAAGCTTGCGGATGGTCAAAATTTCAAATCGATCCGAGCCTCCGTTCGAACGTTATGGCGAGACATACAAAAAAAAAACAAAAAACAAAACGAGTGATAAATTTTTCCGGCAGAGTCAAATGGAAACGCTCCCTTCGCTCGCTTAATTATGTTATTAGGTAGGCCTAGATCTATATTTTGAATTTCATGTTGCTTGATCTGATGTGTGCTAGAACAATAGGATTGTGCAATTCAATGTAATTGTTTGTAACATAATATGTTAGCAATCCTAAATAAAATATCTAAATACTGTATCTAAAAATATGTTGTTCATAAAATCTAACAAAATAGGCCTAATTACCTCTAATAGAAAAAAATCATTAATAAACCAATTTTATTTTTTCTTCAAAGTGATAATTATTTTGTTTGACCTCGCACTCGCTTGACCCAGCACTATTGAGTTGTTTGTACGAGGGTGAAGAGTCGTACACTTGTAGATTATCCTCGAGATGCAATTGACTAGCCACTTGACTAGCAACTTAAGAATCATCACAGAAAGAGTTTGTCATTGAAGATGACTTCCGTTTGAAAATAGTTTTGTTTATGTACAAAACCTAAGTTGTGTTAAAAGTAATATGGTCAAATTATATTTCCACAAGTCAAAAATTGACCCTACTTGCCAGACCTTTCAACTAATTACCACACATCTTGTTAGCATTATTTGATCAGCTATAATAGGGAACACTCCTCAAATTTATTTTTAATATATTCGTAACGTAGTTACTAAAATAAACGATTCCCCAAAAAAGTCATTTAAATAAAATAATAAATAAATAAATTGTATTTGTGTCTACCCACTCAGTTATATAACTGATTTTCAGTGGGGGACAGTAAATCAAAGCGACTAAGCCTACCCTGTAGGCCCCAACGCAATCGACAAGTGAGCGATAACCAACCAAAGATCGATATTTTTAATAGGAAATATAGCAATCAGTGGTATGGACAGTGGGAACACCCGCGGATCAACGCCAGAATCAACAAGGCCGATTCAGAACAACTTTAAATTTATTATGTGCCTCGTTGCTAGGACGGCTCCAGTCACCGTTTACAAATTCCTTAGACAAGAACCGAGTCCAAATCAGAAGTTAAAAAACTCCTGACTTTAGCGGGAATCGAACCCTGGACCTTCTGCATTGGAAGCAGGTAGGCTAACCACAAGACCAACGAGCCACACATTATATCGATATCGATTTTAAATTGGCTAGTGGCGAAGCGGTGGTCTAAGTGTGTGGCCTACGGAGAGGCAACCTGCGGGTGACAACGTAATTTGTCAACCTGGTCATCAGTGTAATTTACCGATTTTCTTCAGGCGGGTTTTTGTGTGAGTTGTCAGAATATCGATTCTCCGAATCGACTGCAGGTAGCCGCATCGATCGAGTCACGTGACAAAGGAATGCAAGCGAGACCTTGGTTACGAGTGGCAACTCGGATGCAGCCTCTCTGCGAAAACACCATGCTGGCACCTCAAGGTGACCAGAGCCACTGGTAAAGCCCACTCATTGGAGGACAGGGGCAACGGCGGCAGGGTGTCTACAAATTTTTCATTACAAAATTCCCTGACTTTTCCAGGTTTTCCAGACGGAAAATTACATTTTTCCAGGCTGCAAATTTGGCTTTCCCGCGCTTTCTAACGGAGGAAAAATTGTTAATAAATTCAATGTCGATTTCGGGGGGAATTTTAAACACCGGACAAGGCAAAATAATTTAAGAATTGATTTTTTTAAATTGATAATTTCTATTTTCAGCAACAAACAAGTTATTAAAATTACTAAAATATTGATTTTTTTACATTTCTTGTAAAATTCCAGAAAAAAAAAAAAAATCCCTGACTTTTCCAGATTTATTAAATTCCCTGACAATTCCAGGTTTTCCAGTCTTGTAGACACCCTGGGCGGGATAGTTTGGTTCAAATCGAACGAATCACGGCACCCACGCCAAGAAATCGTGGTAAAACCACCAGATGCGCAGAAAAACCCGAGCTTGGTGAGTTGGAGACGAGGTTCTCTCGACCACTCCGTTCTAGAAGCGAACTGAAGCAAGACCTTCGGGAGTGCGTGTTAAAAGTTTTGTTTCAACCACCGGACCGGGAGTGTTAAAGTAGCTAAATGTCTGTATTTCGACGCAGAATGGTGCCCCCGAGAAGCATCGTCGGTATTAGAGGCCAGCAATTTCCAATTTATCCTAATATTTTATCCACGAAGGAGAGAATTGTACATCTGCAGCGCCAAGTGGTGCTAGCATCATTTTCCTCCTATTGTTTACGACGACCACGCTTGAACATGACTATCGCTTCCTGTGATCCAGGTATTTCCTACAGTTAATCCTAACATTACATAACAATATTCCTATGATAAATAATATTTCACTCCTTCCATAACCAAAGTTCGACACTCCTTGTACGACATGTTGTCGATTGTTCCTACGCCTACGACGCATACTGCAGCATTGTCCCCCAGAAATGCACGTACCATAACCACGTAGCCCTCCCCTTTTCGGATCGTCGAGACGCCGACGCTATTCCCAAAGGAATTTGCGGGAAACACCCTCAAGCTACGAATCAAGTGGACGACGCCTGCGCACGGAACGCTAGCATGAAGCCTACGCTTATCTACGCTTCGCGACGAAGGACAATACTACACAAAGAGTGATGAGTAGAAACAACTTATTTGATAAGGAGTATTGTAACCTGTATTGTATTTTATTTTTGGATGTTGATTTGAATTTCACTAATTTTATTCATTCAAGGGGGAATATGGATCCAGTAATTTTCATTTTTCACACTTTAATTTCTTGTACCATGTTTTGTTTGCCATTGAACAATACAACGTTGAATTCCTATCTTAATCAAGCTTGCAGTCGAGTCAGTAATTGTAGACATCCTGTCTCCTCCAGTACCTAGAGTCAACATCATGACCCAAGAATATTGCCAAAATTTGCATAAATGTATTGCATGCTCAATCTAGCATATCTAGTTGGATGAGCGTAGCGAGCGAAGCGAAGATTCCATTTCACTACACTGGAGAAAAAAATCCGGAACGTTTTTTTTCTTTTGTATTTTTGTGTGTCTGTTAAAGTGTTAACACGATTCCGGCTAAACCGATACTCCGATTGCGATGAAATTTTATGGAGGCCTTCGAAATCTCTGAACTTAGAACTGCCACGTTTTTTAGCGCAATCGGGAAATTTTTTCTCATAAAAAACGCAATTTTACGATTTTTTTCGATTAAAAAAAATGTCTTCGACTTATAACACCTAACATGCTTTATCCGATTGTAATGATTTTTTCACAGAAGCTTAATTTTATGAATTAAGATATTCGTGTGAAATTTGAGCGTAATCGAAAAATTATTTCTCATGAAAATCGAAATTTTACGGGTTTTTTCTTTTTTAAAACAATTCTTTGACTTATAACACCTACATGCTTTATCCTATTGTAATAATTTTTTCACAGAACCTTAATTTCATGAATTAATATATTCGTGTTAAATTTGAGTGTAATCGAATAATTATTTCTTATGAAAATTGCAATTTTACGATTTTTTTCTTTTTTAAAAATTACGATTAATTGAAAACATTAAGTTTATTTTTTATTTTAATTTAATTTAATTTAAAAAAAAATCGACTAAGTAATGATTTTTTCACAGAACAACAGAAAATCCGCGTAACACATGGCAGCTCAATGCACCAATTACGCTCATCCAACAACGCGGCGGGACTTAAGCGTTTTCCTAGTTTATAAGCACGTGGGAACCAACAGTGCAGAGCATCGACCGAGCAGCCCTGTCTAAGAGCAGACAGCCTCTTCGCATCTACCTGGGTAAGATTCGAAATCAAAACCTTAGGGTGCATGATTTCGAATTGTGTGGCTGCGCTTGTGGTCACCACTGAATCTTGTGTCTTGTTAGGACGGTATTTTGTGTTTCTATTAGGAAGTTTCTAGTGCATGAGTTAGTTCAGTGAGCCGTTTTTTTTTTTTTTTTTAATATTTTTTTTGTAAATTATTGATACAGTAAGTGGTTCGCGCAGCCATTACGGTACAATATATATATATATATGGTCCATCCCACTGATTGATATATTTCCTATTAAAAATATCGATTATGGTATTGGTTGGTTATCGCTCACTCGTCGATTGCGTCGGGGCCGAAAGTCGCTTGGTCGCTTTGGTTTACTGTCCGGACAGTCCCTCGCTGAAAATCAGTTATGTGCGTGTGACTGAGTGGGCAGACTCTAAATACGGATTTATTTATTTATTTAAAAACTTCATAAATATGCCAAAAATCGTTATTATTTAAAATAAATTTATTTTCGCGAGTATTTCTTATTACGGTATATTTTATGTTTATTACAATTTCGTCGCATTCTTTGAGTTAAGGAGCATTCCCTATTATTATTATTGAGTGGAAAAGTGTTCTTGCCATCTATTTAAAACCACTTCAGTTTGCAAAAAAAAACTCATCATGTGTCAGTTTTTACAAATAGAAAACAAATACTATTAAGCCTACTTAGGGGGCCTAACTAAAATACCGGTATATGAAAAAGTTTAACACTTTATACATTCAAATTAATTAATTAATTATTTATACTTGAGAAAAAAAATCACAATGATGTGATCACAATGGCTTCTTACTTCTTAGGAACTTGATTCATCTTAAAATAATATATGTACAATAATAAAAAGTTAACACATTTTAACAATCATTGTCAAAATGTGAAATTACAAGTTTTTAAAATAAAAGTAGGATAATAATAAACTAGGCTTTCCCACAAGCTGCTCACTGGTTATAACAAAGCATTATTACAAAACCACATTTCTCTGCAACAAATTCATATTTCACTCTCTTGGACTTCATTGTTTACAATGACATTCCAACGTAGGTACAAAATACAAATATTATTATCATCAGTCTAAGTGTAAGGAATTACAAAGCATATTTCTACTTAGAACTAAGCTATTGTTCTGAGAAATATGGTTTGCTCGAAGTCAAGGTGGCATGCCGATTATTAATTGAAAGAATCTATGAATAGTTGGGTAAGCTGACCTTTGAAGTACGAGTCTTGGCAGATTGGGCACTTTGGCACGACAGGCGCTGCGTCGGCCACCTGCAAGATACAGGCCTTGCAGAAGACGTGTCCGCAGGGGGTGGCGGTCGGACACGTTTCCTCAGAACTCGGCTCGAAGCAGATGGGACATTCCCACGGTTTCTTCTTCAAAGAAGCTAGCTGGAGTTTTGCCCGCGTCGCTTGCCTCTTAAACTCTGCCGCTCGTTCGGCTTCCAATTTCAAAAGATTTTGGGCGGCCTCCTTTTGAGCTTTAATAGCCTCCTCCATGGCTGTTTTCTCAACCTCCAGTTGTTTTTCATGTTTCTTCTGTTCTTTCAACTTTTTCTCCAATTCTATAACCTTTCTCTGTGCCGAATCTCCTTCATTTTTCATTTTATCCGTCGCGATTTTCAACTCATTCATCAGTTTGGCGATACACTCTGAGACATTTTCCTCGATTAATACGCAATCTTCATCAGAATTAGCAATCGTGGTTACGGCTACTAATTTGGCTTTTGTTGTTTTGTTTGCGGCACTTGTAGATGCGCAAGACGGCAACTTAGCGGATTTTGAACTCGTAGTCGCAGTTCGTACAGCTGCATGCTTAGGAAGAGTAGCTTTCACAGTGACCTTCGCACTGGCGCGAGGTCGGTGTAGATCAGTGAGAGATAAGGTGGTTCGCAAAGGAGGCCGAGACGGTGCCGAGACGTAGTTCTCTTTTTCCTCCCCGTGACAGAGATGAGCGAGGTGAAGCACTGTCCGGGCGCCACTAGGCCTAGGATTAGCGGTAGTAGACACAATCCCTGTAACCAAAGGCACAGTTACAACTAGTGATGACAGTAGGCCTAGTAAATATTGAATTACGGGAAATTTTCTACAAAAAAATACATTTGCTATAATGCCCATGTATCATTCACACAAAGAATGCAATTAATTTGTTTCATTTTCATGCATTTGTTGGAATAGAATGACAAACTATGTATGGGATGGCCTAACTCTTGCCTAGGCCTAATGCCCCTTTTATCGAGCACTGACAAGTGACAACAGCTGATGCTCGAGTTTGCTGAGTTTTTTCAGAACAACCAGTCAACCAGCACAATTTTATTATCATAGAACACAAATGTCTTAGTTGTTATTGACAAATAATAATAAGTAAATGATTATGTTAATAATGATGTTAACGATGTTAAATACTCTCATCAGACTAATATGTTTAGGAGGGACTAGGGAGCAAATAAACAAACTATGTACAATCAATCGGCGTCAGAAGTAAATCAAGGGTAATCTTTTACCGACATTACCGACAGCCACTAGATTTTTTTCATGAAAGTTGTACTTTTAGGGCATCGAGAGGTCATTACAACATCGCTGCCCCGCACCCTCGCCGCGAGGTCGCCTTGCATTGTTGAAGGCAGACATGTTTTACGCTTGCTCTTGTCTTTACATAACACGTACACAAACAAAATATGTTAGCTATGACAGGAAACCGTAATGAAACAGTCAACCAAACAAGCTCATCCATCAATGCAACTGAGAAAGCTTTTGCAAAGCTGCCTAGTTAATACAACAGTACAGAACATATGGAATGAATGACAGAAGAGAGGGAAGGAGACCGCCCACGCCCACCCTCCCTCCATGACATCATTTATAAAATAAAAAAATGTGCGATTAGATCCAATTATTAACTCATAATTATAAGCGGCCATCGAGTAATGGCCACTTATTTTCACCACTCAATTTTTGAACAATATTTTATAAACATTGTTGATAAATGGCTTCGCATAAAGGCCCCATCCCGATTTTTACCTTGATATATTTAAAATGTAGGTACCAGATGCCTATTTGCATAATAACAGTAGGCCTATTGTAAAAGGCTAAAAGCTCATCCAAGAACCCTTTGTAAACCCATTTTCAAAACTCTAAAATATTCTTTAGAGTTAAGACGTGTTAACTGTTTGGTTTTTCACGTGACACGTAGGCGCGATGAGTGCGACACTGTTTACTCGTACAAGTAGAATAATACCTGGCTAAATAGGAATAAAGTTGGTAGAACTGTGCAACACCGACACAATGTCATGTCTGTGTCGTGATTTTGGGGTTGACGTAGAAAGTTTGAAAGAAGAATCCGACTGGGAAACGTAAAATTAATAATTATGAACAACATGTATGCCCGCCTAGGTCTAGCAATTTCTATCCTAATAAATGGTTTATTGTCAATGTCATCTACATTTTGCGAGAGATCAGGCATTTATAGATGTTGACATGTAGGCTACGAGGTGTGGCTTGGGTCAGACAGAGCACTTCTTTCCTCCACATTTTAACGAATTGCTTTGAATGACATTTCTTCTAGATAGCCTAAAATTAAAGGTGAAGCAGTAGCACATCAGAATCATATGAGGTTATGTTTACAACGCCACTTCTTGTCAAGGTTTGTCAACAAATCAACAACAAACAACAAATCGTGCTGTCCGCGAGAGAAAAGTTGGACAGGGTTGAAGTTGGCTGGCATTGTCGTGGCTACCGCTGCAAACTAGCAATATTGGCTGTTGCGCCTACCGCGCCCCCGAACAGTAAACACACTAAACTCTATAAAGTCATTAGTTGTAGTTTTCAAACAAAACATTCATCTAGAACACCATAACAGCAAACCAACTATAATAAATTCAGTATATTATTTTAAAACTTAGGCCCATCTATAATGATATAAAAGAAATAACCACAATAATTGACAAATTCAAACTTCAAAGTACAGTAGGCCACAGTAAAAATATCTTGCTAAACAAAGCATTTTATTCTCTACAAGACTTTTAATTTGGAAGAGTAGGCCTAAAAGGAGGAATGAATATTATTGTTTGGCCAATATCTACCAAAAAAAGTAGGCTACCTACTACCAAATTAACTGTGTGAACTGTAAATTTACCGGTAGTAGAAGGCTTAAGTTACCCGAATTTTACAGTAAATCCACATCACTAGCCCTAACTGATTTGGATTACAGATCATTTATATAATAGACCTGACTAATTTAACCTACCGGTACGGTAAAATAATAGGCTAGGCCTATAGCGGCTGGCAAAATATGGTGAAGGTTAATATTGTAAAGCAGTCCTTAAAGCAAGCAGCACATTGAAGGCAATTTGCTTGAATTAACAAGTTTAATCTAGGATATGTGTGATGAAATAGAAACAAATTAATCAATTAGGCCTAGCCTAATCCGTATTGGATTGCGGCGCAACAGATTACTGCCTTGCGTTTTGTACTTTCGGAAGTGCAAACGATAAAATAAGAAAATAACCAGCCTACATTGTTTTACAAATTACAGTAATTATGTCCACACCCTAACCCTTAAATGGTGGCATATATTGGATGGAAGTGAAATGTTTGATAATTGGGCATAGAAAACGAGATTGGCTTAAAAAACGAGAAAAAAGCCTTGGGAGACGATAGGCTAGGCTACCTATGGTAAAAAGTTTGAAGAGCAACGTAGCAAACAAGTGTAGGTCCGTATCCTTGCCATGACCTTGAATGTTTTTATCATGTTAATGTGATACTTACTTTTACTGGTGTTATTCATGGTGAGTTCTTTCAAAATCAACTCCAAAATCCAAATGGAACCTGAAATTAGAAAATTAAATTTTTAATGTATAGGCCATATTTTATAGGCTACCTGTACATTTTAAAATACTGAATTGTTAGGCATAGTCCGCATAGATACCAAGCTGAGGCTAGGTTTAAGAAGAAGCAATCGGTAGCAGGAACTTAAACCCCTTGTTTGCAGTGTTGTAAATGTTACTTATTAAATGGAGCATGCATGTGGCTCATTGGTCTTGTGGTTAGCATCTCTGCTTCCAATGCAGAAAGTCCAGGGTTCGATTCCCGCTAAAGTCAGAAGTTTTTTAACTTCTGATTTGGACTTCAGTTCGTCATTTCTTTGTATTAGGAATTTGTACACGGTGACTGGAGCCGTCCTAGCAACGAGACAAACTTCTGAAAACGGGAATCGAACCCTGGACCTTCTGCATTGGAAACAGAGACGCTAACCACAAGACCAACGAGCCACACAACAACATAACATAATAACATGCCTAACATAAAAAAATATATACCGGTAACAGCGACTCTGGCGGTGACAGCCACTTACCAGCCCAGTGAGTTCATAGATATATTTAAGGAGTGCAGTGTAGGCCTACCTGACAATTAAGAGTAAACTAAAAGTTATTTTCTATAGTTGGTTCATTAATTAATTTGTACATAATTTACCAACATTTTTGTGATATTAATTTACATTGAATTGTTGTAATCTAGGCTATTTCAAACTTAAAGGGATCGTTCACCTCTTATGTAAGGTTACCAACATCTATTTACCAAGTAGATCCATTTACAACAATTTTTTTCTCGAAATAATCATAATCACCATATTTATTGTTAAATATGTATGAATTGACTACGTTTTCGCCATTCGCTGTACTGCAACAAGCACGACACGCCTTGTTCGGATCGATAGCCGGGTGACGCGGCGAACTGAGTTATCTTTTGGGAACATTTAAAGATGCTTGCGAGGGGGATATCATTAGTCAAGTAATGGCATACTCGCTTCAAATTAGTTGAAATAAAAACGCATGCCATTGTTATTCGGCTAAAGTGTCAAGTGAAGGTGTTTTACAAGTTAGTCGTTTTGACACTGACTTCATAAGCCACAGCGCCTTACTGTATACACTCAAAACCTCGTAAAACCTAGCTGAAATATATTTTACTGCCGATGCCAGTACGTTATTTATTCATCCTTTTGTCGAGTATGCTGTTGATGTGGATTTTTAAATCTTTGTTTGTGTTGGAATGGTTCTTCTAATCATATAGCATAGATATATTATGAGTGGGGTTTTCCGGGCATACTCGACGATATAACCTCCTTTGTAATCAGTTTTTATAATGATAGATAGACGTTAATAATAATAAATAATAAATAAAAAAAAAGCGATAAGCAAAATGGGCAAAGGGAGGAATAACATTAAACCTGCCCAAACCTTACGCAGACCTCTTCCATCAGTTGGCCCGGGCCCACTTGTTTCGACAATCGTTCATGATGACATTGAGATTGGTGTAATAGGTGCAAAAAATAAGAAAGTTTATTAACTTACAGGGCAAGCGATTAAATTTCAGTAGTGTTCGGTAGATTTGTACCACAAATGTCAAAATGTCAAACGCAAAGAGTGAATCGTTGCGACAAGTGACTTTTATGATTACTTGAACAGAATCGGCGCATGTATATTAACTATGCTATATTTTGTTTTTGGGGGCAGAGATAGTTTTCAAACTTTCAAAAGATGTTCTCAATATTTTACGCCACGAAAAGCTTGGAAAAAAAAAATCCATCAGTACAATGAGAAACATTGATGTCTGGCGTAATAAAGGTAAGCATACCTACTCATTGTTTATGGCTATTACAAACAGAAATTGATCAAACAGGCAACATAGATTTGTTATTCATTCTGTATATACAAGAGTGGTCATAAGGCGGCTGTAAAAAAATAAATATACAGATTATTCCATGAGAAACTAAAATAAAATGCCGCTTGGGAAATGAACATTGTTAATCGGTTACATGATACAATACATGATACAATACATGCATAAACGCGCGAGAGTTATTCGGGGGGGGCCGCGGAACGATCCTCACCACTGGCAATCCTGACATTTACAAGATTAGGAAAACTGCTGTCAGCCCATTGCGTTTGGAATACTTTAATCATGTTATTTCACTTATTGTGGAAGAATAATTGAATTTTTAAATGCCATAACCAAATCACTTTTATTTTTTTTAAAGTGCAAGTAATTCTGTATCATGTGTGTGTTTGTGTGTGTGAAAAGAATCGCTAATCGCGTGTATTATTTTTGTTGTATAGGCAATACTTATTCAACTCCACTACCTGTCCTACCTGTCATTATTGGCAACATATAACTTTATAAAACGTGGCCAATATAATATTTATTCCATTAAATTGACGAAAAAAAAACGTACGTGTTTTCAAAAACAGGTGTTTGGTTTAACTCTAACGTTTTGTTAATCAGATGATCCCAGGCCTTCCGCTTTGTTTTAGTAGAACAGACTATCTCGACAGATAGACCGGGACCTGCCTCGCGCGTTACTCGCCCCTAAATAGCTGTGCTGTGTGTTGCAACACCTCGCCCGCTCCGTACCAGTGACGTCACTGACCCCGAGCGCGCCGATGAATTTAAAAACCCCCTATTGACGTAGGTCTGGAAATATACACAATGAACTTAATTTTTTTTTTCGTACTTGGTTTTAAGAATAACTTGTTAAGAGGTGAACGGGCCCTTTAACTAACTAAGGCCTATAGTTCATTGTTGTGACTGCATTAATGTAGGTAATTAGATTTATTTAGTTGTAAAACAAATAAATAAATCCGTATTTTAGAGTCTACCCACTCAGTTACATAACTGATTTTCAGTGGGGGATAGTAAACCAAAGTGACCAAGACAACCCTGCACCCTGTCCTTTGTAAATCAGATTTTAACTGAATATAATAGAAGTTAAATAAATAAATAGGCTAAATAAAAAAAATTTAAAAAAAAAAATGTTTCGAAGTATGGCCTATAATTGCATGTAGACTGAGAAAACAACTTGTACGTAGTGACATCTTCAGCTATAACTAGGCCTATAGGCCTACGCAGGTGTTAAATAAATACATTCAATATTTTTCGAGCCAACCAGAGATTGGTAGACCTATTTGAAATAAGAAATAGCAGCCATGTAGTTTTAGGGTGTCTGTTGGTTTTTTGTTTCGCTTATTGTCGCTGTCAGCCATTTTGAAGTTGAAACTCAAATTCAAAATCAAAAGCACCTATAACGAGTGTAGGCCTACACTTTTGATTGTTCGGTCCATTCGCCGACTTGGACCAAAAATATATCTAGACTTGGGAATTTTCACTTTTTAGACAGTTCATACGTCAGTATAGAGGACTCGAATCACCTAGAGAATGCGCTAGCGTCGAGGGGGCGTAGCACCGTCATGGCCGCCTAAGGAGGATACCTTTGTAAACACCCATATGATCCTACACATTGTTTTAAGCCGCACGTGTAAAAATAGGTTTTGGGGACAAATATGTCGTAGAACCACTTAGTGAGGAAGAAAGGTATCGTGTGGCTCAATATGAATTCAAAACTAGTATTTGCAATAGGCCTATAGATTTTAAGAATTTATAATTAAAATACGTACGATATAGGTATCTATAGGGGGGGGCGCAGATGAAAGGATCAACATTTTTACCGGTATATGACCTTTATGTTTGTGACCGTTGTATTGTACCCAAGTACAAAATTTTTAAAGATACTTATAAATATTTAAACAATATACAGTAAAACCCCTATGCATCGTTTTTCAGGGAGTAAATTGAAAAAAAATATTGATCCGGAAAAACTATGGATCAAATAAAAAACAATAAACTTATTATGGGAGTGCATAAAAAAACACTATAGATGCCGGAAAAACAGTAGTTTTTAGAACTATGGATAGAGGTTTCACTGTTATGACAAATTTATTAATATCAAAGCAAAATATGCATTTAATATTTATATTCTATAATCTATTATGGCAAATATGGAATTGAATTTAACACTAAAGAGAAGCACACAGTGTCTTAACTCTATTAAATCAAGCAACAATAATAAAAACCACTCAAGCTTTGTGAAGACAATAAGCCAGTAAACATTATTTGCGTTCCCAAAAATTATTTAAAAGCAAAATTATCAATACGGCCCCAAAACAAACAATATAAAAAGAACATGGGGGCCAAAACAACTGGGGTGTGCTTTAATTTTTCTCAGAATCATGTAGCAAATAATTAAGTCATGCATCTCCCCTTGAGGGATTTGATACTTATTAGGCCTATAATAAAATTGTTATTATGAAAAACAAAAATTAATACATAAAACAAACAGGATTGAACCCAGGTGCTTTCCCCCTGGCCGGGAGCGGACTACAATACTGGGAGGTTTGGGGATATTAAATCTTAAGAAATTTTATGAGCAATAATAATATTCAAAATGCCCCAAAAATTTACAGAGCAAAATAACTACGGTACCCGGTCTCAGTGGTCTTTGGAGACTGGGTTCGATCCATGCCCAAGGTTGGGTTTAGTAAATCGGAAATTAGGCCTTTTAAAATTTTGATAAAAAAAAAGGCCCACCCCGGGTTTGTTTTAGGGCAAAAATGATTAAGGCCAGGCTTTAATAACTAGGATGAATTTGATGTATAAATATGAAAGAATATCTGAAAAAAAATTACCCAAGTGATAGAAAATGTGTTTTGTTTTTCGTAATTGCTTGTGGATTCCCAACACAAAATAACGAAACAGTACATGTGTTACCGGGCAGTGTTGATCGGCGCTAAGCGCTCGACTCTGAATCAGGAGGTTACGGGATCGGGTCCCGTCGAGTCCGGAATCCTGACTGAAGTTTCTTTTCCGAGGGTTTTCCCTCAGTCGTTTATGCGAATGCAAGGGATGCAGCCCTCTTAAACAGATCTCGGACATCCCTTCACAATTGTCCTATCCGCAACATACCTAGTTCACCTGAAGAGGGGCATATTGCCCTATAAAAAGGTTTAATTCCCACGATAAAAAAAAAAGCATGTGTTGAGTCACTTATCTTCCAACATTGGCATCAGCAAAGATACCCCACACACTAATGGAAAGTGGGTAGGTGGATTGCGGACAGATAATATTCAGAGTAGGAAATATGTAACATAAATAAATAACGGTAGGTAATTGGGTTAACTCAGTCTGCGTTTTATGAAAGTTTTCAGTGGCTCAAAAACATTTTTTCACGGAATGAATTATGTTTCTGAAAAAATATGATAATGAAGGCTATATTCCATTTAGGTGCTGCATGTTGTGTGCACGATAAAAGCCCTCACAATACTGATCTCAATTAGTTAATTTCTTACACGCGAGGATAGCATGTGTAGATTATATCCTCCTTCGCGCGTTTCCAGCGTTCGCCGCCAGAGTGGACATGGCGAGATGGAGTGCTCTATACCGGTAGCCTTACGGCTTACATTCTACGTTGTTCGACATGGACTTGAATTTGGACCTAGACTTGGAATATTATTTAGACACCCCTAAACATGATTCACTCACAGGTGGCACCAGAAACAGAATCATCCAAGGCTAATTTCAGAACAACTGTAGGCCTATGCTATGTTCAATTTATTACATTGGTGCTTTGTTATTAGAATAGTTCCCAAGTATTCATTTGGCATTTACACATAGCCCTACCCAAAACAACTCCCAAGTATTGATAAGAGGCCGAAACTAGTCCCCAAACCTTCTGCCCGAAGCGGGAATCGAACCCTAGACCTTCTGCACTGGATTGTTAGCATGCACCCTATCCACTGGACCAATGAATCACACAAAAATGTAGCATGCTATGCTAGCCTATGAGTATGACGGATGCTTGGATTGGTATTGCTTAACGTCTTATCTCATAGGCCTATAAAAGCACTTTAGCTATTCGAGACGATGATGATGAAGTGTGAACAGATAGGAGGAGAAGAAACCCGGTACCGGCACGTAGCCTACGGTACTTCTTTCGATAACTACGTACCAAGGAGACAAACGGCTTAACGTCCCATCCGAAAGGACGGTGTACCTAACCTTGACAGTCATATAGGTTCCTCGACTAACCCGGACTGCCGAGCAGACGTTGAAGAGAACAAAGCCGTTAACTAGCTCTCAAACCCTCCATCTGTTCTAGCCAGCGGTGTAGGCCTATGGGAGTTTCAGGGCAGAGCAGTTGCCTACTCTACCCCTGACCACGCCCGAAGGCTGCTTAACTTCGGTGTTCGAGTGAGAACCGGTTAAACGACCTCGGCTAAACCGCTGGCTATGAGAATGACGCTTTTAATAGTACCTAGTGTAGCGTACTCAGTCTAACTGGGCTGGGGTAGACTGGAGGACACTTGAGGTGGTGTGTGGTACGTGGAGTGGGGAAGGGGGGGTGGGGTCTTCACAGGAAGGCTTAGGAGGCTTTGCATCCCTTTACTCATAATCGACAACATTTCCGTTACTGTTGCAGGACTGTTGTAGATCGGACTTTTGTTCTTGGCAAGGGATAGCCCCTTAAGTCAAAAGCAAAGTTGAGGTTAATCCAGAAGAAGTTCAGGAAACTGGGATCTAACTTCAGTTTTCTCAAGATAAAAAGAAAATTAAAGAGTATGAAGTCTGCCATTGGAGAGCAGAGGTCAACAAAACTAACAATACATAGACTAGACCTAGGCCTAGGGCCTTTGCATATGAAATATTGAAAGGCATAGACTACGTATATATCACAGAGCCCGGAATCGGTTCAGGCAAATCGATTCTGGCGGAATCGGTTTGAAGTTGTTGATAGGCCCTATACCCGTCGGTTTTGGCCAAAAACACTTTAGTTCCAACTTCCAAACCACTTCGGGAAGTGATTTGGAAAACTCGAATCAATAGATAAGTGGTTGATATAGGTACAGTGAAACCTCTATCCATAGTTTCTCAAACTACTGTTTTCCTGCATCTATAGTGTTTTTTATGCACTCCCATAATAAGCTTTATTGTTATTTTCTATTTGATCCATAGTTTTTCCGGATCCATAGTTTTTTTCAAGTACTCCCCTGAAAAACGATGCATAGAGGTTTCACTGTACACGTCAAACCGTTTCAGGGAACATGAGAATTTGATATATTGATTCATGAGTTCGACTTTCGACTTAAATTCGACTTTCAACATTAATTCGACTTTCGAATTGCGATCAACCACTACAACAAGTCACAACAAATACAATTACAACCTGTCGGAAGCTAGCCTAACACGTTGTATGTGAAACCGTTTTGGCCAAAACGTTTCTGCTTTATGGTGATATACACCTTATTCTATAAACCGTTTCAGCCCGAATCGATTTGCCTGAACCGTTTCAGAGCTCTGTGATATACGTAGTCATAGTGTTGTGACCTTGAAGTTGAAGGTACGGACTACAATTGAAAAAGCGCCCTAGGCCCAGGCGGAACTCTTTCGGTTGGTATGGACAGTTTTTGATCAGTAGGTACTTTAGATTTAAAATAGCGACGTTAAAGGTTTTGTAAGTACTTTAGATTTAAAATAGCGACGTCGAAGGTTTTGTAGGTACTTCAGATTTAAAATAGGGACGTTAGGCCTAAAGGTTTTGTAGGTACACACAAAAAAAACTGTCCATATACCAATCGAAAGAGTACCGGTACCGGCCCAGGCTACAGTAACTTGCAGCATATTATTAGCCGGTAAACCTGTAGTAGAGCGGACGTGGGTATTATAGCGGCTAATACTCCACCTACAAAACCTTTAACGTTGCTGTTTTAAATCTAAAGTACCTTCTAAACCTTTAACGTCGCTATTTTAGGCGAAAGTACTTTTCTGTTGAAAGTCCTTTATAATTAAAATAGTGACGTTAAAGGTTTTGTAGGTGGAGTGTTAGCCATACCCACGTCCGCTCTACTACAGGTTTACCTATTAGCCTAAACACTTGGCCTAGGGCCTACTCTAGTAATTGCTTGAAAAATCATAGGCGTAGGCCTATCGACCTTGGCCTTGCCCTACCTAGATTCTACCTATCTATAGTCAGCCCATAGACACAGTACAGGAAGACCCATAGGAAACTAGAAACAAATGTTATTCAATGGGGCGTAGAATAGCAAACTATAATGTAAAATGAAATATGATTGAATTGAATTGCCTAGTGCCCGAAGTCCACAAATCAACGGTTCCTACCGGCCACCCAGCAAGGTGTCAAATTTCAAATTTGCGGCTGGCTTTAGAAATGAGAAACCACTAAAGCTAGGCCTAAATTAATATTTCAAAGAAATTGATTTCGTAAGCAACAGTTAACAACCAACTAAGCTAGGCGTACGAAGGAATAATATAATTAATTACCTCGATTAAAATGTAAAACCGTTGCTCAACAGACAACCTGTTTGCTTGGTTGTCGTAGAGAGGGGTAGGCACATACACATACACAGACGCTTTGCGCATGGTCTGTAGTCGAAGAAATCACCACGTTGTGCACCACTTCGACTGTGGGCGATAGGGTCGAATCGAAGAATCGAACATTTTAAATCACAGGCGGGAGTTTACATTTTTACGCTTGAAGGAATTGCAAAGTTGATTTTTGATTTTCTGATTATGCACGGTTGATTTGAAATGAACTAAGTGAATGACCTCATTACCAATGTCTAACAATCTTCAATCATATACCCCCAGAAATTAAAAATATACAATCACTAGACTCTTTTAAATATACATTGAAATCATTTCTTATAAAGCATTGCTTCTACACCATCAATGAATACCTTCATCCAGCTGACGTTTAACTAAATCTAGTGCGCCCGAACATACAAATACCCCACCCATAGCTTTACACTCAACTTTCCTTCACACTCCTGAAACTACTATGTATTTTCATGAATATAATTTAATATAAATAAACAATTCAATACAAAAATAAGTATTATGTATAGAAATAGAAGGAAAGATATTATGAAATTAAAAAAATGTATATTTCAAATGTATATTTTTATAAAATTGTTAACAATACATGTATTACTCTTTACCATAGGCTAGGCTATTCACTTTCTCTAAAAAGAGTTATACTTGTGCAATGTACCAGTCAAGGTAGTTTTTTTCTTCTTTTCTTCTTTCTTTCTTTCTTTTTTTTTTCTTTTTCTTTTTTTTCCTTTCCTTTTTTCTTTTTTCTTTTATTTTCTTTTTCTTTTCTTTTTTCTTTTCTTTTAATTCCCCACCCCCTTTTTTTATATATTCGATTCATTTATAAATTGCATTTAATATCCTTTTTATTTGTTATCAAATTTGTTGAGTATTTAATGCATTGTTGTAATATTACTATTTCAAATATTTACTTAAATGTAGTTCATTGTTGTGTCTGCATCTATGTAATTAGATTTATTTAGTTGTCCTCCTTTGTAAATCAGTTTTTATAACTGAATAGGATAGACGTTAAATAAATAAATAAATAAAAATAAATAAATAAAAGGTGAATAAAGTTATTATTAATAGAATACCGACGATATACAGTAAGACCACTGAATAAAAAAATGAATCGGCCTTGTTGATTCTGGTGTTGATCCGCGGGTGTTCGCACTGTCCATACCACTGATTGCTATATTTCCAAATTCCAATTAAAAATATCGATCTTTTGTTGTTATCACTCACTCGTCGATTGCGTCGGGGCCTACAGGGTTGGCTTGGTCGCTTTGATTTACTGTCCGCCACTGAAAATCAGTTATATAACTGAGTGGGTAGACTCTAAATACAATTTATTTATTTAATACATTTACTTTAATTAGTAGTAATATTTAGTATATAAATTCGTATTTTTAGAGTATATCCACTCACCACGTAGCACCGACACGGCATTAACAGATTTACAGTAGGGGACTTTATTTTAACGAAAACCAGCCAAGCCAGTCGGCGCCGACGCCATCGACGCTAGATAATAAGGTATGACCAGACCTGTTAGTTTTGGAAAGTTATTTAACCCCCCTCCCGGGAGGTAAATTAAAAAACTATAAAAAAAAAACTGTAGTGTATCCAAACTTTTTCCTAGGGCAAAATGTCACGAGTGGATTAAAAATTAAAGTACCCAATTGAAAATCAAGAAAAATGGGTCAACTCTAACCACAAATTTATTTATTTTATTTAATCTACCCAACTAGTCAGGGACAAAAATTGAAAATTGAAAAAAAAAATGCTACACAAATTATAATTTCATATTTTAGTATTTAGTAGTAACTGAGTGCATGGGTCGATTCAAAACACAATTAATTTGTATTCATTTGAATTATATATTTATTTTATTGGTCACCAACACCACACCATACCAACAGGTATAAAAAAAACCACAAGTGTTAGGTTACTAAAACTAAAGGATTAAGACATCAATTCAAAACCATACAAATAGGATAAACAAAACATTAAATACATGAACAAGTACTATAAAATTAAAATTATACAACAATATACAACAAGCAAAACTTGAATAACAAAACTATAAATGTATAAAACGGCTGAAAGCCCAAGATGAATGAAGAAAAAAAGCTGAGGTTATAAAATACAAAAGTGGTGAAAAGGTGATAATGTGACGAGTGATAAATGAGTGATGCTGGTAAACTGGCATAAACAGCTGCTTTAAATGAATGAAGTTTCATGTGGTTGATGTCAATATCTGTATGTATTTATTTATTTATTTATTTATTTAACGTCTATCCAATTCAGTTATAAAAACTGATTTACAAAGGAGGACAACTAAATAAATCTAATTACATAGATGCAGAAACAACAATAAACTACATTTTCGTAGATATTTGAAATAGTAGCATTACAACAACAATGCATTTAAACACAACAATTTTGGTAACAAATAAAAAAAATATATATTATATGCATTTAATGAATGAATCAAATATAAAAAAGGGTGTAGAATGAAAAGAAAAGAAAGGGGGGGGAAAAAGGAAAAAAGAAAAAAAAAAGAAAAAAAAAAGAAAAGAAAGAGAAAAGAAAGAAAGAAAGAAAAAAAGAAAGAAAGAAAGAAAAAAAAAACATTAAAAAGAAAAACGAAAAGAAAAAAACTGATTTATTAGACGATCCCACTCAAACGAATATGAGGTTTGCCAAAAATCAGGAACAGCAAATCAGGGAGTAATCAATCTTTCGCGGAAGAAACCACCGAACGCGAATCTTCATTCTTGTGTTCAACCATCATTTTTGTGTTCAAATCTTGATAACAATTTAGTGCAAAAGATCTTGACTCTAATATATAATTATATCAGATATATAATTATTTAAAATTGTTCATGTCAAAAACTGATCACAGCAATGATACAGGACACCTAACTCAAGTTGCAAGTTCCACCAGTGGGCGGCAACCAGACAATCTAGGCAGAAAAATATCAATTGAAAATACATTGAATACATCAAAATCAAAGCAATAATGAACAAACAAAGAGAACAGCAAAATCATAAATAAGAACATATGAAGATAAATTAACATTACATAAACACAGAGACAATGCCCCACAAATAAATAGTAAAAATCAATTCTTCTTTGTTCTTCGATTCATTATCATTGCTTCAATTTTTACTTTTAAATTGTACTATTCCTAGCTCAGTAAACTGGCTTCTAATATCATAAGAAATTGAATTCCAAAAGGATACTCCTCTGTACAAGAATGACTTTCTTAATGATTCAGAAATTAATTTAGGAACTTTCAAAGAGTTTATTAGAATAGAATTTCTATCACGATCATGGCTAATAATTTATTGTAGGTGCCTTGAATTTGGTTGATCTGGGAAAATTTAAAAACATCAATACGAGCACAAAAAAATACATTATAAATAAATACATACAATAAAAATACATTATAAGTGCACAAAAAGTAATACATAAATAATTGTATTAAATATCACATAAATTAATGTTATAGACTTGTTGAAAATGATTATTATCAAAAATAGCAGCCTTATTTTCTCTGGTTTTCCCATTCCCAGGGTCAGTGAATTTCCTGCCAACAGCTGGCCTATATCCTATACGTACGCCAAACATGCAAGCTTACATGTTGGATTCAATGCCGCAACATTAGGCTAAGTTAATGTACCGGTACCAAACATCCTCGCCTGAACTACACTACGCGTGCTATAATATAATATTACAGCACTGACCACTCCCCATGTCAAGCCATGGTCATTGCTTTACCTGTTACCCGGGGTAAATAATTCGACCTCTACTTCGTAGCAATAAACATACGTTCAAATACGACAGCGAGACTCTACTCATGAGGTCACGAGTTCGAATCCCACTGAACACTATATTAAACATATCCCGCTCCTCAACAAAGAGATATTATCAAGTAGAGTTAGAATGAATAAATGAAAATGATTATTAAAATTGAAATGAAATTTAATAATCCAAATTAAATAAAATAAAAATAAATTGAACAAAAATAAAAACTTGTAATAAAAGAAAGTCATGTTAAGGGAAAGGTCATGGAGGAGTGGGTGAACGCTCCGCCCCGAGACTCACGTATACCGCTGGTTAGAGCAGAGAAGTGTTCGAGAGCTAGTGTAACGGCTTCGTTCTCCTCGACGTCTGCTCGGCAGTCCGGGTTAGTGGAGGAACCTATATGACTGTCAAGGTTACACCGTCCTTTCGGATGGGACGTAAAGCAGTTAGTCCCCTTGGTACTTTTCGAAAGGAGTAGGCTACGTGCAGGTACCGGGTTGCCCCTCCTCCCTTCTATTCACCTATCACTATCACCACTCAACATCTAGAATTAGCCTTATTGCATTTATCATCATTTATCAATCAATTAAGGGAAAAAAGAATTAACAATGATTTATTATTCAAGAACCCCCTCTTCCTATACATATTACATATACCAAGGGCATATCTCAAAGAATGTACTAAAGTTGCCCATATATAGAAATATGACAGTGGCATTCATAATTCGGTAACTTAACTAGGTATTTAGATGACTACAGAGAATTAAAACAGAGCTTAAGATTAAGAATATTCAGTTCCTCACAACCAACTGAGCTAACAGAACATACTGCTTGTATTGGGGGTGTGTTCGAAAGCTCCCTGCTCTAGTCGACTAGCTACCCTAGTTGTACTAATTCAACAAGTGTCAGTGACATCACATGTAAGCAGCTAAGGAGCTGTGGAATGGAAGAGACTGTGGCATCATCAAATTACTAACTACTGGGTTGTATAAGACAACATACAAAAACAAAATTCAAAATTGGATTGGAGAGGGAAAAGTTACATAAATTAAGGATGAGATTTAAAATAAAATAAATTAATACAAATACATTGTATTAAATATTAACAATTCCACCTACTGTTTCCCGACTATCCAAATCGAGAAATACATTGTAATTTAATTTCTAATATACATAAAAGAAATCAATATTCCTAATACATGTATAGATAAACTATAATAGTTCCACTCTATGGGAAGAAATAAATTAGAAATTATACCTCTAAATGAAATTAAAATATGTCAAGTCCATATTTTTTCTATGCTCATTTTTATTTTATTTTGTAAATGTTTATTTTGTGAATCAGATAATGGAAATGTGGCATTGACCAACTACAGTATTATGAGATAGCCTTGTTAATAGCGGCCACATCCTGTTACTATTACGTAGCTTTCAACTTGGAGCCACCTACTCTACCATTTCCATGGGAACCGGACACTTAAATTACATCCTACCTGTAACGGCAGGATCGGTTCAATAATTGGATGAAATATAGAAAAAGTTAAATTTAAATAGCTGTGGAGCTGATAAAATGAGTCATTGACTTTTTAAAATCAGGCGCAACCAGTTGTATATTCCGTACGGTTCACTTCAACAAATAATTGTCTAATTTAAAAAATGAAGACAAAATTCCAAAATTTGTTTTATGGTATTGGTGATTGCATTGGACTTGACAAAGGTAAGTTTAAAAATGGATTTTGTACATATTTTTCAAAATAATCAAATTATTGTATGATGCTCACAGTCCAAAATTGAAAGTCGGCTAATAATGCTGATAGCTTTGGAAAATAATTTCACATTTATCAATGTCACAAATATAATATTATGCAGTGGGTTGATATATTTTTCAAATTCAAAAGCTTGTCCAAAATTTAGATAAAATTTATCTTTAATGAAAAAAATTTCTGGTCACCTGAAAAACAAAATACACACATCTCATCATAATAATCATAATTATTTGGATGATGATTGATGAAGTATATTTAAAACAAATCTTCCAACAATGTTATCTACCTGTCACAAGTACCGCACTAAAATGCTAACTCAGCGGTAAGTGCACGTTTAACGCCAGTACTATAATGTTGAGTGAGCAATACATACATCTTTACAGTAATGGTAACCATTGGCATATCCAAGGGGGGGAGGGGGGAGACAACACCCCTCCCCCGCTTTTGCCAAAAAAGTGTGAAAGTGCAATACAAAAGGCAAATTACCATCTGACCAAAAGAGGATTTAAGTAGATACAAAATTGGTGATGCTTTAAAATGCACCGATTTTCACCAAAATGACCTTGAAAGAGAAAACTTTTGGATTAAAAACAGGATTTTAGTAGATAAAAAGTTGGTGATGCACAGATTTTCACCAAAATGACCTTGAAGGAGAAAAATTTTCCGGGGGGCTTGTAGCCTACCTAGCTATAAAGTTACACTTGAAAATGCTATGTACACGTACTACTTATGTATGGTTGTGGACGGGAAGAGAAATAAAACTAACGTTTACTTCATCTTCTCAGGGTCAGTTCAATATGACGGACATCACCAAGGCAATTAGCGAGAAAGCCAGCGAGTGCTTCGACAACAGAAAGGACCGCACGATAGTAATGGGTAAGTTTTGTTAGTGCAGGCGTACCAATACAGTAAACATGTAATACCTGTGTGTTTTTATGCTTTTGTTGGCCAGATAGATCAAACTTAAATCAATAAGAATTTAATTTCTTCCGACTCTGACCGTATCTATTAGCGTAGGTAGTACTAATGGTTTCTACTTCCAGCAAAGGCGATGATGCTGATGGTAAAGGGAGACTTGACAGAGCAGAGCAGCAAACTGAAATGTCAATCAAAGTGCGTCATGCAGAGCTTTGGACTGGTGAGTAAGCTTTGGCCATGTACCGCTTCTTTCTATCCTCCCACAACCGCATCTCTTCTACATCCTCCCCATCTACTTCCTTCTTCAATCCTTGACATGACATAAAAACATATAATACATATTATATTTATTTGTCTCCAACAACAGGCTACACCAACTCACAAGTGTCAGGTAACTAAAACTAAACAATTGAAAATACACGTTCAATACAATTTAAAAGAATACAAATACGGTACGTTATTATACTAATCATTCATCATGAACAAAAATTGTAAAATTAAAATTAACAATAAAAAATAATACAATAAGTAAAAAAAAACTTGAATAACAAAAGTGTTAATGTGAACAAACGACTGAAAAACTAAGATGAATGAAAAAAAATAAGGTTATAAAATACAGAACTAGTGAAAAGGTGATAAGAGTGATTAACGAGTCATGTTGGTACACTGCGATAAACAGCTGCTTTAATGAATGAAGTTTCATAATGATAAGAACATAACATAAACATCGTGTTGTACCTCTGCCCCTAATTAAGATGGACGTGAATGGCGGCCTTCAACCAAAAACCTTCCGAGCGTTAGTGTCTCTGGCCCTGGGACAGCCGCAGTACGCCATACTGAAGAAGATTGTCCTGGACAGAGTCGACTGCTGCATCGCAGAGGGTGAGAACAACATTACATACCCTTAACAATAATAGTTATTGGTCCATTAAATGCACACAATGCTTTTAAGATGACATGAGCTTTTTTCAGAATAAAACAAATTAGCAGTTAAAAACTTCATAATTTCTGTTTCTTGTAAAATGATCATGGAAATCGCTATAAAGTCCTAGTTAACAGTTCATTATTTAATTTGAAAACATAAGGATTAATTTTTCCAAACAGAATACAAGGGATTGTTTATTTGTTAAGGTGCACACAGAAGCCATCAACAATATTCGGTTACCCTAACATTTTACAATCTTGAAAAGTGAAAATAATTTTCACACATGCCCTACATTTTTATTACCTATAAATAATATGCGTAGTGCGTAGAGGAAATGAGTGAATGGGAAACAACTCGTGCACAAAACAACGTATACATGGTATTGTTGCGACTAACGTCATCGAAGCCATGAATACAATCACATAATAGTTGAAATAATGTTTTTTTTTCGGTACCAGCAAAAGAGATCCCGGATTCCTGTCAGCAGTCGGCGTTCGTCATCATGTGCACTGCAAAGAGCGGTATCTTTGTGAGTATGCACACGCACACACATACGCATGCTTGTTGTAAGGTTGTAAAAGTCTGAACAACAATATTTAATATGAGAAACTAACTGGTAAAAGTGATGACCTGGGAAATGAAAAAAACTAACACCACATCACGCAATACTATTAATAATTACAAGATTTATACTCACACATATCAATAAAATTGTGATAGTGAGAACTGAAAATAAATGTGTGAAAGTGTGATGCCGCCAGCATCTGCATTCTTCCATGGAGCACAAACTGCTTCGGGTTAGGTTGGGAAGGGAAAAGACGGCCATTATAATACTGCATGGAAAAATGAAAAATCATATTTTTGTGTGAATAATCTTACATTATAATTTTTTCCTAAATCATTTTCTAGATTTTCATTAATAATGTAAGCTATAAATTTAAAATTGTCTGGCCCCACACCTCCACCAATAAAGTATGTAAATCCAACCTGAAAATTGGAAACCCTATTTTGACTATCGGGTCGGCTCCCAAAAACCCGACCCGAAAGTTTGGGTACATACCCACACGTCCCACAAGCTAAGTAATGTTTTGACAACTTGTTTTAAATCTATGTATTTATATTTTCTGATAATGTTAACTGCCTTAACATGTCATAACATTTTTTTCTATAATATATATTCAATAACACTTAATTTCCATTATTTTATTTATTAATTATTGTTTGTTCTTGACTGTATTATATGTATTTTAAGTAAGCCCTACCTAGTACTGAGTATATTTACTATTTCAACTCTCTTCGGAGTAGTGCATATCTGTACTACTATGTATATGATCAAGCTGAAATAAAATAATGATTATTTATTAGAGATACAGGTTTTTAGCGTTTTAGGTTTTTCATGCAACAAAATGACAATTTTGACAATTCAAAATGCTAATTTTACTAAAAGTAATGATTTTATTGCCTATTGAGAACTTGTTTAACAATGTATTCTAGCATTTTATGTGACTACTATACTTAATTGAAATGTTCCTATAATTTATCATCATTAGAAGTGTAAGAAAAACCCTAAATTTAGGGTTTTTGTGGAAAGGAAAATGATTGATGCTAAATGCAATGCTAAAATGTAAATAATGCTAAATAATATAAATGCTCAAATATTCTAAATTAAATTGAAAAAAATTAGTTTTTATTTCACACATGAACATCACTATCACTAATTGACCTCTCGAAGGCTGACCTAGCCTTGGCCGGGGGTGACAGCGTGAAGAGCAGCCCGATGCCATCTATTCACTGGGAACTGACAACAATTGCGCGACAGAGCAAAGCACAGATACAGCCAATCATTAATTTCACAGTTGTGATAGCTACCAAACTGTTATGTAGTACCATGTACACGTCATCGCGATCAAGATGGAATCTAACTTTCCGAGATTAAAAATATTCAAGTGTGATTCGTTTGACATTAATTATTGAATAATCTGCAATACTTATGCTTGTTATTGAGCTGTTACTCCGAACAACAGCAATCCGATTCAAAATACTACGCAATGGGTAAATTCTAGGGATGCCCAACGATATAAAAATAAAAATCCATTATCGATATCGAAAAAAAATGGCCAAACAATTCGAGATATATATCGATATTTTCCCTCCAATTTTTAATTATAGTTTCCATGGCAGTTCTCTCAACATGTGCGTCTTCCCATCGCCACGACACTGTATGACGCCAGTTCGAACCGTGCCGTGTGCACTCTAGGCAGCAAACGACGCGATGTCGACTGGATACTGCAGAATTACTCGATGCCGAAGCTACTCAAAACTAAATTTTTCATGTTTTACGCGTTTTTAACTCAATTTTGGTACTTTGAAATATCACGATGTAGAAAACAAATATCAATATCGAAATTAATTGTGTGTATCGATATATATCGATATTGATGGGCAACCTTAGTAAATTCTGATTTTGAGTTTTAAACCAAACTAGAAGTATAGTGAATAAAAACAGTTTTGAACTATTATAAATCTATTTGGAAACTGAAACAAGTGACCCTTGGCTTACAAATCAGGAAGAATGGAAATTGGGTAATTACTAAGGCCCTAAAGGTCGAGTTGTATAAAAAATTACCCATTACCAAGCTAATTTATTTTAACGAGCATAAAGTCTAGCTTCTTAAATTTTTTTTAGCTAGAAAAATTTAATAAACCACGAATTTGAACCAAACTTAAAAAAGGTTTGGTTGAAGTTCGGAATTTTTAATGTATACCTGCTCCGAACTAGTGGGGAGGTCACAGGTTGGGATAGAATAGATTAGTAACTACATACCACAGATTCACCTGCTGATGACGACTGCAGCTAATTTAAAGTTACCGTAACCCAGAGGTGTTTTGTCATTTTGAGACTATCAGGCGAGTTTTGAATTTTGAATTTTATTTGCAGCTGTCATTGTAGTGTACCCAGCCATTGTATAAACTGCGTAGTAAGGCCATGAGTTTTTCCAGTCTATGGGCATTCTCACTTCTGACCTGATCTGAAACAGTTTTTGGTATTAGATTACCGTAATATCACAAAACAAGCAAAAGAGAAGGCAGATGGATTAGCAGAAAAATTTAATAAAGAATGCAAAACTTAAAGTTGTTGAAGTTCGGAATAGTGTATCCGAAAAGTGGGGAGTCAAGGTTGGAGTTAGGTTATAGACAGAGTCTAAGATTTAAGGCTATGAATACAATCACCTGCTGAGACGCGCACATTTAAGTTACCATAACCAAGGTGTTGCATTCGAAGACTACAGGAGTTTGAGGCATTGTATTTATATGAAGCTGAGTAAGAGACAATTGTGAAGTAAGAGCTAGAAGGTGAGTTTTTCCAGTCCTGGCTTACTTTAGACTGATCGAACAGTTTTTGCCTATAATTGGTAAACACACTCAAACTAAAAAAGATGCAACTAGATATCTGAAGCAGCAGAATGGTTCCTAAAGAGGTAAAGGAGTATCAAGATGGACTAGAAAGTAGTAATCAAAAGAACTGAGACTGAACAAATTTTGTCAGATGGTTTGGACTATATAAGTTTTCGGACACACGATGAAATCTGTATCTAGCACAGAGGGGATTGACTATAAGGAGGTCAAAAGAATTGCTGGTATAAGACAAGCAATTGCATTTACGCCACAACCCCCCACTACGTAGATCTGCATTCTTTCATGGCCAAGATAATTTTATATACACATCATTATCATTATTGATGATTAGTTATTATTATTACTATATCTTTTTAAAATTTTTTACCTCTATTCTTCAAGAATACTCATCACTGAATATTATCTTTAATTATTTCATACTTCTGGGGTTTTGCAACAACATTTTTCCACTTCTTTATTCCACAATCGTATCTCTTCCACATCTACAAGAATACTACAATGATTAAATGTAATCCAACATCTGCAAATAAAATACATAAATTAGCTAGCTTCACAAAAAAAAGTAACAAAGTTTCTACACATTATTAAACACCATTAAAACATTAAAAATTTAAAGAAGTAGGGTCATGTTGGAAGTAAATTTTGCATGTACATCGTCATCATCAGCCAAGTCACTACACATTGGCCTCCAGGAAATCAACACTTTCCTATATTCACATTTTAAAAGCTGTAAATACAAAAAGTGAACTAACTTATCCTACTTGTCAAGACATTGAAAATACAAGGTACTGGTTTTACAGCATGTATAGTAGAACCATCTTACATCTAGCATGATATAGTAATACGCTGTCCCGTGCTTTAACATTGGCAAGTATAGTTCGGGCCTCGGGTTTTAGCGAGACATCAACCTAATAATTATGCTCAAGCGGTATGATGTGAAATAAGTGTTATTAACAAGTATTAATGTAAATAACAGTCAGCATTTAATCAGCAATAACCATAAGATGTTTCTGAAAAATAAATAATCCATTGAGGCGGTCAGGTTTACCTCAAGTGAGCCAACTTTTAGACCAACGTTGCTCAGTCTGTGTCATCATTGTTGTTTCGGACGTTCGATCACACACATGCAACACATCATAATGAGTTCAATCATAAAATATAACGACTCTGTTAAGTCAAACAATTTACAATGTACATAAGTTCAAACTTTTTTCAACGATGTAAGGTCGAGTGTTCTGTACACCGATATCTAGGGCACGAAACTGTTTTGAGCCATGGTTGCCAGGCTCAGCGTTTCTTCCTCTTCATCCTGCATCTGCCCATCCAACAACTCCCACAGCTTCAATTCCATCACCTGGTTCCATGATTCACCTCGCTCTTCAACATCTTCTTCATCAATCTTCCCCATTTTTCTCTTGGTCTTCCTACTTTCTCTTTTACTCGAGACCTCTCCCAAAGTTATTTCTCAGTTGAATATATCTGTAACCTGTTACGTAAGTAGGCATGAAATTGTATTGTAAACTAAATAAATAAATTTAAGTTCAATCTCAGAAAGTATAGGGAGTTGCATAAAATAAAGGCCACTTTTACCAGTACTAATCCATTTATCTTTAACATAAATACATTTCATAGGAACATGAACAACAATACAAGATAAATCATATTTCAATAAGCTACAACACGGAAATTGTTTTCACAAGTATTAAGTCAGCACTACAGAGTAAACTATCAATAGAAACATTATCGAGTTCTTTTCATCCCATGCATAAGTTAACATAGTTTTCATTATAACATTATCAATTCCTTGCGTTTCAGCTTAAACCAATATAAAGCTAGAAACTAGATACTTGGTGCAATATTACACGTTTCTGAGTGTACAATAGAACATTTTCAGAATTAACTGTACCATTTATATCGCTTGCAAAGGATTATGGGAGAAGAGGGGTGTGTGGTGGACTGCATCACCACACAGTCTGGCACACACTCGAGCATAACATTCAGCATGTAAAGCCCCCTTTCTCATATGCTTTGCACTAGAGATGTCTATACAGTAGTCCTCAATTAGTAATTCAAATTCCGAGGGTCATAACAAAATCCCAGTTTGATTTAAAACAGTTTGAATAAAAAGAAATTCAACATTGAGATATTTTTCAAAGGTTCTGTAGAGACTTTCTCTAGTGCGAATTAAATAGAAATCTGAATCAACTGAGTTTTAATTAACGAGGGTTTACTTAGACCAGAGTTACAGACTACTTGTGGTTGAGCTATATTCCTCCATACTCTTGCATTGCTTAATCTTTGAACTCCACCCGAGAAAAAATTTTATTATGATAATTAATAATTATTACTAATAGTAATTATTATTATTGTTCTCAAAATAAACTGACAGTAAATTTAAAGTTTTAACCAAATACAAAGTGTAATAAATATAAATAAGGGCTAAGCGCTTGATACACAAGACAATTTCTCTTTGCAATATTCGAAGAAGTATCGCCTGTATTATAAAATGTCAAGAACGTAAGTGACACAAGGAGAGAAATCGCCACAATCGTTAACAACACGAGTTCACTCCCGTAGATAAATCATCGCAGAGAAGTCAAAGCCGTTAACTTAAGTTCTGCTTACACCAGATTGTGCTTCTGTATTATAAATATTTAATTTAATTTTTTATATTTAACATAATATTATTTTCATAATCAGGTTTCAATCCGTTTCATTAACCAGAGCTAAGAAAAAGAAGGGATTTTCCGACAATAATTCTCAAATTGGGCATAATATATAGTAGGTATGTTATCTTATTATGATGCTATTAATAAATATGTAATACTTTTAGTTTTTACATTTCACTTATTTTATTTTTAATTGTTTGAAATAATAATTACCTAGATTAAGTTGTTACAACTGCATCTTGTAGAAGTAACATCACATTGGTTTTAAGTAGTATCTACATTGTCAATCATATCAGTCTAAAAGAAATTTAAAGAACATGTGGGAAAAATGCAAAATATTTTACTAGTTTCCCAGCAAAAGGTTTATATCTACGTACAGGTAGGCCTATAGGCTTTCCACGATTTTGTAACAAATGGTAGGATTTTTTAATTTACCCAGAATTATGTTTTGAGTAATATAAACAATCAATGTAAAAAATAATATAGATAATAATAAAAATTAATATTGTGCATATTTTTTTGTTACAAACATTAAAAATATTATGTGCCATTTTCATTATGCATTTTAATAAAAACTGAAAGCTCCCTTAATCTTACAATATATTTATTTTTAGAGCTGCCTCTCTAATATTGTTTAAAAACAAATATTGAAAGTAATCTACAATTTTCATAAAGTGAAAACCTAAAGCTATTTTAAAGAACTTCAACACATTATGTTCTATCTCAAATTAATCTCAAATGGAATGTAAGCAACTAGCCTAGGTTTAAAATATGTTTACCTACATTATAAAAGAAAACTAATACGTACAAACTACAAACATTTATGTGTGCAAGTATGTACCACAAATAACACACTCATAAGATTTTATAGTTTGTTTTTCCAAAATTAGAGCAGGTATAGAAAGGTGGTACTTTCAAGTTTTTAAGTAAATTTTAACCAACCTATCTTCAAAAACTACATCGAGCAAAAAATAAGCTCTTACAATCACTTGTACCTTTACCTTATTATTAATTATTGGAGAAAACAGATGAATGATTTAGTTTATAACTTTGATACATTTGGAGCAATTATTACCTACCACTAGTGTTACATAATCTTGACATGCTTGAAAAAATAGTTTTGGATATTTTCTTAGAATCTTCTGACGAAGTTTTAACAAATGCCAGAAACAACGACTTTCCATGATTGGTTAGTGTTTGTTTAGTAGTACTACGGTATTCCGGCTACGGCTAACTTAACGTGCGCATTATACAAGAGCGAACCACTGCACCGGCTTAAGATTTCAGAATATAGACCATGTTGACTTGGGGGTATAAGTATTGTAGTATTGAAAAAGAGAAGAAAAGGTGACAGTAGGTAGTAGGATATTCTAATAGCCTTTACACAAGCTGCCAGGAGTGAAGCTACTGCAATCTCAATAGTTTGCAAATACCATCATTCCTGTTAGTAATGTTACGAAAACACTTTTTTAAAACACATAGGTTCTATGGTAGATCAGGTTGAAATTTAAAATGATGGCACAATTATTGGAACGTTTCTCATTGTAGCCGTCTGTAAATCACAGTTATATTTTACAAAAAAAAAAAAAACAATGCTATCTCTGTATTAACTTTCTTGAAAGGAATTTTACAATTTTACAATTTTTTTTACATAAAAAAGACTATGATGGTCAAGTAGTATAGAGAGAGCTTATGATTACCTACTTGCAGTTTGACAATGTTTTAAGTGTCAAAAGTATGTAGGCCTACATATGTTAAATGGTGTACGACAAACTGCTAATAAAATACAATACGTACAAGTAATATGCTTTGGGCAACCTTCTATGCATTCAAACGAAATCAACGTGTTTTTATACAAAAGTTTATAGTTTAAACTATTAACAATTAAACATGAGTGTTTCTCCCTCCCCCCCCCCCCCTCTCTCTCTCTGGGATACCTCCCTTACCCATACCCACATAAAACATATTAGCAATTGAGCCCCAGCAAATACAACACCAAATATAAGAAACACAAATACTATGTGTATCCAAGTTCAACAAATAAATACCACAATGGCTCTACTCCATACTTTAAAGTTAAACTAGTACTACCATAAAACTACTCTTTTTTGGTCAAGTTATGTTGCACATTTTTTACAAGAAATGACTAATAAATTTACTTGAAATATAACACATTTTTTTACTAACATATACGTAATAACCACAAACACCCGTTTCTCATTATTGGCTACGATTTGTGAACTCACATTAAAGCATCCATAGCTTGAAGTCAAAAAATTATATTTTTGCAATGAAATAAGAAAACTAAAAGAGCTACCCACAAACTATGTTAACAATTTTTAGGCCTTCAACTAGGTAGACTACTGTACCTAAATAAGTCTCCTAAATAAACTTACTAGTCATAGTCACAATTTCTCACTAAAGCCAAAACACATGAAAGTAGTAAATTGAATGAGAATATTCTGGCCACCAAATATATAACAATTTTGATTCCAATTCATGCAAATTAAGACTTAAAGGACTATTTTAAATTTTATTGCACACAATATCAACCAAAGGATTGTTAATTAAATGACTAATTAAGTTATGTTGATTGTTGATAGTACGTAGTATTATAATTTCACGGTACTTTCGATCACACCTGGAAAGTGATCTGTCCGGTCCTATCCTCAATAACACAACAATAAATTATTAGTTAAAGTGTAAAAAAGAAAATGTTATTTTGAGATTCGATAACAATTCTTGAAAAAATATTTTGCACACAGGATAAAGCAGTGGATTAAGTCATAAATGTGAAGTACGTATTGGCGTACTACTAGAGCAAAAATTGTACGACCGTAACTAGAATCTTTTCTACAAACAACTTACTGACAGAACCAACATTTAAACTAAACACAATTTATTTTACATTTTTAAGTGGCCGATTTAAGTCGTCAACTTTGCATTAGAATGTGTGGTCTACTACAATGTCAACGTCAATTTCCCTAGATGCAGATAAAAACATTTTTGTGCTATACAAAATATCTGAAGAACTAGCCCCCTCAACTTTTCTTTTTATTAATTAATTATTTTACAAGTTATACTTTGTTACCCGATATTATTGAAGAAAAATTATAACGTTGACAGGATGTTTGGTCGCGACGTAATTGTGAATAATCTTTATTCTTTATTTCCCGACTTAGCGTCGTCACTGTGGACTACATTTTCAATGGACAGTGATGACGCTATGCCGGGAAATAAAGAATTACGAAGATTATTCATCATTACGACGAGACGAAAAATCCCGCAATTATTATATTTTTTCTTCAATTATTTATTTATTTACTTTGTTCACCTTGAAATTCAAGATGCATCCTGAATGCAGAGAGACTATGGATTATTATTACAAATAAAGATGATATTAATATTTAAGGGCACGTGAACCATGGAGTTATTTGCGCTATATTAAAAATAAAGATCCACCAGGATTAGAAAGTATGAAATTACAAACAACAGCCAAAACAAATCCAAACCATCTTGACATAGAATGCAACCCCTCTTTTATGCTACGTTCTAATGCTAATATAATTATTAATTTATGTGTACGTATTTATTTTTATGCAATCTTGATCCTAGTACAACCCCATAGTCAAAATTAATAATTTGAACATTACTATACACAATAAATCCCCCCAAAAGTGAAACAAATTATAAGTCAATAACGTATTTGGTAGGTATGTATTCATTATTAAAAGGGTTGTACTTGTAAGTATGAGTAATGTAATGCAAAACGTGCTTACATCACTACGCACTCTGCTATTAAGTCAATATTATTCGACACATCTTTACATCTTTCACTACATAATATACTGCACTACATGACGTGCACTTCATAATATATATTGCACAATCAATAAATTTTAAAATTTTATATAGTAGTAATTATTATAAATTACATCTGATACAAATACATTATCTTTCTTTGCACTACGTATCTCCATTCACTTGGCTAAGCAAAGATTACATCATTCATTACAATTACAATACTGTTCATTAAATACAATTACAAAATTGCTACGCATCTATGTTGTTAATATGTACAAACAAGCTGCCTAGATGTTGTATGTATATTGTATTGTATTATTGTGTATAGTTAAATTGAATTCGGCAGATTGCGTGGTAAAGTGTTTGTAAGTGTATCATGTATTTCTTTCCATCTTGAAAGTGTAGGTTATAGGCCCTACATACCTTGTAACACTAACAGTTAGTTTATTGCCAGTAGTTCCAGATAAGGCCAAGCAACTATATACTTTATGACTATCAACTTCATGGCAAGTTTCTTCAGAATAAGGGTTCTTGGGGGGATATTTTACTCAAAATCAAAACAACAGTTGTCGATCAACAGCGACAATTTTGTGAATAGAATTAGGGCTGCCACCAGTAACTATTTTTTATCCTTGGGAGATACTTAAAAAATACCGAGAAATTCCTGAAAATGGATATTTATTTAGTATTTTGCGTATTAACGTATTGTGCCTAATATAAGCCGACCCCCTAACTTTTCTTGTTGTAATATAAATAATACAATGCATAAGAATATGCATAGGCCCTATATAAGCTTGTAACTTGTAAGGGACTTTCAGACTTAAATAATGAAAAAAAGGGTAGGCTTATCCCTTATATTCAGGACAATACGGTATAATAAGGTGAAAGAATTATCTAAATTTTCCGGCTTCTACGTCTCAGATCGTGGTGTCGGACGTAAAAGTTTTTTTAAGGCCGACACCGCTTTACGTCCGACACTTTGAAACAAACTTCGTATCCTATATTTATTTCTGGTATGTTTAAGGTTTAAGCAACTGTAACTTGTATAATTGCATTGGACTAAGAATCTGAATTTTCTTAGAATATGTATCAACGTTATAATTTTTGGCACTCATAGGGTTTATTATTACTAGTACAGTAGCCGGTGCTAATGATGATTTTATTACCTATTGTTAACCGATTTTTAGGCTGTACTATTAAAAAATAATGTATTAATTTCATGAATTTTTAATTATGTAGAAAATTCCAAGATTTTGCCAAAAATCCTGGTAGGATCCTTGAAACACCTTAAAAATCACTGAAAAATGATAAAATCCTTGAAAGTGGCAAGCCGGGAATAAGACATGCTTATTGCTTAGCGCGCAAGTCTTGACAATTATCTGCGTGCTAGTGACTTTAAATGTTAGCCCTTTGGTTCTATTTAATAAGTTGTAACTGCCGTACATTTTATCACATGTTATTGTATTTACAAAGTTGTTGTTGTCGATCACCAATATTGTTGCACCAGTTACTAAATAGACCCCCCTGGTGTTATAATTGTTGGGTGAACGGGGGTTTAATAGTATTAGTAAATAGTGTCACAAAAACTAGCGTTCCAAGAAAATATACATTTTGACATGGTCAGTGAAAATATTGAATTAGGGAATGTTCATTTCAACACAAACAAAAATCTAAGTCGGTAATTGGAATTAATCATTACTGGGTCTCAATATACAGTACAGTACATACAATAACGTTGTAACGCAGAAAAGTACACACGTACGCTGTATGGTTGGACTTAGGGCCTACCCTATATGAAATATATTATGTTAAGTAAATGGGAATTTCACAAATAAAAACTCAGGTTTTGGACAACTTTCTGGGTTTATTTTTCACAATGATTGTTTAAAGCGTATTCTTTGCAAAAGTGTGTGGATATTAATAGAATCATTCTTCGTTAACATTCCCGTTAAATTTGATTAGGACGTTTGTGACAGTTCAGCAGCTGCAATCATGAGAAACTTAAGAGTGCGTAAGTACTTATCCCGCACTATCTCAGAAAATCCACCTAAGAACAATCGAATAATTCACAGAGGTTTAAAGATTTAGAGATTTGCGACTTTAAAAGGTGGTTTTTACTCCATGTAGTAAATCGTGGACGTTAGGTCATGCAAGCACCTCTGGTTATAGACCTAAGTGTGACGAATCATCTTGGATAAACAATCAAAGTAGTAAGAGTTTATATTGGCTCCAGACAAATGTGTTGCAATGAAAACCATTAGTAGGGACAAAAGAGGATGACGAACGACTCGAGATTGGATTGTTAATGGCACTAAATTGAGTGATTTTCAAACTACAAAGATGATAATAAATATCAATTATATCATAGAATAAAATTAAGTAGCAATTGACAAGTTTCAAAAATCTGTTATGGTTTCTATGGAAGTGTATATTTACTATTTAGTATTGACTGCAAAATGTGGCATGTTAATATCTAGGCTACTTCAATAATTTTAAAAACATAAGGTGAATGGCCTAATTACGCGGGTCTCACGATATTCTTAAAACATCACTGGCAGAATCTAGCGTAGGATCTATTTTATTTAACGAGTCTAACATTTCTACTTTAGGTACGTTGGCTTCGTTCCGCTCGACTTTCTCGAGATCCACCACCTCAGATTTCAAATACGCCGCGTTTCTATTCATCTTCTCAACGGTTTCCGTCTCTTTACCAATTGGCGGCTGACTAATAGTCGCTCCAACAGTCTCCGTTACTTTATTCGAGTCCTGTCTGGCGACGCAAGACTTAACGGATGGAGGCTGACTAATAGTCGCTCCAACACTCTCCGTTACTTTATTCGAGTCCTGTCTCTCCACGGCAACGCAAGACTTAACGGACGGGGGATTACATTCTATATTCTCTAAAGACGTAAGCTTTGTCTTTTGGGAACCAATGTGATTATCGAGTTGGCAAGACGTGGGGCTCGGTAACTTTTTGTTTGTTATGTTTTCGGTATGTACTGGCTGGTACTCGGTTTGGGTTTTGTTTTCTAAACTCTCGTTCTTATTGACTATAGTAATTTGGGTTAGATTAGCGTTCGGCAAGATCGTCGGAACTGTTTTAGGGTTATTCTCAACGAACAAGGGATTCGTTCTCGAACCGTTTGTCAGTACTGAACCTGATTCCTCCGTCGTCGTCGTGGTCTTCTTGTTCTTCTTCTGGACTGGTTGGTTGGGCGAGATGTTTTCTCCCTCGTCCGCGTCATCAGGGTCGGTGACCTCCGTATCCGTGGGTGGGGCGGTGGTCAGGGTGCTCCACCAGCTGGTCAGGGCACCCTTAGCGTGGGAGATCGCACCGCCGACCGCACGACCGGTCGTGGCCACAGCGCGACCCGTAGAAGTCATCGCTTGGTTCAGCTTCCGGCCGCCTTCCGTGTTCTGCATCGTACTGCAAAGGAATATATGATTTAGTACACGAAGATAGTTTTTACTTTGTATTTTGTACATTGCACGAAAAACATAATATATAATACTGTGAATATAAGGTTTTTAAGCATAAGCCCGCTTTAAGGACATAGTTATTGATTCATAGCAATTGTCATAAAAGTTTGTCCCGACTGGGGTTCGAACCCAGAACCTCCGGCTTAACGTGCCATAGCTCTACCAATTGAGCTACCAGGACCACAGAACAAACCTTTACTAAACAGCTTTGTTGTGACTGTTGACTTGCATGACATAAATCCAACAGAAGACTGCAATGTCGGGGCAAACTTTTATGACAATTGCTATGAATCAATATTATTTTGTGTTTTTAACTTTTACAATGATGGAAACTTGTATCACTTGCAACAATATAGCACAAGACAATGCAGGGGAACTTCAGCTTCTTCAATACATTATGGATGGAGATGAAATTTATCCACAGTGTGGCAGGTTTGACTAAGTAGGACAAAATAAATAGTAAAAAAGTGTTGTTGTAATGAAGAAAGTAGGAGTCGAGAGCCTATAGTTTAAGATGGAAAAGGTTTAGTGAATTGGTATCAAATTAACATTATAGAAGAATGGAGATTGGAGAAGAGTGGGCAGACTTGGCAATGTACCAAGTCCAGGCAGCTGTGAAGAAGAGGAGTGGACAGTGGTTGATGGAGAGAGAGAGAGTTGGTGTCACGACTACAAAATGATGATTGATGAAGAAGATGAGGAGTCGGTTCTGTGATGCCCAAATTAATACAGGAACACTTCTAGTGGCCCCATACCTAGAGATGTGCAAAAATGGTTTTTAAAAGTTAGAAAATTCGCGCCTTAAAAATAAAAATTTCACGATTTGTCGCGATTTACCAAAAATCACAATTTTCTCATGCAAAAAAAAAGTTTCAGGATAATTTGATTGATTTTAATGATTTAAAAAAAAACAAGCTCATGAGAGTGAAGTTCAGAATCAGTTTTAATTTTAAGCTCAATTTCAACCTTCATTTTTAAGTTTCCGACAGTTTTTACCAGAATTAATTTCGGCTACCCGGCACCTCCACCAAATTTACGAAATTATTAATTTTTTATGTAATGTCTTTTGATATGGATATGAAGTATTTTGAGCTTACTCTCGTTCAAACGATGATTGCGATCTCACAATCGCGTTGTATGACCCGGCACCTCCACCACATGTATCAGACAGGACTAATTCAATTTTGACTACGTACCTGGCACCTCCACCAATTTTTTTTTTTTTTTTTTTTTAATTTCATAACCTAATTTGCGTTTTAAGACATAATTGCTAATTTCGCCACGAGTTCGCGGTATAAACTAAAATTTCGCGAATTGGAAATTGGTGGTCATTCAATCGTAATTCAGGAGATTCATGTGCAAATTGAATTTGAAGGGATTATTGCAACTTTAAAAAAATTAGCAAATTTCGTTGTCACCATTTTTGCACATCTCTACCCGTACCCAACTAAATGATGTTGGAACAAATTTGTGTGATATATGTATATTTTTATACTACCCTATATGAGTGTAATTTTGTAAATAAACTAGCATTTAGTTAGTGCCTAAGAATGGTAATCAACAAGAATATAAGCTGGACGTACTGAGAGAGCCTGAGTTTCATGTCAGCGACCGACAGCTGCCCGGCGAACGGGTGGCCCGGGTTTAGATCCCAGATCCCGTTGTGATCTCCGCTGAGCCAGCGACGATAGTTGTGCGTTGCCTTCCACGCCGTCATGTAGCTGGCGTTGAAGTGATCCATCTCACGGCTGCCCTCTGAGGAACAAAACCAGGGACAGCAAGTGTTAAGTTAGTAGACTTATGATCATAGGCAGGTATTTGGGGTGAAAATAAAAGTAACTTTTTATTTCTATTATACCCAAAAGCAATGAATTGGCGGTGAAAATAAATTATAATTCAACATTTATGAAACCAAACCTGAACAACAGGTGGCAGGCGTGCTCTGCTCTGCCTCCCCTAGATCTAGTTCCATCTGCCACCACCCAACTACAACGCCCTCATTGTACACCCAATGTCAGAAGTAAATCAAGGGGCTCGTTGTATCTACAATGATTTACTTCTGATGCCGGGTGTACCTACCTTGCTAGCTTTAGAATTACTGTACTTTAGTAACTCTACGTGATAAAGACCACTAGTTGGTCGAAACGAATCAGCAACTTGTCTATTCATCTATTTGTGTCTGTGCGACCTACCTAACGTTTTTTTTTTTAAAGGTAAGCTTTCATCATTCTGTACCGTCCTTCCCCCCACTAAAACATGTTTATATTGTTTATTCATGTTACCAGTTTAAGTATCCTAGCCATTTAGGCCTCACCTTTACCTACGCAAACTTTCTTGACCCAAAAGTCATGTCATGTCAAAATCATGTCTCCTTGATTGGAATTGAAATTTAATTTTCTACTGCGCTGCCCACACACAGGGTGTTACCCTATGTGGGCTTCTTTTTTTCTCACGAGTATGTTCACGAGCAGTGGTGTATGTATTGTATTTGTTATATTGCAAGGTAAATGATTTATTGTACCGTATGTAAAAAAAAAAAAAAAAAAAAAAATGAAATTGAATTGAGACATAAATATCACATAAGATCATTTTAAGAGCCTTTTCTACATTTAAGCCAAATTTTAAAAACAATATGAAACAATTTAAGTACACATTAGGGCATTTGTAATGTACCGTATCGTTCCGAATATATTGTGCGGCTGCGAATATAGTGCGAGTAGTGTTTTTGAGAACAGAAAATGAAGAAAAAGAAAAAAAATGACAAAATCATGAAAATTGATAAATTAAAAATAAACTGTTTTAAAAGGCATTATATCTTGATTTTTACCTGAATCTGACGAGCATTTTTTTATTTTATTGATAGGGGCCTAATTAGACCGAGCCCCTACTTGGCCTAGGCCTAGGCCTAGCCCTAGGACTGCCTAGGCCTATACGACTTTGCCTTGGCCTAGGCCCTAGCGTACGTGTAGGCTAGGCTAGGCCTCGGCCCGAGCGACGCATCATTGATTACCTATGCAGATGCTAGGCCTACTTTGTGTGTAATGTGAGGGCAAAAAGTAGGCTAGGGCCTAGGCCTAGGCACTAGTCTGCGTGTGTATTCAATTCCGAATCTTCGTTGTTGTCAACTGGGCTTTGAGTATCCAATCAACTGGGTGTAAAGAGAAACTTGGATGCGGGAACCAAGGAGCGTGAATTCACGGCGTCAAAAATAAACATCCTTTATTGGTTTTGTTGCGCCTATATCACTAATATTTCCGATAAACGATCGTGAAGAAAGAATGCCGGAGAATATTCCACTTAAGCACTTTTTACATATTTAAAAATCGTAGTTTGCGTAGCTAGACATTTTCCATCTCCCATCTTTGCATTTGCTTCATTTCACCACACCGAGCGTCGCTATTGGATGAAAACGAGACGACCCTAGCCAATAACAGAGCTAGAAACCAGTACTACAACACACTCGTGGCACGCTCTATTGGCCATCGCTGGAACTCGTAGCGCGCTCGCGCTCCGTCGGCCATTGCTGGAACTCGTTGCGTGGGCGGCGGAATATTCAAACGTGCTCAAAACGCATTGGAAATGCCTAGGCGGCGAATATAGTGCGAGTGCGAATTTGGAGGAAATTTTTTCGGATAAAAACATCGCACTATATTCAGGACAATACGGTATGTACATTATACAAGTTCACATTGCAGTTAAAACGTTTACCTACCTTGGAGCAATGAGGTGCGTAACAGACACAGCGCGTAGGCCTTGAACTGCGCTCTGATCCACTCGTCTCCCCCCTCCCACCCGACACCGTCCAGGAACACGTCATGTCGCTCACACGTAACCCTACGTACAACGTACTCGGCGAAGCGAAGATCCTCGGTCGTCAAGTGTAGCTGCCGTCTTAGTTCGGGGTCCTGGGTCTCCACGCGCGCACCCTCAACCTAAACAACACATTATATAGGCCTATATTTGATTTTGTTTGCAAAGAAATTGTTAGTCCATTTATTTATTTAGCATATGGAAGCAACAGCTTAAAATTCAACAAAGTATGCCAAGGATTTAAAACTTTAAAGGATTAAACTTTTATTAAAAAAAGTTTAGTTTTGAAAGTTGTCCACCTTTTCCAATTTTCAGGTTACAAAAAACACATCGCATTGAACAATATTATTACAAAATAAATATTAATATAAAATACGAAATGTATAAATTACAAAATCACTTGATCACCAAATGCAACCTTTATTAACAGACTGTTTTAGTTACAATTTTGTGCGGTATTTAGTGGTAAGAATAAACCATTGCATTCTGCATATAAGCCTGGTTTCAGTGGTTTGCCCAAGATCATCGGACAGTCTCATGGAGTAGAACGATAACATAATTATTGGTGGATGAAATTTAATTAATATTGAGTGAGCCTGGGTAGCATAATCTCAGCTAATGGTAAAATAGACAGGGGGACTGCAAGGCGTACTGGTATTGCAGAGTTTCCAGTTAGTGAGGAAACTGCTTTGGAAAAGAGAGGTGCCAAGGACCAAGGCTATGCAAACTTTTAATATACCATGCTTATTTTGTCCTGGTACTGACATAATATATTGCACAGTGACATGGCGGGTTGGAGGTAAGGAAGAAAAACAAATTCAAGCTATGGAAATGAAGAATTTAAGGAATGTAATGGGGGTTAGGAAGATTGATAAGATGAGAAGCAAGAACATAAGGAAGGAACTTCAAGCTAGGGAAAGAACAACCTACGTGGTTTGGACACATGAAGAGGATGCAAGAGGATTGATTCTGAAGATGCAGTATGAACAAGACGCAGGAAACAAACAGAGAAAAAGATGGAGGCCCAGACTGAGATGGAAAGAAGTTATAGTGATGGATTTGAAAAGGAGAAATGCAGTTTGGGAAAGGGTCAACCAGGAAAGATGATGGAAGAAGAGGAAGAAGAAAGTGAAAGTGATGCAGAGGAAGACGTAAGAGTAGCCTACGCACCTCCACGAGAACGTCTGCCAGATTCTTCTTCTGTTTGAAGAGCACATTGGTTGCGCCGACGATGTAGCCCCTGACGTTGACGTCTCCCAGAAGGTCCAAGTACGGCAGCGAGAGGTAGGGCAGACAGAGGTTTCCCTAGGAGTAAAGCCAGTGTTAAACCTAATGCATTCACAGAAGCTACGGCTAGTATTCCGGAAATGATTTGGGGGAATACTCAAATCCTTCTTGGCCCTTGAATCTAAATGCCTGAAAGTTTGCAACTGATCCAAACCGAGGTGGATTTTGAACCGTGAAAATAAGTCATTCAACATTCAACAATGGTGGCTTGTAATCGGATAAATACGGTAAATATTAGTACATAAATTAGGCCCTACATCTTTCATCATAATATGTGGGGCCTAGGTCGTGTACCATCTTTTATTCATTAGTAGGCTTACTTCAAGGTAGGGAAGGCCTACATCGCCTATTTGTACTGGGCTATGTAGGTAGGCCTACTCATTAAGAAAGGGGGTATAAAATAAATATCCCAACAGTTGTTGTAATGTTTGGTTAGTTAAATCTAGAAGCGCACCACATTCAAACCTGATAGAGGACTCAAATCACCTCAAGAGGCTAGTAGTATTTTCAGCATGACCGCCTTAAGAGCCGTTATATGAACATAAAATCACATGGATAATAATTAGGCCCTACAGCCAACTTACTGTAAAACTTACAGTTTAATCATTATCTAGGCCTATAGCGTGTTTACAGCATTCACCACCAGAGGGGACACGAGAAGAAGGAGTGCGAGCGTAGGCCTACCTGTGAGAACAGAGGAAGTGGCAGTCCGCAGAGTTCCCAGCTCATCTGCGCGATGGTCGACAGGTTGCTGTCGCTCCCGCCGCCCGGGAAGTTTCCCAGACTCTCGGAGATCGGCAGCCGAGCGGAGACCTCCATCCAAGCTTCCGGCACCTCCCCTAGAGCGCTCCCCTCTTCCTCCCCTCCCACAAGTCTGTCCTTCCTAACGTCATCCACCGCGTCGTTTCCCGCACTTTCACCCTCCTCCTTATTACTCGCGTGAACTTCTTGAGCTTCGTCACAGTCTAAACTTCTATAAACGAGGTCTGTTGGCCGTTTGTTTACTCTCGATTGCCCGGTTTGAGAGTTTTCCGACGGAGACGGAGTATTGCCTGAATTCGGTTGTTGGTTGTTCGTGTTGGTATTGGTATCCTCTTCTTTAGCGGCGTTGTTCGAGTTGTCGTACGCCACTTCGTCTGCATCAGAGAAGTCTGGTATGGGCGACATTGGCCGAGACGGTCTGCAATAGAATTACGTAAGATTTTAACATTCCGATCATTTACAAACCATTACCGGTACCATTTTTTTACAACCATGAACTTGTTTTGCTGTGAATGAGTAATCAGGACATTCACACAATTTCTCATGTAGATTACGATATTATTACAAAAGGTGCGAGAATATAAAGATGAGCTATTAATGAGTGGTGATAAATGAGGATGTAGTATGAACAGAAAGGAAGAGGGGAAACCCGGTACTGGCACGTAGCCTACTCCTTTTGAAAACTACCATGGGGACCAACGGCTTAACGTCCCAAAAGGACGGTGTAACCACACTGACACTCCATTAATCAAATCAAATCCATTAGTAACCAAATCGAGAAATGATGATTGATGACATGTCAATGTGGGCATAAGAGAAGAAGAGTAGGCCTAATGGAAGGAGTGTCATGATATGAATGAACAAAGTGAACAGGATACAAGTGACGAGGCGAAGCGCCAGAGAGTCCCAAGGTCTCAACGAGCATGGATCTCCATTACCTCGACCTAAGACGTATGTACCTGACGCATGCCGCCTCAATCAGCCCCTGCTCGATCATCCCCGGATGGAGCGACAGCAGGGTTAGTATCGCGGCGCACAACGGTTGCACAGGCGAGCGATAGAAGACGAGGCGCCTCTCCAGGAGAAGTAGCTTGAACAGGAGAACGACCTTGTGGCCAAACTGTAGGATCAGGTCGCGAGCAGACAAGCCTAGAAACACATTCAACATGCCAGGTCAGATTCATTAATAAATTAGTGGATCTGCAATGCAATGCAACAGCAAGTCATAAACAGCCTACAGCTACATCTACAACACACCATATGGGAGGCCATACGACAGAAACGATGCAGTTTAAGCATTATCCACAACTAGTTCTAAGGCGTAAGGCACAAGGTCTAAGTCGCATGGTGTAAGTCGTAAGAAATATGAGTCGTTCACAACTGCCTTCGTATTAGACGCTCTCTTCTCTCTTTTCTCACTCGCACACACACTGCTCACTGTTCTGATTGGCTCGTCGTAAGGCCTAGTCATAAGAATTGGATTTTGAGCATTTTGTAACGACTTACGACTTAAGCCTTGCGACTAGGACGAGTTGTGAACGTTCTGTTTGCAACACATACTCGGCAATACAAAATATTACTCCTTAGACCTTGCGCCTTAGAACTAGTTGTAAATGATGCTTTATACCAACTTCACAGTATGCCCCTTCATTCACGCATGAAGTTATTTTGTTGTGCAAATAATTAAAATAAATAAGGCTGTGGGATGGCTAAACAACCCGATGCACAAGGTGGGCGCTAGACTAGGCCCACCTACTGTCATCAAGCACTCTTGTTCTTTTTTGTAAACTTTGCTGACTTTTAAATTACAACACTCAACACTGGTGCATCTGTTGTTTAACTATAAAACATTTTTTAAATAACAGTTTTATGTTTTAACGTTTAAGACATATTTTCACTAGGACTATATCTAGTTATTGTTAATTTATTATTGATTATAATATTTTTATTTTTATTGTTTATTTTAAGTCCTATAGGCCTACTACCCCAACTTGACAAATCCTATAGGCCCTATCTTGCAAACAGATCTTTTGGAAGCAAATAAAAACAAACAAACAACCTTGTTCCTGGCACTTACCGACGAAGAGCTGCGGTGCGGAGCTGAGCGGCCCCAGCTGCTCCATGCAGGAGTTGAGGTGGTGGTACGTGTCGTGCAGCAGCTTCACCTGGCTGAAGTCTCCCTCGTCGAAGTACGCGTGCGTGATCAGCGCCATCTTAACCTGGATGTGTCCGTACAGCGGCAGAGCGCTCAGCACGCACACGGACTTCTGCACAGTGCTGCGCGTCAGGTCGGCCGTACGGATCTTTAGTTTCTGTGGGCATAGATAAATAAATAAATTTGGTAATTAAACTACTTACGTTAGGTTAGTTGACCTTTCCGCCTAGTTACCTGCCGCGCTAGTTCTAGGATATTTTCGATAAGAGCGCACCCGAAATCCTTTTTTTTTGCGTGAGGCGCTATACGGCATTTTTACCATAAATTTGTAGGTATTTAAAGTCTAGGCCTACCCACTCAAGTCATATAACTGATTTTCAGTGGGGGACAGTAAACCAAAGCAACCAAGCCAACCCTGCAGGCCCCGATGCAATCATCGAGTGATCGATAACCAACCATAGATCGATATTTTTATAGGAAATAATATATAGCAATCAGTGGTATGGACAGTGCGTACACCCGCGGATCAACGCCAGAATCAACAAGGCCGATTCAGAACAACTTTAAATTTATTATTGTCTCGTTGCTAGGACGGCTCCAAAGTCACCGTTTATAAAAATTCTTAAGTCAAGAACTAAGTCCAAATCAGAAGTTAAAAAACTTCTGACTTTAGAGGGAATCGAACCCTGGACCTTCTGCGTTGGAAGTGCCAGAGATGCTAACCACAAGACCAACGAGCCACATTCAGGATCCGTGGTAAATTTGTTCCTACAACACTCGCTGGATTTCATTTCCAACATAACTTGTAAGCAAGGAGCCACTTAACATAACATTGAACACTCGCTACAGGGTTTCCCCAAAAATAACCCTACAGTTATGCAGTCAGGCTGGCGGAAACGTCAACTTCTGGGCACTTCTGTCGTTGGGGTGGGCCAACTTATTAACACTATGATTTCCATTACAAAACTACTTACGTTAGATTAGCCAAACTTTCCGCTGGCTACAGTGCGCCGCGCTAGTTCTAGGTTATTTTATATAAGAGCGCACCCAAAATCCTTTTCCACCCGCGTACCTAAGCTTTTCGTGGAATATGACAAGTGTTAAAAAGTTGGCCCACCCCAACGACAGAAGTACCAACTTCCGAGTAGGCCTATGTAGGCATAGTGAAGAATAACCATTAGGCCCTATGCTAATTGTATTGGAAAGAATAGGCTATATAAACTAGGCCTAGGCTAGGCGGCACTTATTCGGCTAGGGGGGTCCAACTTTTATACACCTTGTTAACAAATGCTATATTGCCTTGTTATTACTTATGTTAAAGGTGTAGCCTACTTTCGTTAGGTTAGCCGAACTTTCCGCTGGCTACAGTGCGCCGCGCTAGTTCTAGGATATAATCGATAAGAGCGCACCCGAAATCCTTTCCGTTACAGTGTATATAAAAGTTGGACCCCCCTAGCCGAATAAGTACCGGCTAGGCTAGGGTAGACAATGATGATGATTTTTGTTGCTTTACGTCTCTATTAATGCACTATGTGCAAAGCTATTCGAGACGATTAGTGGTGATAAGATGACTAAGGACAGTAGGCCTACAAACAACCCATGCCTTATATGCGGGATTCGAACTCTCATCCTCGTAGAGCCATTTGCTTCAGAACAGTGCACTAATCAAATGTGCCATTGCGGACGGTCTAGGGTAGACAAGGCAATTGTGATGAATAAGGGCCAGATGCACAGCTGTTGTAACCAAGCAAAAGGAATCGTTCGTAGACCTATGAGCATTTGGCAAGTCACATGTGGTCCGTCTCCGTATGAATGTCCGTTGTCACAGGCTATAGCTAGGTAGGATACCTAGGCATAGGCCTAGGCCTACTGAGACCTAGGGCCTAGGCCCAATGTGGATCTATCCTTCAGTGTCGGCCGAGGTGGCCAGCTGCTTACCTCAACAGGAATTTGTCGATAACACGATATCCCGTAAACGGTACGTTTCGGATCGCTGAGGCTCGGAAGATGAAAGTAAACAGCATCTTCATCAAAATTGTGTGATCCATCCGGCAAGGCCAGAGTGGGCAAATATTTCCAACCCGCAGGGCAAGCGGTTGGGTCATCTCCTTCGACCAGCGGCGGGAACGAGTATTCCACCTAATAAATGCAAACATAGACGAGATACAGGCTACAGCCCACACTGTAAAAGGTGTTATTATTGTTGTGCAATAGAGCGCTAGGCTAGGCCCTATGCAAGTCCAAAACCTAACCTGGCATCCTTTCTTGTGATGAAACCCAACCACAAGAACGTGGAGAATTGGTTTCGGCGATTCTATCGACGATTTAACCTCTTCCGCCATTTGTCAAATTAATGCAGTGGTATATTTAACAACAAATACTCATTTTATGGCACTGCTGACGCAGGCTTTTATAAAAATTCACTCCCATTCCTCGCGAAACTGAATCTTATCGATCTTTCTTGACGTTTTACAATTTGACAGTAGTTTAACAGGTTCACCAATACGTGAAAATCGTGAAAATACGTACTACCAACTCACGAAAAAGTACTTTTAGTCGATAAAGAAGTTCTTGAGTTGGAATCCATTTACCGACTGAAAAGTTGGAGGTAATTTCAATCAAAACGCAATATTTTCGAGGACGAAACCGAAAACATGAGAATTATAACATAATTTATTACTTAAAAGACTTGCATAAAAGATAAATAATAAATATTGCCATACATGACAGAGTTAAGCATCAATTTGATATGCAAAGGGATAGATTATAGCAAAATCATATTTATTAACCATTATTTAACATGAGCACTGTTCTACAAGTTTATTTTATATTACAATACAACCCTAATAATATGTACCAAAATTCAATACAGACCATTAAATACAGCTACTTATACAGCTTCCTAGAGAAACAATACAACAGTATAATAGCTTTCAGCTCAGCTTGTCAGCGCCTAGGCTACGTTAACCTAGAGAACCTCCCTTAAAGGCCCAGTCCACTCTTCAAACATCATTTGAATTTTAAAAAGATTGTATGATATCATAGAGATTAGAAAAAAATGCAACGAAATCGTCCAACAAGTTTTGAAGCAATTCGCGCGCCTTGTTGGCTGCACCCTTTCTAGCGCTACGTCACTTGGCGTGAGCCCGCCCGCATACCGATAGCCAGGTAGAGGGTTGGCGGAGCCCACCAGTGTTAGGCGATCACTAGGATAATGAAAACTTATAAGAAAACTGCATGTACCTTGTGCTTTAGTGTTTCATATTTATGTTGTATATGTGTTGTTTTTTAAATCTTGTGACAATGGTGAAAAAGTGTTGTGTCTATTCGGATGTATAGTAATGATCGTGGCATTTCGTTTTATATCATTATCAATAAGACACGATTTCTTTCACTGCAATAAACAGTAACTTTGCAAAATACATTGATTGAAAGAAATATACCATACGTATAATTTTTCCTATGTTTGTGTGATCTATGGTGTTATCGCCTCAACACGATACGGCCTCCCTCGCGCAGACATCGCTGTGTCTGAAGGCTGCAGGTAGCGGGCGACCGGCCGAGCTCGTTTTTCTCCCCCAAGTGACGTCACACGTAGTCTTAGTGCGAGCTAGTTCAAATGTAAATAAATCCGATTTCGTTCAACCGATTTTGAAAATTCCTTTTTCTACGTACGGAGAACAGTACATGGAATAAAATAGCTGTTACGATTTCAAGGCAAGACTGGGCCTTTAAAAACCGCTTTGACTGCCGACAGCCCGGAGTGAAATATATTATATGACTATGTATAATATCCCATGTACTCGATACTCAATACTCATGTTCAATGAACAAATAAGAATAAGAAATTACAAAATCCATCTCAGCCAGGTATCGAACCCGAGTCTCGTACCGTTTTGCCGTTATTCAAAACAAATCAAATCAAATTATTACCTATTCATTGATTTGTTTTTTTATTTTAATGCAGTCCACACCACTGACACGTACATAGTCCAAAATTAATATGGGACAATACAGTCATTATAGTTGATATCATAATACTAAGCCGCTTCGCAAACGCTTTTTTTAGTCTCGTTTATGGATGAGCTTTTTTGTAAGTTTTTAGTTTGCGTACACCACTTTTCCTTTGCAAGTGCTTTTTGAATGCATTGTAGGTGATTGTTGTCAAGTTTCTTTTGTTAATTATTGTTAAATGTTATTATAAACCTAAAAAAACTCATATTAAAACCTTTATTCTGTGGATTCTGGCAAACTTTTCAACTTTTTCTTTCAAAAAGCAATACATCACTATTACCTTAATGTCCATGTACAATATGAACGTTGTAGCCCCACCCGTTTGGTTAGAATCGGCCTAGATGTCACGAAAATATCGCACTACAAATCGAAAAAAAATCGTAAAAGTACAATATTCATGAGAAATATTTTTTTGATTGTACCCAAAACGTGGCAGGTCTAAAAGTTCAGAGATTTCGAAGGTCCCCTCCAATTTTCATCAAGATCACATATGCCGTTTGCCCGGTAGAGAGCGAACAAACAGACAAAAAAACAAAGAAACAAAAAAGAAACATGGAGCTAAATTTTTTAAGTCTTCGCTTCGCTCATCCAATAAATTTGTTTTACTAACGGGATATGACAGATGACAGTGACTGAGTGGGTAGACTCAAAATACAACATTATTTACTTTATTTATGTTAATCAATGAGTAAAGGCTCTCTATTTGATTTTATTTGTCTCGACTGTTCATTCATTAATAATTATATAACAATCACATCTTTTAAAACAACTAATAAATAATAATACCACACACAAGTGGCAGCAGCTGGGAAAAATAGTTTGCACATACTATCACTATGAAACGCGTCGTGGATTAACGTAACACACAACTTTAAATTAGCTGCAGTTGTCATCAGCAGGTGAAACGTTTTGTCGACCACAGCCCTTTAAGCTGGGCTTTATATGCTTTCCCAACCTGTCAACCCTTCTCCAATCTAAACTAAACTAGCCGGTTGGCCTTTTCCAAACTAATTGTAACAACCAGTCTTGATCAATAACAAGAACTTTTAGCATGATTTATTCCATTTAAATTAATTTTAAATTTATCAACATCGTTTTTTGTAGTCAACGTGTCGATCGATAGTGAAAAGTGAAAACTTAAACTTTGCAAGTACCGGGACAACTTGTCGATTGACAGGGCTGCACATGAGTTATCCGTCGAGTTATTAAATAGGTTATTAATAATAATAATAAGTCTTCATTTAGCCTCACTTCACTATTGGTACAAATACATGGTACATTACATATTATAATTTTACACACTACAAGTACATTATAGTATTATAGTATAAGTACATTTCCAGCCTCCAGTTTGAAAAAGACTTATGAATAAAATTTGAAATATCACTACCGGTAATAAATATTGATGAAGAGCAGTGTTATGTCCAATAAACACTTAAAGAGTACTGAATATATTGTCTACTTTATTGGCAAGACAAAGATTACAACAATAGGTAATTCACTAATTATTATTATCATTTTTATTTTTAATTTGTCTGAATTACATAATACATACATACACATTGCTGGTGGCAGAGCATAACAAAGGAGATATTTTCACAAGCAACAGCAACATTCCCGTTATCCTTATTATAGAATTACATTGCAGGTTTCTTGATGTTGTAGGTATTTCACAGTCAGCATAATATCTAATAGTAATTTTAAATATCTTTGGGTAGAGCCCAGTGATATTTGTGAAGATTAAACCAAAATATGTGCAAATCATTTATTTCCACAAAATGAACATACATTGATTTCGTAAATTTAAACCAGAAAATGCCTCAATTGAATCACCGCATACCAGCAAAGAAGGTGTAAATTACATAATAACAGCAAAATTTATAAAAATAACGTTTTTAACAACGAAAAGCACTAAAAATTGGAACAATTGTTAAATTACGGTGTAATATTCAATATTGTATGCAGTATTGTTCAATCAACAAAAGACGTAAAACAATAAAGTTCATAAAAATCAATTACAAGTTTAGTTTTGAAAATAAAACTAGTCTAAATATAGGTAAGTACATTCAAACTAGAATAATACGAGTCATGAACAAATAATTACATGCATTAAATTGTTTAAATTGGTAAATACTAAATACTACTACATATCTATAGGAAGATAAACCACTACTCAAGTACAGCTTTAATTACCTAAACCAATCCCACCAAAATCTCCAATTTGAAAAACAAAATTCACTACAAAATAAAACCACTTTCACTGACCTCTACCTTATGCGTAAATCTAAATAGTCATGTCATGATCAATTATTTTATTTTGCAATGGAACGTGTGAGTCATGAATTAAACTGAAAGAGTCTTTGTAACATTAGGCCTACCTAGTTTGAAAAAAATATATTTTTTGCTAGGAAGATGCCTTTGTGAATTATTTCAAACCTTCTGAATCTAGAAATGCCTTTAGACAATCACTGTCCTAAATAAAACTCTGATAAAACAGGGGGTCTATTACTACACTGCCTCCTAGATGTTGCTCGTGGCTTCTTGTTCCACGAGCAACATCTAGGAGGCAGTGATCTACTAGCTCGTGCGACGATAGTAGATCGACAACGACAACTTTATAAATACAATAAGTCAATAAACATGTTGACAATAGTAGATCGACAGTGACAACTTATTAAACAGAACACCTGGGCTAGGGATGCATACGATAAGCAACAGCTAATTGGGTTATCCATTATCGAAATATCAAATAATTGGACAATAGTGGGACGAACCAAACTCTAAAGATGGAGACTACCTCACGTTGTGCCATGCACTGGCTGGGCTGATGGTGTCACACTCGAGATTTATGTTTAGAATTGAGCTATCAGTCGATAATGGAAGCCAAACACATGACATCGAAGACAGCAAACGGAATGTGATTGTATTGTTTTGACTAACACTAGTCACATTTGAGGTTCCATCTTATAGGTCGGAACAGCCTTTGTTGGTGATATCGATATTATCGATTTGATAATGACATTACTATTTTGATAATCGATAATGAAAAAAGTATCGATGTGCATCGCTAACCAGGGCTAACAATTACTTCACCAACAAGAAAAAATGTCAAGACTACCGTGCTGACTGCTGAGCACGACACATTCAATTTATTAAGTTGTCACTATTGATCAACATTCAACAACTGTCTTTTTAGTATAGGGGCTATTACATACAAACATAGTATATTAAATAAAATTAAACAAACTTTTGCTGTTTTTTTTATAGAAAAATAAAATAAATTTTAATTATTTTTTCTAGGGATAAGGCAATGGTTTAACTAATCTCCCAATAGAGTGCAGAACAATCGGGGTTTGGTCATAGTTGTCTGGACGTTGATAAAATAATAAAATATGATTTTTTACAACATTTTGACGGCAGTGCATTATTGTTGTGGTAGGTGACAGTTTCCCAATAGAGTGCAGAACAATCGACGCTTGGTTACCACCATGTTTAAGTTCCACTGGAACCACAATGTAAAGAGTCCTGTGACCAAACCCCGATCATGCGATCCTGGCGGAGAATCCAGGCAAACAAGCTTGGCATTGCTCCATCAAGATCATTTATTGTGTTTTTAACTTGTCAAAATTATTATATATAACAACTTCTTTGCAATTTTTCATATTATCCATCCAAATGGCTGTGGTTGTATTTTGTATTTTTGTAAATAACTTCAGCATGCCAGTCGAATGAAGGTGAAACCTTCTGAAATATTGCATAATAAAAATATATTTTTACACGAGGGAGCTTAGCGACTGAGGAAACTATTCAAGAATATTGGCTCTTCTGTGATTCTGTGGGCCTGTGTGTGTAGATCAAAAATCAGCCGAATCGCTGCACAGATTGCGCTAAAATTTTAAACAGACATCCGGTACGAGTTTACTGAGAACTGCTAACAAAATCAGCTAGATTCGTTGCGATTTAAACCTACAAAAAATAACAAATCAAAAAATAGGCTGCGATGTATAGGAATTATTTTAATGACAATAGTTTTGTTTTTAAAAAAATATATTTTTTGTTTGTAATTTGTCTGTCAGTGAAAATGCAGTGCCGAAGGTGTATCGAATCTTGTACTATGCTCAAGGAAACCCCCAAATTCCGCTCGGAGATTGAGTAAACCTTGCAATATTTACATGTATTTACCAAGTATTACGTACTGTCCATGCTTTCCAGTATTGTCACAGATGATAGACTACACTGCATGATATGCATTTCATTTCATTTCATTAATAATTTTTAAAATACTATCCAGAAATTACAAAATCTTTCCATACCAAGGGACTGAACCCAGGTCTCCCACATTTCGGGTAAAGGCCTAAGGGCGCCTTAGCCAACTAGACCAGGAAAACGCCAAAGTCATTGTTAGACGAGTGAGCGAGTCATGTGTTGAGTACCCGGGAACATTTGTATTTAAGTTAGATAATTACCTATATTATTGGTATAAAATGAATAATAGGGTTTTTAAGTAAAGTTGGTAAAAGGGTGCATAAACTGTAAGGCCTAATGCGCCACTCGAGCATGATAGGTTAGGGTGGAAAGACCAACACTGTCTAGATCCAGTCTTAGGTATAGGGGGAGAAAAGGGAACGTTACCGGGTACACAACACATGGCTCACTCACTCGTCTAACAACGACTTTGGCGTTTTCCTAGTTCTACAAAAGATCAGAGAAAAAGTTTATTTTATTTTATTTAGTAGACACTGTGCTTAGACAGTAGACACTACTCCTGTCTACCTCAGTGACTCTTCATATGGGTCACAAGATCACGTTTATATCTGAATCCTTCTGGACAGACGCCACAGACAAATTGTTTGTCCTTTAAGTGAACCTTCAAGTGTTTATTCAGATCACCTTGAGACCACCATTCTTTCACACACATCGGGCACTTGAATGCTTTCTCCTTAGAGTGTGTATATAGGTTGTGATAAGCAAGACGAAAGTTAGGTAATTTCTTATCGCAAATCTTACACACAACGTACGTGCTCGGATCGTGAAGCTTTGAGTGTTTTTGAAGAGCTTGTGGACTTTTATAAGCCTTCTTGCAATCTTTACACTTGAACGAGCATGACTTACTGTGAGAAAACATGTGTTTTTTCAATTCAGACTTCGTGCCATGACCTCGTGTACAGATTTTGCAAACAAATGGTTTCTTGTCCTGGTGCGTCATAGAATGGTATTTTAGTTTAGATGCGATATCAAAACCTTTTCCACAGTGACATTTAAAGGGCCTCTCTTTAATAGGCACATGTTGTATCACGTGTGTCCGAAGAACCATCTTGGTTTTGAAACCTTTACCGCACACATCACAGATGAAACTCCTCTCATTGTGAGACTTAGAATGTTGTGAAAGATCTGATTCACTTTTAAACGTCTTGCCACAATTAGGGTGCGGACACTTGACCGGCCGGTCACTACTATCTCTGTGTACAAGCATGTGTCTTTTAAGCCCACCCTTTTCAACAAAACCTTTGTCGCACACGACACACATGAAACATTTCTCACCAGTATGGCTGCGTGAATGTATCTTTAATTTGGATTCAGTTTTAAATGTAAACGAACAAACCAGACATTTGAAAGTTTTTAAGGTGGAATGCACATGCCATACATGTGAAGAGAGTTGAATCTTATGTGGAAAAACTTTATCGCAGAGTTTGCAAGCTTCAGGCTTTACTGATAAGTGAGTGTGCATGTGCACTACCAGTGAACTTTTGTGCGAATAAGATTTCCCACATTTCGAGCAGGTAAATGTTTTACATGTTGTGTCCGTATGAAGGAGCTCGTGATCTGTGAGGGATTTTTTTGTTGTATAACTCTTGCCACAGGAGGAGCACACAAACAGTTTTGTGGCAAGATGAGTTTTGGAATGATTCTTCAGGACAGTTGAATCTCTAAATGCTTTCCCACAGGAGCACTTGTACGGACGGTCTTCAGTGTAGGAGAGAATGTGATTTGATAAGAGTAACTTACTAATGAATCCTTTGCCACATTCAGCACAATTAAATGGTTGTTCATCACCATGGTAGAACATACCTACTGCTAAGTGAGTGTGCATGTGCACTTCCAGTGTACTTTTGTGCTTATAACATTTCCCACATTCCGAGCAGGTAAATGTTTTACATGTTGTGTCCATATGATTTGCGAGGGATTTTTCTCTAACGAAACTCTTGCCACAGAAGGAGCACACAAACCGCTCTGTGGGAAGATGAGTATTGGAATGATTCTTCAGGGCACCTGGATCTTTAAATGCTCTCCCACACGAGCACTTGTACGGTCGATCCTCACTGTGACCGCGAATATGGATTGTTAATTTACCTTTTGTAACGAATCTGTCACCACATTCTGCACAATTAAATGGTTTTACATCAGCATGGTAGCGCATATGTGCAACAATTGAACATTTGTGTAAAAAATCTTTCTTACAAATATCACAAACAAACGGTTTTGTAGCCATGTGAGTATAAGAGTGTTCTCTAAGACACATTGATCGTTTAAAAGTCTTACCACACGGGGTTGGACAACGGAAGGGTCTGTCGTCAGCGTGAGTAATCATATGACGTTTCAGATATCCCTTCATTGCAAACGCTTTCGCGCAGATCTTGCAGTGAAATAGACCTGTTGAGCCCCTGGTGCTGTCCTTCAGTTGGCGCGGCTGCCTCGTCCCCTTCTTGGAGGCGTTACGCTCGTGACCTTGGTTGATCTTCCGGGCAGGAGACTTGCGAACAACTTTAGTGTCCGGCGTTGAGTCATCCGGTTGATGATTGTGACGAGGGGACTCGGTTCCGTCTGCAACAGAACACACATGCTCACTAGATGCAGTTTTGTAAATGCTACTAATCCAAAGTAGCATGCTACTGTTATTCTTACAAACTGATATTTTATGGAAGTCAACTTATGGGAGACCGTATGCCAGAAAGAGGGCACATGTTTACTTAGAACAGCCATGCTTGTGTCTGTATTGTTGTCTCACAATTCAATATTGTAACAGTAATTGTTATTTAATACATGTTTTATAGTAAAAAAAACAGGTGCATCAGTGTTGTGTGTTATAATTTAAACAATCTGCAAAGCTTACTAAAAACAAAAGAATGCTTGGTCACAGCAGAGTCGATAAAGAAGTTTCCCCGTTGGGGAGGTCCTCCAACTCCCTATACCGCCCTGGGTTAAATAAAAAGTCGGTTTTTGGCGTTGGGAATCTAACGTTCCGCGCGACTCTGTGTGACGATTGATGGAACTACTTCAATAAAAGTACGTCACTTTTCTACTAGTAGTTAACAGTCGATGACGACAAATGGCGGAAACGTCAAAATATTAAATACGATCGAATGTTGGCGAATGTTTTGGCATAAAGCAAACTCTCTTTATTAATGAGGATATTTCTGATGGAGTAGACCTAAGCTTAGGAGCTAGGCCGACAATATGTATTGTTCAAGATTTCGATTTGAGTGCCTAGGGCGTACTTACGTCTGAAAACTGTATTGTGGCCTTGACCAAGGCATATCTCAAATTATTTCGCACGAAAATGTCAGTGACGCCTGCGCAACACTTTATAGTACAATAATAAATCAAAAGTAAATCGTTTTAAAAGACTAGGGCCCAGGGCTAATATGATTGAAATAAAATTGAAGTTTGACGTTTCGTCTGTTATTTGTTGATTTCAGCGTCACTGCACATCGATAATCTACTGACCGTATTTAGCGTGCAGTGCTTTTATTAGTTTCACATTGGAGCCGCTCTCAGCGCGCAGGACGTTAGATTCCGTTTTGACTTGGGAGTAAGGGGACCTCCCCAACAAGGAAACTTCTTTATCGACTCTGGTGACAGTAGGCAGTCCAGTGCACGCTTCACACCTGGGGTTGTGACTCACAGCCTTATTTATTGCACAATAACATCATTTCATGCATGAATGAAGAGGCAGACTGTGAATTTGTTGAACTGCACCGCTCGCAACGCTTCTGTCATACGGTCCCCCAAAGAGGTAGGCCTACCGTACACGGTACATCGTGTGGTAAATTTCAAATCTGCCTTTGAGACCCCTCAGCATTAAAAAAAGAGATACAAGTATGTCGTTCAATCTTTTAGGATATGGGGAGAACAGAAGTAGTCACGGGCAGGGGGAGGAAAAGGGAGGTAGTTCTCACGTCGTAAGGGTGGTCGGGAAAAGGGATGGACACCCAAGGCTAGCTAGTTTTGGAGAGTAAAATACTTCCCAGGACCTACCACTGATATCTATAGCCTACTTACGTGTATATAGGCCTACTTACGTGTATTCGCGGTTAAATCCTAACCAGGTAGCAGCACGGTCGTATGCCAACATGGCCGTCCGAAGGCAGATAAAAACACGGGCTGCATAGGGAGCAAGTGTGTTTTTTCATGCTTTAAAGCATAATATTTCAATGTAAGCGTCAGTTCTAGAAGTAGTTTTTTTACTTTCCAGTAGTTGGGTACGATTGGGGTAGGACAATCACTATATTTTGTAACCCTCAGCTACAATTAAAAACTAGCAAAATAAGGAATTTTATCTCGTAATTTGGAGACGTGTATTTTCAGTAATTTTAACTTGATGGCAATACCGCAAATTTCTTATGATTATTGGCCTTTACTTACGCCTATATTATATGTAATATATATTCTATCACAAATTATTTATTCTCTCCCCCCCCCCCCCCCCCCCCGAAGTAATTTTTTGCGGGTTCCTCGCAAATAAAATATCAAACTTGATTTGTTATTAAATTTGTGTTTTGTCACACCATTGAAACCTCTTACAACATTGTCTCACATTAAAAAAGCCCCCCCCCCCCCAAATGCGGCTAAAAATTTAAAGTTATAAGATATAAGGATGGCAACGGCCTTCACTAAACTTTATATATAGGCCTACTTCTTACTTTTATTAATTTGCATAGTAAACTAATTATATTACCCCTAGTTAAGTTAAAGAATTGTTTTTTGTTGTTTTGTTTTAGATTATGAATAATATGAGCCCATAAATAATTAAGTCTACGCATAAATATTTGCTGTTTACGGCAGCAGTTGGTACAAATCTCTTGGCATATATAAGAATAAAAAAATTAAGGTAGGATAGTTTACAGTCAATGCGCTGCATAAATTTAAAAACTATAATTATGGACATATATTATTAATAATAAATAATAATAATTACAAAAATTCCATATTATATCTATACCAATTATCAATTCCACCATTAATGAGACTTGCATAATATATACTATGGTTCACAGTATCTTTGGGTTTAGAATGTTGAACCCAAGACGGTAAATAAAATAAATAAATAAATTGTATTTAGAGTCTACCCACTCAGTTATATAACTGATTTTCAGTGGGGGACAGTAAATCAAAGCGACCAAGCCAACCCTGTAGGCCCGACGCAATCGACGAGTGAGCGATAACCAACCAAAGATCGATATTTTTGGATGAGCGAAGCGAAGACTTCAATTTCACCGACCCCCCAAAAAATTTAGCTCCAATGTTTTTTTGTTTTTTTTGTTTGTTTTTCTGTCTGTTTGTTCGCACGATTCCGGGCAAACGGCATATGCGATCTTGATGAAAATTGAAGGGGACCTTCGAAATCTCTGAACTTAGACCTGCCACGTTTTTGGGTACATTCCAAGAATTATTTCTCATGAATATCGTACTTTTACGATTTTTTTCAATTTGTAATGCGATATTTTCTTGATATTTGGTCCGCGGCCGGGCAAACGGCTACTCCGATCTTGATGAAACTTTATGGGAACGTTTGAAATCACTAAAGTTAGATATGATATGATTTTGGGGGCAATCGAATAAATATTTGTAATGAATATCGTACTTTTACTATTTTCCCCAATTTTAAATGCAATATTTTCGTGATATTTGGTCCGTGTCCGGGCAAAAGGCTACTCCGATCTTAATAAAACTTTGTGGGAACGTTTGAAATCACGAAAGTTAGATATGATTTGATTCTGGAGGCAATCGAATAAATATTTCTAATGAATATCGTACAACTTGCGTGCAGCTTCGATATGACCTGGCCGCCCCGCACCTTTTGACTGCTACATGCACGCACACAGCAGTGAGCCTCGCCTTGCTGTCAGTCTGTTGCAGCTTAAAAGTGGTCCTACGCAAACTAATTACATAAAAGCTCATCCATAAACGCGGCGGGACTTTAGCGTTTTCCTAGTTAATAGGAAATATAGCAATCAGTGGTATGGACAGTGCGAACACCCGCGAATCAACGCCAGAATCAACAAGGCCGATTCAGAACAACTCTGAAATTTATTATGTGCTTCGTTGCTAGGACGGCTCCAAAGTCACCGTTTACAAACTCCTAAGACAAGAACTGATGGACTTAAGTCCAAATCAGAAGTTAAATCAGTTAGATCACAAAATCACTTTGACGGGAATCGAACCCTGGACCTTCTGCATTGGAAGCAGGTACGCTAACAACAAGACCAACGAGCCACACGCCATACATAGCTCTTAGCCCACTTTGGCTCTATTCCGCCTACAGCACATCATTTTAATAAATTAATTACCTTTACGGTTAATCGTTTATCGGTTGGGGGTATCCATGAAACTGAAAGTTGTGAAAAATGTGTCTCAAGCAGGGCTCGAATTTAACGCTCGCCCGAGGCGAGTGTATTGTTGCGCCGCCGAGTAACATTTGGAAATCACTCGCCCAGCGAGGCGAGTGATTTTTTTGGTGAGCCGTAACATAAATTGCGTACATAACGTTTCAAACTACGCGGTCAACAAATATGTGGCGGTATTCACAAGGAGTTGATAACCCAAACTTGAAACAGAAACCTAATCCGACTGCAGACAATGCAATATATGAGAAGAACCGTGTACGCCTTTTTTCAAGAACGCTGGCTAACAGAACACACCTGGCTACGTTTTGACCAACAACTAAGCTAGTTTGTTATTGGGGTTTTAGGGCACAAAACAGTTAAGTTATCAGTGCCCATATCCAACAGCTAAATTCGATGTTTTGTTCTGTTTGTGAAATATCTAACGTAGGAGATAAACACGGTACATTTGTAAAGGGTAGCTAAATATTACGCAATTAATTATTACTACGAAATTGCGTATTTAAGTGACTAGTAGTGATTTGGAGTAGGAATACGGACTAGCGTTTTTAATTTCGGACTAGTAAATTTACAAGAACACTCGCCCTCCGGGCGAGTGCTAAATATTTTAAAATTCGAGCCCTGGTCTCAAGGAATAGGAATAGAACTCCCATCTAACCCACAGTATTGCACGGAATAATATACACATTCAGACTTTTGTTTCATTACGCATCACAAAAATGTGTATTACTAACTTTTTATGACCTTTCTTACTTGCTATAATAAACATGATCGAGTAAATTCATTCTGGAGTTGACCGTGACGCTACAGTGAACCAGGGTTGCCACTTTCAAGGATTTTATCCTTTTCTCAGGATTTTTAGAGTGTCTCAAGGATAACAGGATTTTGGGCTAAATCTTAGGATTTTCTACTGTCTTTAAAAAATACATTAAATTAATACATTTTTTAAAATTCAGCTACAAAAAGCAATGTAGACAGTAAAAGAACATCAGGTACTAGTAAAAATAAACAAACATAAGTGACTGCATAACATTTCCCGCAAATGGTAGTTATGGTGAGTAAAAATAAACCAGGTTAAAAATATATTCGAAGAAAATTCCGATTCTTATGCGTTTCTAAACGTAATGTTGACAAGATTCTCGAAAATCAAGCTGGCATAAAATATTTTGGCATGAAACCTGAAAATTTGTAACATTCCTTTGCGGTTATAATTATGCTAATGCTGAATAACTGTGGATTTCTCAGGATTTTTTTAGTTTCTTTCAAGAATAAAAAATTGACTTGGTGGCAACCCTACGCTACACTATTGCATTGGTTTAACATTGAATGCCGCCATGCAGCCGCCCGGTATCTGCCTTGGAGCAGTTCTCCACTTGACCGCCAGATGTCAGCCACTTTGCTTTTAAACGCGAATAGAGCATGCATAGCCTAACCTACCTGCCAAATGTTGAGAAGTGAAGTCGGTTTGCCGCCATCTCGAAGGTACATACTAATTAAGACTACATTATAAGATAAATAAACAACACGTTACCTACCAACCTGTGAAAAGATTTTCGGATTGAGAAGTCGATTTTCTCGTTGCATCCTTGTAATTTGTGCACATTGGCATGTTGTAAATTATGAATTCATTGTCAATTTAGTACCAGTAAAATGGATGCTGCGCACACTGCTTTTAGGCCTAGTATCACTCTAGGCTCTCAGAGTCAACTTCAAGGTTATAGTAGGCCTATAGCATGCTCTGTCCATGCAATGGGACCCACTTACCCGCTGATGTTAGTGAGATGAATGTAGAAATTCTACCTGGTGAAGATCTCAACAATAATGTTTGAAGCATTGGTAGGCTCATGCCCCTCTTAATAGTAATACTGCAACTTGTTTTTGACTAAAACACCTAAGACCTACCTTCATTCTGGTCTGAATCTGATGTACGTGTTGCGTCATCCAGAGTTGTCGTCAGCCCAGTGTCGCCGTCACGAGGTGGCCCCGAGGTGGACCGACCCTCAGCGAGAGCCAAGGGGGTTTCATCCAGCTCTAGCTTGACAGGTCGCGTTGTTAACAGCCTGGGCTCCGGAAGAACGGTGAACCAGGGGCGAGCGTTAGGCAGCGGGACATATATCTGTGGCTCTCGTCCGTGCTGGCTGCCAGTCTTCACTCGACGCGTCTCTAGGCGCGCTCCAAGGTTCACAAAACAAGATTGAATAGCTAACTTTTTATCATCTAACTGAAGTGGGTCACGTAATTCGTGATGTGGAAAAAGTATTTCTACATCTAATCCATCTGAGGAAGGATGTGAACAAGTGGTTGTTTGCGGTTGATGTTTACACTCTACATGAGAAATAAAGCAGGAGCTTGGTGGTGTTGGCAGAGCAGCAGACCTATCCAAGGCTACACTATCGGGAGCGGTGTTTGCTTCAGACTCAAGACAATTTTTTGACGTTGAAAGATTACATAAGTTATGCACCGAAATGTTGCTAGTAGGTAAATCCAACAGGGGGTCAAACAAGTCGGGTCTAACTTGACCTGCAGTAAGGAGAGGTTCAGCATTGTCAGAACACGGTGACTCTAGAGGAAGAAGCGAGTCGCACAATTCTCTTTTTACTAGACGAGGCCCAAAGCGTGGGCCCAGGTTGACAAAACAGGAGCGAATGGAGAGCTTGCAAGGCTCTTTCTGAAGGGGGTAACTCGCACCTGCCTCTATTGATTGAGAATGTAAAACTGACGGACCAGGCTCGTAGACGGTGGATGAACTATGGTGGCAACTGACAGACTGAATCTGAACGGAATCAGAAACCTCTAGTTTTACGTCAGCAGGATGTGAAGTGGAGGGTGAATGCAAGGAGAGAGGGTCATCTTCCTCAGTCTTTACTACGTATGGGTGTTCTATGAGTAATTCCTCGTCAGGGGAATACAAAGGAGTATCCCTAGGCCTAATAATTGAGGGAGGGTCGTAATTGACACCAATCTTCTCCGGGCAAGTTTCGACGGGTTCACTTGAGGGTGGATGTGACGGGAGCTCGGAAACCTCTCGTTTCACGGACTCGAACCAGGGTCTTGCTCCGGGAACATGATGGTACACCGTCACCTTCCCATGAGCGCGGCCTGCTGATTGACTCTGCTGCATTATGCAGCTATCTGAAACAGCCGAGTAGGCACTTAGATGTTTGGATCTTATTACGGTAGGGTAGGTACTTAAAACAACATCAGAAAGCTCTACATTAACAAATTAATCGTGTACAGTCTGGATGTAAGAAATCAAACTAGGATGATGGGATAAGAAGCCTTAATTCAATCTCCGCTCAACGCCTACCTAACTTAGAGGTAGGTCTACTTACTATGAAAGTACTTTCTGCTAACCCGCCTTTAAGGCCCCGTTCCCACTAGGCCTAATTGGTTTTTGTTACAAGGGGATAGGACATAGGCCCCTACATGCTAAATATTTATTGTTTTAGTCATAAGAAATTTGCTATAAAAAAAAAAATTCTTACGACGTAGGCCTACAAATCAGACGTCAAATCATGAAAGTACTCATTATACAGTACTCATTAACCAACATCAGGATATTGGATGTATTATAGAAGCCAAACAAAAACAATTTCTTGAGACTAAAACACGGTTGTGGGAACTGTGCCTAAAGTTTCATGGCACGCTGTCCTAGCCTAGAGCTATACCTACTGGTATTGGGAAAGCAGGTTGAAATTGTACGGCTATGGCTAGGCTTTTGATCCCAATTGCGACAATTGAAGTAGGCCTAGGCTTATGCTCTTGTAGGCTAAAAGCTATTTATTTATTTCAAGACATGATAGGCTTAATAGCCCTATGACATAACAGTACAAGCATAGGCGTAAGACAAAAGCAAAGAGGCCTAAATAGGCCCTACCGTCCGACCTAGGAGAGGAACATTGAACAATTTAAGGAGAGCCCAGAAATAGGCAGGGTCCACTAGATATAGGCCTACTTTTGCTCAGCTGCTGTTAGGTAGGCCTATCTAGTGAAGGCCGGTTTACGATTGATGGCAACGTGGTGAAATGTGAACGTGAAACGTAAAACTGGTGGGAACGGGAAAGGAGGCGTTTACGATTGACGAAAATCGGCAGCACTTCGTCAGTAAAAATTAACAATAAATAAAACGTCAAATAAAACCCAAGTGCCTAGAAGTCCAAGTAGACCTTGTAGGTTATGATCGTTTTGTTTTTTGTTCTGTCGCGAGACGAGTAGGTAGGGGAGGGCTTACATAGCATTTGCGCATGGGCGACAATCAAATCGCCAAACGGAACGTGAATGTAGATGCCAAAGTTGGGACTTGAAGAACTTCGGCCGCTCTGTTTCCGTTCCTGTTCACTTCCCGTCAATCATAAACGCTACGCTGTGAATGCAATGTGTTATCTTTCGCGTTCACGTTTCACATTCGCGTTTCACCACGTTCCCGTCAATCGTAAACCGGGCTTGAATCCTGAGAAATAGGCTAGTGGCCTTGGTCACCATACCGGTACTATCTGCCTAGGTCTAGGCCAAGCCAATGAATATAGGCCTACAGAGGGCCTAGACATTATTTTGATATTATACTACACAAAAGTAGGTTAGGTGAGTGGGGGGGGGGGGGGCTTTACGGTACTTTTTTTATTGGGTCCTTCAATAGGGCCTATTAACCTTGCCACGGCGCTTTGAGCCCCCCCACCCCCCTAACCTACTTTTCCCAGCATACCTACATTTTTGCTAGGAAAAGTAGGTTGTGGGGAGCGCCGTGGCGAGGTTAGTAGCCTACACGAAAAGTAACGTGTTGAATAGGCCCTAGTTGAAGGGCCCCAACCGAAAGAGTACGTAGGCCCTACCTATTTTACAATATTAAGCCTATCATCATTATTATTATTATTGATTCATGGCAACTGTTGTAAAAGTTTGCCCCGACTGGGGTTCGAACCCAGAACCTCCGGCTTAACGTGCCATATGATAGCTCTCCCCGACACTACCGAAGACAGTGTTGAAAAGGCGCTTCGCCCCCCCCCCCCCGACACTACCGAAGACAGTGTTGAAAAGTTGGCCGGTCCCAACCGAAAAAGTAGGCCTAGGCCCTACCAAAGATTGGCCCTACTACCCAAAAGCCTAGGCCTAGGCCCCTACCCACCAAGAACCAGGAACTCTTTCGGTTGGCATGGACAGTTTTTGATCAGTAGGTACTTTAGATTTAAAATAGCGACGTTAAAGGTTTTGTAGGTACACATAAAAAAAACTGTCCATACCAACCGAAAGAGTACCAAGAACCACTAGGGCTAGGGCCTACTCACGCTCAAGACAGTAGACACTGATGTTCTTCTGTGGGTACTGGTATCTACAGTTAACTAAAGAAGCTTTCTGTATCTTTGTATCAAATGGAAATAAATTGAATTGAATTGAAAAATTGAATTTCCTCTATGGCAGGGGCGCGAGCACATAACCACAACAAGCAATTTAGCCTAGCCTACCTAGGCCTAGGCCTACCCTACGGAAGCCTAGCGGACGACACATCCTCATAGGCCTTAACTAAAGCCTAAACCATGATTTTATTAGGAATGAGAAAACCATAGGGCCTAGGAGTATTAAGTAAATTCTAATATTAATAATACGATACCTAGGGGCTAGCTTGATAGTTGCTTGACGTTGGCACCACCATCAAGACGCCATCCCATGCGCTTTTCAAAACGTAAACAAGGAAAATTTGACGCACCGCCCTTAAAACATGAATCCCTGACTTTCCCACCGCCCTTGCCAGCGTAGCGGGAATTATGAACATTTTATCTTTTTAGTTTTTACATGACACGTCGCCCTGTACGCTGTTCCACAACAAAATCTACCCAATACCGTCGCTTAATCGACATATAAATGTTTTATTTGAATATTTTATAGTATAGCACATCTTTTGGAATAGAAGGAAAACGGAGGAAAGTGGTTACCGAGAGAATAAGAGGGAATCGAAGTAAGAATAAACCTGCCACGGCCACATGCCATAATTACAAATTTAATTTTAAATTCTCCAGTGGAAAACAGTTGTAGTGGTTAGGAAGTAATATCCACGGAATAGAATCCCGACATTCGCGTAGCGTGAGACAGAGGTGGCTCAATCAATCAATCAATCAATCAATCAATCAATCAATCAATCAATCAATCAATCAATCAAAGCACGAGTCAGTGCAGCGAATTGCTTGGATGAGTAGGCCTAGCCTAGTAGTTAGTCACCTGAACAAGGACGTAAAATTGTTCCAATAGTCAGGAAAACACAAAATTAATTACATTTAAAACCACCACCGTTTCGCTATATACTCACCATTGTTCGGGTGATGTGGTGGCTGACGTAGCAAGCTGCAACTAGAAGAACACAATGCAGAAGTCTCCACAATATTAACTCCTCTCTCTAATTGTCCTTCACCCTTCATCTATCACCAGTGGCGTAGGAACTATTTTCTTAGTGGGGGGGACACACTCAAGTTGACTACGAGGTCGGGTGGGCAAACCGGAGTCTGGGTCGAAGCCCCAGCCGCCGGAGGCTTTCTCGCCACAGGCGAGATTTTTTTCAAAAGGTGCCCTTAGGTGGCCTAAAACGCGTTTTCAGGCGAATTTTAATTATGTATAAGGGTTACATTTTGAAGCTAATATTGCATTGAAGATTGATTACCTGACTAAAATCGGTCGACAGTCTGCTTGGGAGTGAAAACATTGCACACAAAATATAATGAATATGTCTAAAATCAGATGGCTATAGTCTAGTCTCGCAAATCACATCTCTTACTAAATCTTTCTAAAAAAAATGTTAACAAAAACCTTCCTTTTTGTTTGCAAGCCAGACTGTAATAAAAATCCTAAAAATCACCCAACAAGCTATAAGTTAGAAAATGACACCCATACCTGGCTTGACCCCCCACTGGGGGGGTCAAGCCAACAAGTGGGGGGGGAGTTTCCCCCCCATCCCCCCCGTTCCTACGCCCCTGTCTATCACCAATCATCTCTCGAATATGAAAATCGCAATTAGAGCATCTTAACTGGCCGAAATGAACCTAGATTTCAAGGCCATTACACCTAATTTAAAAAAAATCCTCTCCCCTATCTATTTCTGACGTGAAGTATTTGCTTCTCTGAGTCCGGAACAGCTCGCTGGTCTACTCGACCACAGTGTACTGTACAGTGTACACTGTCGTACAGTAACTGACTGTTGCTGTGAGAAGAGTGTCGTGGTCACTACTGTCGTGAACCCAGGCCGAGCAGTGGTTTTCCCGCACTTTTCACAGACGATCTACGATGTTTCAGAATAAACATATTTGCGATAAAACCCCCTTCAAGTTATGTATGGGTATGGGTTTTTGACGGAAATCGATTATGGGCTTCACTACGAGCTCAAAACATGTTTCCTTTTACAGATAAGACTTTTAGTGGTCTCAAAATTAATTAAATGGTGGTGATATGTAATTCAAATTGACACCTTGAGATAGATAGAACGATAGAGACAAACGGTTTTTACCATCATGTTAAAATGTTAATGTGTAGAAAAATCAATAACATTTTTTTATTTAAAAAAAAAGTGAAATCGTTTTTTGGGTTTTTTGCTTGACACATACTAGGTTCGCAATTCTAGTTTTTAATTCCGTCTTAGTAGGAGCGAGCTTGATTTTTTGAGCCCACTCACGACTTGCTAGGGCTGCTAGGACCGCGAAAACGACAAGCAGGTCTCCAAAAGTGCTCATAGTGTTTTTTTTTTTAGTTCTTAAGTGACGTACATGATAACCTACATGATTTGCAGACTATAATATTTATAAAAGTTAAGATTTCGGGAGCAGGGGTCCAAGTCTCCCGAGCTCCCTCCTTGGATACGCCACTGCTTGTCACCAATTTCAGGAAACTACAAAGACTTCCCGTCTTGCTTGTAGAAAATTTGTTTTATTCTTCCTTAGCAAATTCCACTCTTAATAATGCTTTAACTTTAAGCAACTGCGGAGGATCTCACCTGCGTCTAGAAGTGTCCCGAGTTCCTGAAGGCAGCGTACTCGACTCAAAGTCCAGGGTCTTCGCTGTCCTCACCTTAGCTCGTAGACGTCACAGGAAAACCTCCCCACTCGTTCAGACTCGAAACCCATTAACTATCACCAACACACCGTGTTCAATCCCCACCCAAACCAAACAATAATAATTGTTCGTAGCAAGCCTGCCTAAGGTGCAATGCATGCCCCTCTTCAGGTGTCTAGTATGGACAATTATTGTGAAGGGATGTCCGAGGGCTGTTCAAGAGGACTCAATCCCTTGCATTACCATTAACGACTGAGGAACCTCGGTCACGACGGGATTTGAACCCGGGACCTCTCGAATCAGAAACCAAACAGTCCCCCCTTGCAATTCCCGATCCACCCCATTCCCCTCTCTGGGACATCATTGCAACTTTACTTCTCTATCTTCTAATCCCGGCATTGCCAACCTTGCAAACCTACTGAAAGTTCTTCATCTAATAATTCTACTATTTTATCTTTATAACATCAGCCCATCTAGCTACATACTAGGGGTTTTTCCTACTGGCAAAAGAGAGCTGTCAAGAATGCTATATTTCGATTGTACATTTTTCTCTTGCAATTGCTAATTTGTTACTTCAATATTTTACAAGTGTTCGATTATTCTCAGTGTGTTGTGTAGAGGCTGGCAGACACCCTGTGCTTTGGGACTGAGGCATACTGCCATTTTAATATAAACTAAATATATTAATAAGAATATATATAAAAAATAAGAGAAGTCATAATGCTGTGAAAGTTTCGATATTGTTCTTGTATGCAAATTGCAAAGATACACCATCGTAATCCAATGTCAACTCACATTGAAGGTGTAGAATCGCACATCAGTTGAAAAATGACACTGGCATTGATTAACAAGTACAGACACTTGCAAATAGCAGTTTGGGTTAATGTTTAAGCTTATCACTCAGTCAAACACATTTTACAAAAACTAAAGTGAGCTATATATTTTAACTGACATCATTATTTGTCTTGCTTATTTTGTTTACTTTAGCGTGTTAAAGTCGAAGTACAAAAATAGATGCTACAAAATACTGCAAAAAGATTGGTTAAAAATGAAAGCTAAAAAATTCAAAATCAAAATGCTATTTTCACGCATCTGTGCAAAATATCAGGACCTTCCTGTGGAGTAGGAACCTCTGTTGGGCGTTGAGCAATTAACACGAAAACAAGGAACATTTTTTCAAAATCATTTACTTTTTTATTTACATTAATCCTAACACTTAAAACTAATTACTTTCAATACTGTCAACGTCTAACACTCGGATTTATTCAGAAAAAGATTTATAAGTTAATACGATCTGCATTCAGAAAGTGCACCTCCATCATATACAATGTAAAATATCACTATAAAATAACAATAAATTATATTATTTAGCGTACATAGCTTGCTCTTAAATGATTATAACAACTTAAGAAGCCTTACTTACGAATATTATGTGAGAACATGGCTATACATGACACTCTACAGTAGAGCGTTACAATAGTGTAAACATGGAAACCAATATATTATTTATATTGAAATACATGGAAAGCACAGATGTCGGGAAAATTAATTGTGGGCGAGGGTAGAGTGGAATTTTTAAGTTAACCATTTTGTACAAATAATTGCGTTGTGTGTGAACGTAAAGAATCGTCCTGGCAAGGTACAAGCAATTTTTGTGTCATTTAGTCAAAATATAAAAAAAAATATACCCTTATGAACCAACTGACATGGGAACAACAATTTCCAAAGATGTGAAGAACCTATCATAGAATGTTACTGCTTACATTTATGTCGACATTATAATTTGAACCTTTCCAAACATTTCCATCGTTACAATTTAATACAACCAAATAGGGAAATTCAATGGCGTATTTAATTTAATTAAAACGTTCTTAATTTAAAAATACTGTATTGAAACCATCCCTAAGAAGTTTCTAGCAAAAATTATAAATTTCAAATCTAAACTTGAATTGTCCACAAGAGCTCAAATTTGATTTGGCTCATCTCCAAAAATGAAGTTCAAAATATCCTTTTCTTTAACACTTGGCCCACAATTATTTTAAACCATTATTTAAATAAGATATTTTCTATGAGGATTTCGTCCTGAAAACATATCAAAACCATTCAAAATACATTTTTTCATAAATAAGAAATAACTTACACTAGGTACCTCTCAATAATAATAATCCTCTTCCGTCGTCTTCATCTTCTGCAGTCGGTTCCTGTTCTGGGCGTTCTCTTTGACGATGTTCTCCACCCTCTTCTGCATCCCCTCCAAGTACCTGGAGAACGCCTGCGAGGTGTTCCGCAAGAAGCTCAGTCCGAGTCGGATCTTGTATTGGGCGACTCTCCGGATTAGACCAATCAGAGACGGATCCTCGGGTGATTCTGTCTCCAGTGTGATGTTCTCTTCGGTACTAGTGGTGGTATCTTGCGGTGGGCTTGTTGTTGATTCGTCTTTATCAGATTCGTTCGTTACTACGTTTTGCGTTTTCTCGTTTTCAGTCGTACTCTCAGAAGGTTCATCGGTTGAAGATTCATGTATTTTGAATGATGTCTCTGTATTATCTTCTGTCGTGTCTTTGCTGTCTTCCGTAACGGTATTTCCTTCGGTTATCACTTCGATTTCAACATTGTCAAACTTAAATGGTGTCGTTTTCTTCAGTGCCAGCCCCAGGTCCTTCTTCGGAGCTTTGGTAACCTTCATCTCGTCGACTTCCTTCTCGTCTTCGAAGGTATCTTCTATCTCGACCCTCTCGACGGAATGCGCATGCGCGTTGTCCGAGACTTCCAAGTCGATAATCTCGTTCTCCGTTTGATCCTCCTTGGCCGAGTCCTTCTTGATGACGTCACGTCGAAGTCTCCTCGGTCCGTGTTCGACTGTTCTCTTCTGACCAACCCCGACGCGGCTGACGCCCGAGTATTGCGGACTCTGCACCGCGTCATACCGTAACCTCTCCTCTCGTTGAGCGCTCTGTCCATAGATCGCGTCCGCGTCGCTTCCGAACTTGAGCTCGTGGTGGTTAGTGTTGGAAGAGACCGCCTCTTGCGCGTCGGTCTTCACCATGCTCCAGTCGTTGTTGAACACTGGGCGCGGTTCGCTTCTCGTTGCATAGAGCGCGCTGGCGACGGGAACAGCCACCCCCTCACTCTCCCCTAACCTCTGCGATCCCTTGTGAGCGCTCACCCTCCCTGCGATCTCGCTCCCGTAGTTATCATCCGAATGCACCGACCCTTGAATCACAACCTCTTTCTTCTGACCGGCAACCCTCGAAGCGACGTCACTCTCGTAGTTAACCGGCTGTACGTCACGAGTGTTTCCGGTGACCCGTGAACCAACATCGCTCTCGTACTGATTCAATTTCTCCTCTTGTTGACCACTCACCCGAGTACTCGCATCCCGAGTTTGGGCAGGTAATCTCCCTGAGACGTCATATTCACTCCTGATTGGTTGAACTTCTTGGTGGTTTGCGATTCTTCCTCCAACGTCGTATCTCGTATATGTTGCGTCTCCCTGAGTTGGTTTCCTGCTCTCCGGTTCTTGATAGGTTTGCTCGCCCACGACATAGCTGGGGTCTTTCATACCGGCCAAGACCTTGCCCAAGACCTCCTCTTCGGATTGTCCACCTTCATCATTCTCGTAATAGTAATAATTTGGCTTCGGTGCTTCATTGTAGTTTCTGCGAATGGGTAGGCCGCCTCCGCCGAAGGGATACATGATCAAACCAGCAAGTCCAGCTAGTCCGACTAGACCGATGAGACCGACTCCGACAGATGGCATGATCTCACGTGCGAGGTAGTTGTAGATTCTGGTTGACAAGGGTCGAGAAGGTTTCCCCTTGACCGGCGTCTTGGTGTTTCCCTCCTCTTCGTCGTCGCCCTCGATCTTGCTCTCAAGCTCATCTTCGTCTTCTTCTTCTTGAGGCTGCGGTTGTTTCACCACCGGACGACGACGCCGCTTGTTCTTGTTTTTCTTCTTCTTCTTCTCGCCGGCAGGTCGGGTTCGCTTCGTTGTGTCCTCGGTGGCGACGACCACTTCCGTGCTCTCGTCTTCGGCAGACTCTGCGGACCCTTCGTCGGTCGCGGCCGTGCTGAGCGGGTAGGCGGTCGGCAAGGGCTTGTAAGTCGAAGACGAGGGCGTGGCTTCGTTTTCGGAAGTGCTCGGACGTCTTCGGAATGCAATCACCTCATGTTTCTCTCCCTCGAGTCTCGACGCCGTTGGCTTGTCCTTGCTCTCAACCGAAGACCCACCGGAACTCGCCTCCTTATTCTTGTTCTTACTCCCGGCAACCGTGACATTCTCTTCAGGAATCGGTTTCTTCGTCATCCTATTAGGTTTTGTACCCGATGAAGTAAACAACGGACTCGGCTTCTTAACAACATTATGGGTCTTCTCACTCGGCGTCGCTTGAGTCGTCGCTACCTTCTGCGTCTTCTTCGTCGTAACCCCGCTAGTCGACAGCTTCGTGGAGATAGTCGGAGACGGAGTCGTCCCCAACAAAGTCGCCGGCGAACTTCCGCTCAAGAACACCCAAGTAGTTAACCCATCAGGAACAGTCGTGACCGGATTCCGCAACGACGCAGCAGTCGGTTTCTTCGTAGTCGCTTGTTGCTTCTTCTGCGACGGAGTGCTTTGAGTTTTCTTCTCGTAGGCCCCAGTAGTCGAGTGTGTCTTCTTCGAAGGACTCTGCGTCGTCGTCTTCTTTGTCGTCGGTGTTTCCTTTGCCATGGCCGTGAGCATGTGTTCCGTATCCTCAATAATCACCGGAATTGCAACCCCGTGATGACTCGTCTCTGCCTCGTCCATTCAGATTCCTCCGCCTTCTTGTTGTTCGAGTGAATCTTCTGCTGGTTCTTGACTTTAGGAGGCGGTGCTCTCACGTCAGACTCGGCCACGCCACCTCGAGACTGCATCAGCTGACTGGCGACCATCTTGATTGCGTCACCCAGAGGAGTAGGAGACTTGCCTCGAGTTGTCGTGTTCCCGGTTCCGTTTGTCTGGACAACGGGAGAGTCAAGGACATCCTCTTTGCTCCTGGAGTCTCGCAGGGCGGTCTCATATTTCTCCACCCGAACCCTGGAATCACAATCACACAATATGATAAAAACGGGAATATTAAATAATACTTATAATAAACTGTTGCACAGCTGATTCGATCATCATAAACTGGATTATGCTGTATGTTTGAAAGGAACTGATTAATTTAAAGCCATCACAAATTGAAAGCACACGCCATAATGTATAATGAGTAACTTCATTTCTTCATTCATCAACTGATTATTACTTCCAGAATGTAATGGTTTAATAACGAAAGTGCACATAGTTTAATAAAAATAAACAAATGTTGGTACTTACTTTGGAAAAAAAGGGTTCAAAACGGATAATTTTTTGTTGGTCATAGAGATGAATGGAGACCAGTACCTTCCATTCTCTGATGTCATACATTAATGCTTTACAAAATTTTAAGTCAAGCTTTTGAAGTTTATAAATCTTGTTCAAGAGGTGGAAGGTACGATTTGATCCCCTTAGCCTTTTCTCTAGAAGATTTAAACATTACATGAGGTATTTGACTGAAACCGCTACCGTGTACGACAAGTCTATCCCACGACTTTCTAACACCCCCTTCCAGCAACTAGCACCCCCTTCCAGCAAGTAGCATCCCCTTCCAGCAAGTAGCATCCCCTCCCAGCAAGTAGCATCCTTCTATCTCCGCTGCTGCAACCTAGTGTATTGAACTGATATTACCTGGAAGGCGCTTCGTCGATGACGATTCCTGAGAACTGACTGGGGATTGGTTGCCAGCTGCCGGGGGCGAAGAAAGCTCGCTCCTCATTGGCTACCTTGGGGGTGCCTGATGACGTCATCGGTCGGTTGCCATCTGAAACAACAAGTCACGTGGTCATTGCAAGCTGGAACCAATCTTCATGCACACATCACCTAATGACCGTCTAAAATCATCTCGAACTGGTATAGAACAATATGCATGGACAAGTATTTAATAGGGGGCTTATTAGGAGCGAAGCTCTCATATTCATAAACATCTCTTTTCTCTCCGGCTGTGCGTGTGTGCGTGTGCCACGTCTCACGATAAAAACCGAACACAACGTTTTTTTACATACCGTCTTATGCTGGCATTGACCTTCAAGAAGGATGACACAGAATGTTGTGGTCGTTCCTAAGGGACTCACCTTAAAACTAATTCAAACCATAATTAAATTGTCTAAAATATGATAATTAAAAAAAAACATTCCGTATTTTTTCTGATATTTTTGTATTTTTGTTTTTATTTTTCATTGTGGAATTATGGGAAATTTTTGATTTCGAATTAAAGCAACGTTTTATGATTAAATGTAAATTATAAGTGCATTTCTGAAACTTGATTTTTTTCCCGTTTTTTTTTTGGTTGCATATTTTGGATTTTCTGTATCTAATATTATATTAAATTTCTAGGAAAAAAACCAAAAAACTCTTTTAACCGTTTTGCACATTTCAATTTTCAATCTTCTGTAAAAAAGGTAGTATTCGTCCTATCAAAATGAGATAAAAAAACATGAGAATTTGAATTCCACATATTTTTTAGACAAATTGAAAATACTTAAAAAACACACATTAAAACACATTAAAAAATCTAAATTGTTAAGTAAAAAATTATGGACGCATGGTCTGTACGAGTTTAAAAAAGTGTCATATTTGTGTACTTGGCACCTCCACAATACATTCTAATGCTATATATAAGTTTAGTGTGTTTCTTCGACAATTTGTTGCCTAGTATTTCGGGTGGTTCCGCATACCCGTGAGTGGACGTTACTTTCCATTGAAACGTTGTAACTTATGATGTTGAAGGTTCTGCACGAAATTCAACTATTTACCTGTTTTAACCTATTATATTATTATACCTATATATTATCTACAGGATGACAAAGTGGCTACCTAAGCTTATTTCTCCAAGTATCTACTCTGAGAAGTAGGATCGGTCACCCACCCAATGTTTGCCCCACTCTATAGTTCCTTAACCTCCGAATGAATCGTCTCAACATCCGAAGACATTGCAACATGTACACGTTTTATCGATTGTAACGCTACATTCGCACTGTTTTTTAAATACAGGTTCCGCAAAGAAAACGGCACTTTTACGACATTTTCAGTTTGCATAGTAATAAAATAATTGTTTAGTCTTTTTGCAAATACTATAACTGTAGTCAAATATTTGTGCATCGCTTAACGAAGAGTAGATTGGTATTCGAAGAGATTAAGCGATGTGTGCTTGAACAAGGTGTTGTATGAAAGGTTTGGGTGATTGATTGATTTATTGATTGATTGATTGAATAAATTATTGGCCGACGTATGTGGGATTCTGATTCAAAAGGTCGTCGGTCAATTCCAGCACCCGTCCATCCAGACTGATTATTTTTGTATAAAACACTTTTTTAAACTCATAGATAAATTCTGATATTGAGTCTGCTACTCACAGTTCTAGGGGAGGATTCCCTCCTCTTCCTTACTACTCTACCACTATAATTATCCCTAGTTATCACCCCATAAAAGTGGATTGAACTTTACAACAGAAAAATAGTTTTGGTGATGTACTGCTTAAATATTGGCAATGATTCAAACACACAGATTTGTGAAGATTTGCGAAGATTTGTGAAGAGTGAAACCTAACAAATAAATCGTTTAAAAATAATTTATGAATTTTAATATTTAGTTATATTGTTGAGTGTTGACTATTCAGTACAATAAATAATTATTTCGTTTTTGTAACTACTGCTTTCCATTTTTACAATATGTTTCATTATTTTGAATTGTTAATTCATCACATAAATTTTATCGATTGAATTAAGTTTTTAAATATTGACTCAGCCTTAATTGTATTAGGATTTGTAAATTGTAATGATTTTATACCTTTAACGACCTTTAAAATTTAAATAACGTTTAATGTAAAATGAAGGAATGCTGTATTCAAGAACGTATTATTAAATAACTAAATCAACGAAAATAGTCAGATTGAATGCCACGGTATTTGTATGTGACTTGAGGGGTCATTTACCTCTACACATGTATAATTAACACGATAACGTTATAATTACTAATCGTATGCAAATATGTCTATCAATCAGTGGGCTCGTGGCACTGACAGCTTGCGTGGCGTGACTCCAGTCACCTGATGAATCATGAACGTCTTACTCTTAACCTTAGAAGAGTTCGAGCGTGCCCTGGAGCTGTGGGTCTCTTAGCCTAGGCGGTTCTAGGAAGCTAATTACTAACCTAGGGTAGAGTTGGGCGCAGCTCCACTTGCAGGGAGATGCAGGGAAATACACGAACATATTTCGGAAATTGACGCCCAAAACAACATATTTTAAGATTAATTATGAAAAATTAATTATTAAGTAATTATTTTTTAGATTATTTTTAAGGTTTAATTATTAAGTAAAAATAATAATTTTTGTGGGAAGCCTGCTCAGGGTGCAATGCATGCCCCTCCCCTCTTCAGGTGTCTAAATAAGTATATTGGAATATGAGGACAATTGTGAAAAGATGTTCTATGGCTGATCTCAGAACCTCCCGAATCAGAGACGCCCTTAATGCTCGAGCTTACACTGTCGGTTAAATATTTGGTAAATCCAGAAAATAATTTTAAAAACTAGTGGGGAATCTGCCCAGGAACGATGACATGTCACATTACAGTGTTCAAAATAGTATTTTGAAATAAATGTAAGCGTAAAGGAGGATTTTTAGTGCTGCTTAATTAAGAGGACTCAATTCTTACCATCCGCATTAACGATTGAAGAAAATCTTGAGGAAAACTTTCAGTCAGAATTGCCAGAGTCGGGCATCAAGCCCACGATGTAATCCTAAAATGTTATGTACGACGTAAAGGAAAGAACAACTGATAAGAACCACTAAAAATCAGTTATATGACTGAGTGGGTAGACTTTAAATACAAATTAATTAATTAATTAATTTTATTTAAATACAAATCTAAGTTCAACTCCTCGACAGTATATTATGTGGGACTATATTAAATTTAATGAATGTATTGAATATTGTTGTATTGATTTTATTTTTGGGGTGGCTTTCAAAAGTTTAATACTTCGAGCCCAAACCTGGATCTGAACCTGGGACCTTCTGCGTTGGAGGCCCACTTGTGACTAGACCATGCAATGAACGACTGGTACGCAGTTATGTACTATATTTAAAACAACACAATACATGAAGATGAGAACTTATTATTTTACCCCGATGTCATTTGGCTTTGTGTATGCGCCCCGAGTCTGCTCCCACTACTTCGCCACTAGTTGCGCTACCTCGCGGCTCCATGTTTCGGCGATACGAGGTATACCTCCATGTGTATTATCCGAGACTAAACGATGTTTCGTCTACACTTGAGAGTTTTTTGTTTTGTTTGGTAAAATGTCACAAGAATCACGACTGGAGTCTAAGATAGTAATCACTACCGCCTAGAGCAGACGCCTTGCGGCAACTTCGTGAACTATAATTTGTAATTTGAATATTTGCCTCCTCTTTCTGTGATTGAAGAGGTAGGTAGGTATGTAGTGTCATGTCGTGTTGTGTCACTGTTATTATTCCAATCAGCCGATGTTATTTCTTGGAACGAATATTTCGTAACACGTTATTAAATTCCGACATGGAAAAGATAATGGAACCAATTAACTCAAAAACTTAAAAACTGTCAATATCTTCAAAATGCAATATTGCATTATTTTTCTTAAACAAACTATTGTTCGCACAATTATTGATAATTAGTTTATATTTGTAAAACATTAATTTATTGACTTCCTTTGATTTTAGATTCACCAAAATATAATTCTGAGGAACGTACCAGTGAACTTTTAGATATCTTTCTGCAGGGCAAACAATGTTTTATACAGCGAAGACTGCAGAGCTCTTCCGACTTAAAAATATTAACAGTTAATTACTACCCAGCATTCGTCTTGTAAATAACTAAAAATAAACATCATATGTAGAAATTCAATTAAACTACTTGATATACAAATTTTAAGGTAGGTAGGTGCGTAGGTTGGTAGGTAGGTATGGAGATAGGTATATGTTGATATGTCTGGTAGGTTGGCCTAGGTAGGTTGGCAGGCAAGTACGTTCGTAGGTGTATGTAGATTCTGTACGAAAATAAAACATTGAAATGTATTACCGGTACTGAGAAGAAGCAGAAAAGTAAGGAAAGTAACAATTTAAATTAGTATTGGCATCCCTAAGGTTAATATGCCTGACCCAGCCTGATTGCCACTCACCGATGTACGCTGCACACACGCACACATATCGTATGCAATATGTGCAACGAGTGGAGCGAATCTTAGCTTACTAATCTGGGCAAGATCTTGAGTTCTTTGAACCCTCACAACTTATAAGCAGAGCGCAACAAGACGCCTGGCCGGTGATTCTGATAAGTGATATAGCCTACCCGGCCACTGGGGCAGTCGATCTGTAGGCCTACACGCATGAAGGCACTGCTGATAGAAGAGCTATCTTGTCCGTTTAGATGGAGGAAAGAGATCAAGTACTGTAGCTACCCTGTATGTATGAACATCTCTTTACTGTTAGCCTGTACCGACAGTTTTGGCTCGAGCGCTAAGCGCCAGACTCTGATTCGAGAGGTCAAGGGTGCAAATCCCGTCGAGACCGGCAATCCTGACTGAAGGTTATTCTCCAGGATTTCCCTCAGTCGTTTAACAAAAACCTAAGGGAATCAGTCCTTTAAACAGCCATCGGACATCCCTTTACAATTATTGTTCATTTCGCAATATACATCATCTGGACAGGGGCATATATTGCACCCTATAACAGGTTTAATTCCCACGGAAAAAATGTAATTTGTATCATCTCATGTTTGCCCCCGATGGCCGTGCGTCTTTTTGTTGACATTACCCTCAAGAAGGATGATAGAAAATGTTTTTCCTGGCCCTGAGGTTAGGATGGGGCGAGCCCCCGGAAAAATTTAATTATATAACACCTCGACACCTCCATCATTGGATTTATACGAGGGGAAAACGTGGTATTATAAAGGTATTTTCAATTTTGTGTATCCATCGTACGAAAACATTTTTGTAATGTCAAAATTTTACATGTAACTTATAAAAATATTTGCTTATTATCATGTGTCATACTCTTTTAATATTAATTTTTTCTAAGTTTTGAATAAATAACTCTCTAATTCAGACAATTCATTATATTTTTCTAATTTATCCTACATCCCTGATCACTTACCTTGTAATGTCTGCGCCTGGCTTCTGTGAACTCAGCTCCAACCCACAACACCAGGAGCAGAAGTTGTCTCCAAAACCTCATCTTCTGTCTCATCCTACATCCCTGATCACTTACCTTGAATGTCTGCGGCCTGGCTTCTGTGAACTCAGCTCCAACCCACAACACCAGGAGCAGTAGTTGTCTCCAGAACCTCATCTTCTGTCTCATCCTACATCCCTGATCACTTACCTTGTAATGTCTGCGGCCTGGCTTCTGTGTACTCAGCTCCACCCACAACACCAGGAGCAGAAGTTGTCTCCAAAACCTCATCTTCAGTCTCATCTTCTGTGACCCTGATCACCTGGAACAAGATTAATGGTATAAGAATCGAAATACAGTTTTTTTGTAAAAAAAAATATACTTTTTTATATATATATATATATACGAAGAGTTGGCCGGCCAAGAGATAGATGGCGGGACCAAATAACGCGAAGCGTCGAAGAAAGAGGGAAAACATGGGATAGGGTTAATGAAGAAAGACTCTGGGAGGACAGGAAGAAGTGGAGAGAATTATTAGAAATGCCGGTTATGGAAGAAAACGAGGAAGAAGATGAGGGGTGCTGAGCCTGGCTAGCAAGCACTAGAAGATAGCCCGAGAATATATATATCAAACACCCTTTTCCAACATTCGTCGGGTCGGGGGGTGACGAGTCACCAGAGACCAGTACATAGTTTTTCAGCTATGAAAACGTTTTTTCTCATCGTTTTTGTTTGAGCCGCAGAGTTTGATGTCATTACCAGGTTTTGATCACAAATCGACCAATCGCATACAAATTTATATATTATTTTTTAAACGATTTTAAGATCATTGTTTTAAATTAATTTTTTCACAATGAATTATGTAATGGTATTTGTTGTCCTTAAAAAATATTACAGACACACACGCATTAATTAATAATATACTAAATAATGATGTGAGACTAACGTCACTAAATAATGATGTGAGACTAACGTCGTTTATGTCATATACAAATCAAAGTGTGGGAATGGTAAAACGTAAAACTTCGATGGTAAACTGAACAGAATGAATAATATTATTTACATTTAAAATATGTAATTCAATTTTTATTTATTTATTTTTATTTATTTATTTAACGTCTATCCTATTCAGTTATAAAAACTGATTTACAAAGGAGGACAACTAAATAAATCTAATTACATAGATGCAGAAACAACAATAAACTACATTTTCGTAGATATTTGAAATAGTAGCATTACAACAACAACGCATTTAAACACAACAATTTTGGTAACAAATAGGTAACAAATCCCAGTCAAGATTTGAGTGGCTAGAATGGACCCGGCAAATTTTATCTTGTAATTTCTCAAAGTAGTCTCAAGTGTTCGCAAGCTTCATATTCAAAGATATTCAATATTATAATTAGTTCACTTTAATTCTATTAAAAAACCTATTCGCTATGCATGTGAGTCCCGTTACACAAAACGTATACAAGTGATATACATTCACGGAGTACAAGAAGTTTATTAGCATTTAAATAGAAAAGTGGCCGACCAAAATGTGTGTCAACATTGCAAGGATGTGAATGTTTTCTTAGATTTGTACACTTATGTTATTTTTTAACTTGTATAGCACACCGTTAAAAAAAGTTAACCAAATATTTAATCCGGGTGTCTACAAATTTTCCATTACAAAATTCCCTGAATTTTCCAGGTGTCCCAGATGGAAAATTATGTTTTTCCAGGTTGCAAATTTGGCTTTCCCGCATATTACAATGGAGTTTATGGAACAAAAAAGGTGATGACAAGACATTACTAAAATGTCGATTTTTTACATTTCTAGTAAAATTCCAGAAAAAAATAATACTTTTCCCTGACTCTTCCAGATAATTCCCTGACTTTTTCATGTTTTCCAGGTTTTCCAGTCTTTTAGACACCCTGATTTAATTGATATTCAAGATCCGCAATATTATGTGTGATAAAAGTATTAATATGAGCAGAATATTAAAGAATAGTCCTAACCCAAGTACATAACTACAACTACCGGTACGACAAGATAAAAAAACAAAACCACAATGAAACCACATCTAGGTCTATGACAAATAGACTGTAAAATAATCCTACTAAAATGTATCATAAGTATAACAAAAGAGATACAATGTATAATAACACAGTCCGCAGATGTTGGCTTAGACGTTGAATAACTATAATTATGAAATCACGTTCGGTCACAACTCACAACAATATTATTATTATGTAGGGTGGTTTGACGTGAACATACGCCTAGTAACATCATTTCACAAGCAAAATACCGTAACTAACTGAACTTTTCTTCAGTTTTACCAAACAAACACAACACAAAAGCTATGCGTATATTATTTCGCAAGAGGACAACTAGCTTAACATAAAATAACAAAATACAATTCTGTCGGATATCCACTAAATGTATGTTATTAACTTATTATGACTTAAGAAGTCATGCAGTACAAGCGAGCACACAAGTAGAGGCAGGCAAGTGTAACTAACGACTTGTAGGAAGGAATCTTCTTGATAAACACAAGTTTTTGTGTAATCGAGCGAGGGAAGTTGGAGTTTACAGTAGTGGTTTTGAACGTTGTAGAGTTTTGTTATGCAAATTTAGGCCTTGATTAATATCTACAAAGTGTAACTAATATCCGTTTGTAACTCGGATATAAAGTGTGTACGATTTCGTAGGACCCCACTACTTTGTCGTATTGAATAAAGTTGACGTGATATGCATTGTAAATTTAGTAAATGATAATATAAACTGTAACAATCACGGGTAGGGAGTAGGGAGTAGTAAAAATAAAAATAAATTCGTATTTAGAGTGTATCCACTCAGTCACAGAACTGATTTTCAGTTGGGGACATCACATTTAAAGCCGACCAAGCCAACCCTGTAGGCGCCGACACCATCGACAAGCGAACAATTATAACTATATTATAGACCGGCATATTTAAGTTGGAAACACCGATCAATCAAGCTGGGCACGATTCGACCCGCGGATCTGATCTAGTTTAGTAATATTTTGGTGGAGGTGCCAAGTATATAATAGTTTAACTCCTTGACTACAAGGGTCCCCAAGAACATTCAGTATCATCCTTGTTGGAGGACAACGTCAATGCAGAAACCACGTGTCAATCGAGGGTCGTGTTCGGTTTTTATCGTGAGACGGGACATGTGATGAGTGTGAAGCATAGGGGAGGCTCCCTCCCTAATATATATTGTTTCATTGTGAACTGTGCCTGGGCTTAGCACTATCATACCACCTTCAAAACACCTTTTAAATTTGTAGGCTGAAGGTTCGATCTTTTCAGATCAAATACGTGAATTCTGGGATATAGTCTGCTGCTGATGATGATGATGATGATGATGATGATGATGATGATGATGATGATGATGATGATGATGATTTCTCATAGTAAAGGCTATTCGAGACGATGACATATGACTATGGAGGACTATTACAAAAACCCATGACTTATGCAGGATTCGAACCCACGTTCTCTCAGAGCCATACGCTTTGGACCAGCCACCGCGGACGCCATAATATATTCCTATCAAAAGCGCTTGCACGTCCCTCTCTCTAAAACACCATCAAAACCTCAAGAAATCGGTAAAATTTCGATCTGCGTGACAAATTCTTGCCGATATCTCAAAGAAATGATCGTTCAAGCAGGGAAATCCTCCAAGCAGTAAACGGTGACTTTGAAGTTTGAACCAACTCTGCGAGGGAGTCTAGCAGAGTTACGCAACGTCCCCCCGGAACAGACACCCGGAACCCAAGGTCCGGGGTGACCGGGCGACGAGCCCTCCACGTGGAAGGTCGCGGTGCACTTTGTCACCGAGCGTTGTAACACGACGAGTAGCGAAAGTGAGTCGATTATTTCCCGTTAGTTCTGCCTGGTTGGTCGAGGATTCCGCTATGATCACCACACACACCTAGCTATAACATAACGCTACATTAGCGCGAGCACATGCTACTTATTACAGCCTGTTCGCTGGGCAATACTCATCAGCCATCCACCACACTCTGTAATTTAACAAGCATTTCCTTTAATTTACATGTTTGGTTACCATTTATTTTATCTTTTATGCCGTATGTGGTGGCACATACGATTAGAGCGCTGGTCCGAAGAGTATGGCTCTACGAGGACGTGGGTTCGAATCCCGCATAAGGCATGTTTTTGTAATCGTTCTTCATCGTCATCTATCACCTCTCTCGTCTCGAATAGCCTTAGTGCATTAATATGAGACGTTAAGCAACAGAAATTATCATCATCTTTATCATTTATTGTATGTATGTTTTATATGTAGACCACTCTCACGTATTAATTCAAGTTGTAGCATTTGTACAAAGAACTTATTGGATGAGCGTAGCGAGCGAAGCGAAGATTCCATTTCACTACACTGGAGAAAAAAATCCGGAATGTTTTTTTTTTTCTTTCTTTTTGTTTTGTATTTTTGTCTGTTTGTCCACACGATTCGGCTAAACCGATACTCCGATTGCGATGAAATTTTATGGAGGCCTTCGAAATCTCTGAACTTAGAACTGCCACGTTTTTGAGCGCAATCGGAAATTTTTTCTCATGAAAATCGCAATTTAAGATTTTTTTCAATTTTTAAAAAATTTCTTCGACTTATAACACCTACATGCTTATCCGATTTTAATGACTTTTGCACACAACCTTTATTTTATGAATTAAGATATTTTTGTGAAATTTGAGCGCATTGAAAAATATTCATCATAAAAATCGAAATTTTACAGGTTTTTTCTTTTTTTAAACAATTCTTTGATTATACACACTACATGCTTTATCCGATTGTAATGATTTTTTCGGCAGAACCTTTATTTTATGAATTAATATATTTGTGTAAAATTTGAGCGCAATCGATAATTATTTCTTATAAAAATTCGCAAGCTTACGACGAACAATTACGATTAATGTGTAAAAAAATTAAAAAACTAAGTTAATTTTTAAGCTTTAGATGTTAATTCTAAAAAACATTTCAATTAGTAATTGATTTTGCCACAGAACAACAGAAAATCGCATAACACATGGCAGCTCAATGCAACCAATTACGCTCATCCAAACGCGGCGGTAATTAAGCATTTTCCTAGTTTAGAATGTATTAAATATAAAATAAAATAACATGACTGTAACCAGGGTGCGAGATACCAAATAATAGGGGAAGGGGAAGGGGGCACAAGTTTATACTTTTTCAAAGGGTGACGAGAAAACAAGGGATCTGGGTCAAGGTACCAGCCGGATTTGAATAAAATAGTAAAATTTGCAAAATTTCAAGATTTATCGTTTATCATGTCTAAAAATAAACGCTAATTTTTTTCTTTATCTTGGAAACAGATTCTAAATTCTTGAAAATGGTATTCAGTTTTTATTGCTTTTCTGAAACCAATATTATTAACAATTGATCTATGGTAGGATCTTTCCTATTTTATTCGAACTCAATATATTGTCAAGTTTTGAATATAAGACTGTAATTTGCTGAGAAAATTTAAATATAGTATAATGAGCCTGCCTGCCTCCTCTTAATGTAATGACACAGTGCTAACCATGCTACTTTGTATGACTCGAAATGTCTACTTTGTGCAACCTTTTTATTTTACTGACTTCCTTGTATTTAAATTTTACATAAATAAATAGTATAAAATAATGATTTTCCCATAGACACTGCCCAGGTAGTGATTAAAATAAATAAAAGCAAAAGCTTGGATGACAAGACTAGTTAGTCTCATAGCTGTGGTTGTGAATATATTAAAGACCGAGTCAACCGTTAGTTATTATGAGGAAGTTTGTCTCCCATCTGCTGTAATGCTGTGAACAGATTGTGGGATGGTCGATGCTGATTCGTCAAACAATGGAAAAGTAAAACCATTTGAAATCACAGAGTCATCTTTTGAAGTCCGTTATTTTTATGTGTTTAATTCGACTCGGGAATAACTTTAGAGGATGAAATAGCGATTAGATTTCTTACTTGCTTTTAGAAATGCAAGTTCTTTCAAGGTAGCCTAAACTTGCATTCAATTGTTAGCCCATGACAAATTGTACGAAATTATTTTAGAATCGTATAAATTTGATATTAAATGCATTACTGAAATTTTCAAAACAAATACAAACGTTTTTTTAAAGCTTTATAACACAAATATTGCTTTTAAGCAAAGTTGCTAAAAGATATTCGATGATTTGGGTACATTTCAGACTCAAAAAGTAAGAAACAGTCTGGGGGAGGAAGGACAGGGTGGGAGATGTATAAATTAAAACGTCTTTTTTGTTATTGATAACAAAACATGAGAAGAAAATGTGTTTCAACATGATCAAAATAAATGTGTATGTATTATCTTACTGTCAACATAGGAATGTAGGCTGAATTGGACTTGAGGGGATTACGTCCTGTTGCAATGTGGTCATAAATTAAAATAAAACTAAATTCCATACGAAGAGCGCTGATTCGAATCTCACCATCGGCAATCCTGACTGAAGGTTTTTTCGATGACCCCCTCAACATCATCAGACAAAAAGTACTTTTAAAATTTCTTCTGAGGTTAGAGCAGATGGAGGGTTCGAGAGCTAGTGTAACGGCTTCGTTCTCCTCGACGTCTGCTCGGCAGTCCGGGTTAGTGACCAATATGACTGTCAAGGTTACACCGTCCTTTCGGATGGGACGTTAAGCCGTTAGTCCCCTTGGTACTTTTTGAAAGGAGTAGGCTACGTGCCGGTACCGGGTTTCCCCTCCTCCCTTCTGTTCATACTTCATCCTCATCTATCACCACCTATCGTCTCGAATAGCCAAAGTGCATTAATATGAGACGTTAAGCAATATCCAATCCAATCAAAGAGGCAAAATGCCCCTGGAAACGTGTCCTGCCAAAAGTTATTATTACTGATAATGGCACACTCTTTACCAAACCAATATTTACCATCGTAACTGCCCCCCCCCCCCCCTAAAAAAATATAACGTTATTTAATTATGCAAATCTGTTCCCTGGCCCGCCCTGCATTTATCACTGCCACCTGTAGCGCCAACTTGAATCGAGACAGGTAGTCAAGAACAAGCAGGCACTGACTCAATTCTTGTACCGTTGTTCGGACACACATCACCTTGCCCTGGGCTGCCCATGTCCATTTCCGACGCTCGCATTGTTGTTTTACAATATTGCTAAGACGAATGTGGCGACCTTTGAAACAGTTAACAACCAGTTTCAGCAGATGACTCAATTATTAATTTTAGCAAGCTTTAAGTTCACCGTAGCCTAGGCAGTATTAATTGCGCGTCGTTAATGATAACGCGTTACTTTTTTGAGTTAACTATTCAAATAACACGTGAGCTTATTTCTTGAAGAACGTCTAATTATTGGGTTAACTTTGTCAAAGACAATAATTGTGAAGGGATGTCCGAGGGCTGTTAAAGAGGACTCAATCCCTTACATTCGCATTAACGACCGAGGAAAGCCTCGGGAAAAACCTTCAGTCAGGATTGTCGGTCTCGACTGGATTTGAACCCGGGACCTCCCGAATCAGGAGCCAACACTGATACCTATATAGTGAGACCTCTGAGAGGGGCATGCATAGCATCCTGGGCAGGCTTCCCACAAAAATTATCAGTATTTATTTATATTGTTATTATGCGCATGAGGACAATCATCTCAATACAACCGTATTTTCAACTGAAAAGAGTGCAATGTTGAGATGCAAAGCGTGTGAGAATTATTAAATAATGTATGCGTGAAGACGTATGAACAACGCTACACGTTACACGTACGTGTGAATATGCAACTTTGTCCTCTCCTTATCGGGTGGATATTTCCGTGTTCCGTATGACTATTGTAAGGTAGAGAGGTATAGGGCCTACACTATACAGGAAGTAGATGTCCAGGGTCATCGCAGGACAGCGGGGGACTGGGAGAATATTGCCCATGCAACATGCAAACATTGTTGCAGACAAATGGTAATTTTATTTTTAATGTTATGATAACTTCTCCCCATCTTGCTTTGAAGATACGTAGAGTATAATTACAAAAAAAGATTTATAGCTATGGGCAGAGAAATGAGTTATTGCTTAATTTATATGAAATGTAATATTATTTTAAATTGCATTTACAACTGTTATTTTTATTTTTTTAAGGCAAGGAAAGCGATTTGACAAGATAAAAAATAACGATATTAAATTAACAAAATCATTATAGCAAAACATAATGTTTGAAATATTAATCTAATGTTGAAGGTAGGTAGGAAAACGTGTTCTTTATAAATCAATGTATTTGAAGGTAAGTTTCAATATAATATAAAGCACTAGATATCGTCTCGCTCCTCCTCGTTGCCTGTCTTTGAACCCAAGCTACGCGAGCAAGGCGAGGTTTGCACCAGAAACGGCTTGATTGGAAGTTTATTAAACCAGGCTCGCAATTAAAATTAATTAGTCAACCGATATGGTCACAAAGTGGGGTTCGTTCATTACAACACCAATTAACAACCAACTACAAACTAATAATAACGGTTTTTATTAAAAGGAGGTACATTTTCATCTCGCAATACCGGGCCTTTTTTACGGTTAATTGCAGTTTACGGATGTGGGACATGGGCGATATCGAAATAGTCGAGTTGAGGCTGGGTAGTCTCGGATGTAAATTCATTATTAGGAAGTGAAGCTCCCCTTCACGTATCACTTTTCTGTCCGTCCGTCTGTGCGTGTGTCACGTCTCACGATAAAAACCGAACATGACCTCCGATTGACATGCGTTTTTTAATTAATTGTTATTTTTTCCTCAAAATTAATCATTTGATAAAATTCCTTAAACAAGAATGAAACATAATAATTTTGGTGACTAAGGGTCAGGGAGGCGGAGTTGGGACTTGCGTCAAGTAAAACTGACATAAAATAGCCTGTGCACCTGCACCTGCACCTGCACCTGCACCTGCACCTGCACCATTTTTATTTTTGGATCCCTCTTCAAACCCGGCACCTCCACCAACAGCGATATTGAAACGGTGTAAACAGACGTAGTATTATATTATGTTTTACTCATCCTCGACGATCCCCCTCCTCCCCCCCCCGTACCCGGCGACTGTGCGTGTTATTTTGTTATTTATAATCACATAGATTAGTGGATTTTGTATTAAGTTTCTATAGATTTCCTAAGACTCGCATTTCCAATGGCAACCACCAATCAGAAGCATTAGAAATTATTTTATTGGCAAATAAATTTGTACTTTTTGTCAGTTTTTACTTTTCGATTTAGCAAATATATACACATTTTTTTCTCTCGTGGGAAACCTGCCCAGGGTGCAATGCATGCCCCTCTTCACGTGTCTAACTAGGTATATTAGAGTTAAGACAATATGGGCTGGAGGACTCAGTCTCTTACATTCGAGGAGGAAACCCTCGGAAAAGCCTTCAGTCAGGATTTCCGGTCTCGACGGGATTTGAACCCGGTACCTCCCTCGCGCGTGAGCCAACACTGTCGGTACCTTATTAACCCCTTTCTATCCCAACTTCAGTCTGATTGTTCTAAGAATTGTTGCCGCTTGCGTGCCGCCATCTTGTAACACTGACCACGGCATGCACCGCACGACTGGTAAGTCACCTGCCAGTCAGCCGGAGATTCCTCCAATAACCCAGTCCACCCACACCTCGCTCAGTTCACTGCCCTCTAGTTATTAACCCCTTTCTATCCCAACTTCAGTCTGATTGTTCTAGGAGTTGTTGCCGCTTGCGTGCCGCCATCTTGTAACACTGACCACGCCATGCACCGCACGACTGGTAAGTCACCTGGAGAATCCTCCAATAACCCAGTCCACCCACACCTCGCTCAGTTCACTGCCCTCTAGAGTCCACTCACTCAAGGCCAGGAAACACAGTTTCAGACATTCCTATGATAATAATAGCGAGCACGTGGTCACAGCGACGCCTAGCTAATACGCATAAATCAGACTTGAATATAAGAAGGATTTTCCGAGAATTCTCGGCTGTTTGTCGGTGTTGTATATTTAGGTCAGGGGTCAGGAGGTCTGGGTCAGGCAAAGCAGCGCGGATATAGCGGGAATGGAATTTTACACAATGTTACCTATAATGGATTTTTAATCTCAAATTCCGCGCGTTTTTTAATGCGTTGTATTCCGAATTTATTATTTATATTTATTTTTGTATGCCTAGGGACAACTGTCATATCTTACCAGTTTAGCTGAACTCTGTCAGTAAACCCTCCAAAGTCTGATAATTCTATAGATACACGTGATAATAGATCGATAATCGATAACAAAAAGCGATTTTTTTAAAATACGCGCCACATCATAAATGTTTATTTAGCTTTTACTCGAACTGCCAACTTACCACCGTCAATGTTTTTTTTAATTATAATATAAATTCATAATTTTTCATTTTGCGATAATAGGTGCTAAAAGATAACACAATTATTTTTGACAGAAAATATTTGATGTAAGTTTTTTTGAGACATGTAATCTTGATCACTCCTCTCGGGTGGAATAACTAAAATAATAAATAAATAAATAGGTTTTACTTTTTAGTGACCCTTGGAATTCGGGTAAAAATGATCTTCTGCAATCAATGAGTTATCTGTAGTGTTAGATAGTTTGGAGGGTGATGTAAGGACGATATTGTAAGATCAAATCGCAGTATTCGCCAAATGTGAGTAGTAAACTGTAAAGCATTAGTGTACTTATCAGTATTGCTGTTGCGTGTTGACTCAACCATCCGGTGACCTAGTGCGCAAGCGATGAGCCACCTATGTCGGTATTTCCCTCAGAAGAACCAGCTACAATGTTTTGTTAGGTATTATAAATATTCATACTATCCGTTTTAAACAACAGCGGATGTTCGCACCCCATCAATAGCTAACAATACCACTGTACAATTGTATGGAAACAATGAATACTTACAATAACAATATGGCGACTAACTTGTGACTAACTTTTGACTTCTGTGGTTGGTATGAGTACCGCGTACCATTCAGATTGGCATCAATAGATATAATATGCTAAAAACCTTTCCTTAAGGAACCGAACTCTGGCCTAATCGACGAGGGAGTTCAAGGTATAACGCGCGAGACTCCGATTTAAAAGGTATCGGATTTAGTACATCCATCTCCGACAATCCTAGCTGAAAGAATTTCCCAAGGTTTTATTCAGTCAGCCCTTGGGCATTCCCTTCACAAATGTCCTGACTCCAAAGTACTTAGACAAATGAAGAGGGGCATGCACTGCACCCTGGGCAGGTTTCCCATCGAGAAAATATGAAACAGAATGGACTTAAAAACAATACATTACGAAAATACATACGAAAAACCAATATACTCAACTCAACTATAAACCCTCTAAAGTAAAGGTCAAGTAAAGAATGATCAACAAGTCGTCGGAATGTCCTCAATTCTTTAACACCCCCCCCCCCAACCTTCCCCAAACAGGTGAAGTTAGGAAAATGAGGATTGTTGTATTCTAACTATTTAATGGTTCCTCGACCCTTCTTTTGATGAGCTCTGAACCATCTAATTTAATAATTATTATTCCCTCTTGAATAGAAATAAATTTGACGCAATGAAAGAAAATTAATTTATCTCTATTTTCAACAAAACAATCAGCAGTGGCGTCGGAACAGGGGGGGGCAAGGGGGGCATTGCCCCCCCTAACTTTCATGCCATGGGGGCATAGGGGGGCAGATTTTAGAGTTGAAAAATCAAGATTTCTACTCTACTTTTTGGGAAAGAAACGACGGATGATCCTGTCAACAATTCGTTTTCAGGAAGAAACAACCCAACAATAGTATAGCAGGAATGTTAGGTTGGCTGATGTACCCCATGCCTTGAACCGCCTATCCGACTATCTTTATAACCAGCCACCCATCCGGTAACTAAGTGGACACGTGACTCAGACCCACGTCTAATCCAAACATCCCTTTGAATGATTTGCTAGAGTTATTGGCAGACGCAAGTTGGGCTTTGGTTCTCTCGTGTCGCATCGTTATGCGTTCTGTCATCTTTGGAGTGGTTTAGTGACTTTGATTATAGCGATGTGGGAAGATTATTCCTCTTAGAGTGTAAGTAGTGTAGTGTAAAGTGTAAGTGTGTGTGTAGTGTTCGTGTTTAATGGTGTTAAAGATTAAATTGATATCATAATTTTAAATATGAAATGTACTAAACAGCCTTCAGTTAGTCTTTTTTTAATAAGAAGGTAAAACAAAAATATGTTTGCTTGTATGATTCGTCATTACATAAAAAATTATGTTGTGATTTATTAAAATGGGCCACTTCACGTTAATTTTTTTTTTAGTTTTTAGATCGTAGATAGATGATGTAAAACATCGTTTACAGAGTCCGAGTGCAGTTAAAACATGACGAAATAACTGTAGTATAGTGAAATTTTTTCGCCTTCGGCGAAAAGGGCCTTCGCTGGCTGGGGTTCGCCCCAGACCCCAGCTGTGCCCTACAAAATCTACTAATGAATTTGCCCCCCCCCAACTTTCAAAACGTTCCGACGCGCCTGACAATCAGCAACAATTTGATTGGGGGGTTAAAAGCTCATCAAAAGAAGAGTCGAGGAACTTAAAATTATATAAAATCTCAATTTTTCCCCCCATTTCGAAGGTTTTAGTGGTAAAGAGGGGGGAGGAAATCCCTCTACTTAATGATCATTCTTTGCTTGACCTCCACTGTACAGTACTTGTGCTGAGCTTGTCATCACCTTGTATAAAACTCTTTGTTCTCCGATACCCAATCCATAGATCGCTCGGTCCCTGTCCCGCTAGTCAGGCGGGTGTGACGTCAGCCGGGGTCAGGTCAGCTAGAGGAGGGAGTCACCCGCTAGGCGTGAAGATGTCACCGCCGAGACGCGAGGTGCGTGGGAAACTCTCAGGACGGGATCGAGGACACCGATTGCAAGTGTTTAGTGGGTTCAAAGAAGATGCAGCCGCATTTTACTATTCTACCAAAAAAAAAGAGAAATTTACAACTACGACGACGACGATGCCAAAAATAGAACGAAAACATAATAAACAACAATAACAATAAGAACAACTACTACAACAACAACAACAACAACACCGACGACGACAACGACAACGACAACGACAACGACAACGACAACGACAACGACAACGACAACGAAAACGACAACGACAACGACAACGACAACGACGTGAGAAATTAGGGCTCTTCAACTGGATAAGTCAAATTTCGCCGCCTGTGATATTGTGAGTTAATAGATTGAGTTGTTTGTTTGTTTGTTTGTTTGTTTGTCACGTCTACAATAAAAACCGAACATGACCTCCGATTAACATTGTTGACATTACCCTTCAACAAGGATGATACAGAATGTTCTTGGTGACCCTAGGTTTCAGGGGGGGGGGGGGGTCGCTCCCATATAATAGTTGTAATATTCACGTTCAACAATACAATAACGGTAAGCTTCGTAAATGTAAATGTAGTTTATTGTTGTTTCTGCATCTATGCAATTAGATTTATTTAGTTGTCCTCCTTTGTAAATCAGTTTTAATAACTGAATAGGATAGACGTTAAATAAATAAATAAAATAAAATAAAACTTTATGTGCTATCGGTTATTTGTCGGACTGGACCCGAGTCCGACAAGGGTGGTTTGCAGTTTGCACACCCCCACGAATTTTTTTGAGAAAAAAGCATTTTTTTCTGAAATTTGTCATATATTGCCCACTCATAAGAGTTTCAATGTACTTTCTATAGTAAACAGTTCCAAAGCCTTCTAAATAAGAATACAAACGACTATTATTAATTTATTATTAATGACTATATTTCGAATGTATTTTGTTGTAATGTTAATCTGAACTTCACTGTGTCAGGCTACAGAGAGCCACGCTTGCCCTGCATTAGCCTGCCTGCCCTATGGGCCGGTAAAATTCATTAAAATAATTCTAATGTTTGACTAATATTCTCCATTCTACCTCCCTAAAACATCAAATGACAACACATCAAGTTGAAAAACACATTCGAACACGGAAGTGTATTATGGAAGGTTCTACGCGGTAAAAGCTAATTCCTCAAATAACTCGCCACGCGGAAACTCCTCCCACATATCCTGTCAACAACCGTCAAAACAGCGTTTCCCACAGGAAATTACATCAGTCGAGTGTCGGTTATACTTGTTGTTTACGAATCGTTTATTTGAAATCAATCTAATTGATCGAGTTTCCTAATCCTATAGAGCGCATTAGTAGCTATGGATGGTTTCATTTTGATACAAATAACCAATAGTGTGATTTCAAAATTCTCCCAAATAGCAAATTTGAGAATTAACGTGTTTAATAGTTTATTTGCACCGACAGTGTTGGGAGAGAGGTCCCTGGTTCGAAACCCGTCGAGAGTGGTAATCCTGACTGAAGGTTTTTACGAGTTTTTCCTCGGTTGTTAATGCAAATGCAAGGGATTGAGTCCTCTTAAACAGCCCTCGGACATCCCTTTACAATTGTCTTAACTCCAATATACCTAAGTTTAGTAGATAGGCGTTCATTGCACCCTGGGCAGTTTTCCAACGAAAAATAATAATTACTATAGTTTATTTGAATATATGTTAAATACACCTAACCCATCTCTGGCCATCGTTCATTGCTGTTATAGCGGAATTGATTGCAGAAAATGTGTTACAAGTTCACGTGACGACAACCACTTTTTACTTTTTACTCTTGTTACATGTCAAGTAATGAATAAATGTAAAGGTTGTTCCAGTCTGAGTCGGTTAGTGAACTGATTCAAGAAGTAGGACAAACAAATTGACGGAATATAAAGTGTTACAATGTCACAATGATCACACTGACCAATAACTACGATTAAATGTAGACCTAAGATAATATATCTAAGATTATTTAAATTAAGATAACACATGAAAAGTAGAGATGCACAACTCTATAGTAAAAAATAATCGGTAATCAAAAGTGACTGGATTATCGGTCGATAAAGTCGGTAGAAAAGATGCCAATTCTTCCAACAAAGCGTAATCTAGATTAGACGTCTAAAAAAATCCCACCAATTTTTTTTTGTCTAAAATAGAGTGAACATTTTCAGACTGATCGCGAAATAAAATATTAAATTATTAATTAAATATCATTCACACTATACACAAATAAAGAAAGCAGTAATATATGGGGGGGGCGGAGGTGGAGGACGAATAGCATGGAATTCGAGAATTTTTCATAATAGATTATTGAAATGATTGAATATCGATTATCAAAACTAATATCGATTATCGTGTGTATAAAGTGGTATAAATACATTCAAATTGTTAGAAAATTGTGGTGGGGTTTCACTTCAGTATTTACAGAAGTTTCCGAGTTTTTGAGCAAATCTCCGAGGGCGTGAGAACTGTTGAACAAACAGCCTTGGGATGTAATCGAAATCAAACTGTTATGGGGTCGTAAAAGAAGGAGGAGTGAGAATCGAGCAGTTGTTGTTGTTGTGTCTAGGTGAGAGGAAGTTACTGATTATACGGTGATGATGGGACCGAAGCGAATCGAACAAAAACTACCGAATCTGTTCCAGTGGAGCAACCGAGTTGACAGCCAATCAGTGAAGAGATGACTTGAGGGACTCGGTTACCATGACAACGAGACCACGACATTGTTACAAGTGTAGCTTACATATTATACAATACCGGGTGTGAAACACTCAAATGTGGGGTGATAAATTGTTAGAAGTGAAGTTCTTTTCTGGCGCGTTATCTGGCTTATTTCATTTAATTTATTTAAGATGAAATATTAAATATAAAGCAAATAATAAACTCGTATATAGATTCTACGCACCCACTCAGTCACGTTACTTTTTTTTTAGTAGGGGACTTTAATTTAAAGGAGACCAAACCAACCCTGTCGGCGCTGACGTCGACGAGCTAACAATGACCAACTGTAGATCGATGTAAGAAACCACCGCCAGAATAATCGAGGTTACTTCGAAAAAATCACAGAAATTAATGTTTGCTTCGGGACACATTTGACAGTTCGCAAATAGCTATTCGCTCGGCCAAGAAGCATCCGATGTATATGAAACAAAGCAAAGTTGTCAATAAAGCATACTTGGACAGCCCTGTGGTCATAGATTTTCGAAATTTGGTCTTAACAGAAAAAAAATCACGAATATGGTCAATTTTGAATTTTTGAACAAAATCAAAATTCGTAAAAACTTAAATATATTATTTTTGAAATGTGTTAATGCAGAGCCCTATTTCCACATTCGTGACATATGTTCAAAATTTCCAACACCTGTGGTGTCAGTTGGCCGAGCGAACAGCAATTTGCCTAAAACGCGTGCCCTGTAGTCTGCTCCAAAGTAATTGATAAATTGTTTCAGAAAGTGGAAAGCTTCTGTTTGAAGTGGGATTCGAACCCGGGTCCTTCAACGAGCCACACATATCTTCGTCTAGCTTGTCCTCGTCAACAAGTCCCCACGACGTTTACATTGTCCTGTCTAGGAAGGTGCGGCTACTAGTCAATTACTGAGTATTGAAAAACTTTTTGACCCGGTAAAGTGGGATATGAACCCGGGATTTACATTGGAAGCAGGGATAAACGAGCACACAATCTTCGTCTAGTCGTCCTCGTCAACAAGCCCCACGACGTTTACATTGTCCTGTCTAGGAAGGTGCGGCTACTAGTCAATTTACTTTTGTATTGAAACACGTGATCCTGGTAAAGGGGGAATAAACCCGGGACTTCTACTTGGGAAAGCAGGACTCAACGAGCCACACATATCTTCTCAGCTTGCCCTCGTCAACAATTCCCAGAGTTTAGATGTCCTGTTGGGAAAGGGTGGGTATATTAAATTACTGTTAGTATTGAAACACTGTTGATCCTGGTGAAGTGGGATATGAACCCGGGACTTCTACATTGGAAGCAGGGACTCAACGAGCCACACATATCTTCGTCTATCGTTTCGTCAACAAGCCCCCACGACTTTACTTTGTCCTGTTGGGAAGGGTGGGGCTACTAGTAAATTTATGTTAGTATTGAAACAGTTGATCCTGGTAAAGTGGGATATAAAACCCGGGACTTCAAATTTGGGAAAGCAGGGACTAAACGAGCCAAACATATCTTCGTATAGCTTGCCATCGTCAAAAAGACCCCACGACGTTTACATTGTCCTGTCTAGGAGGGCGGCTACTAGTCAATTCTTTTAGTATTGAAACACTTTTGATCCGGTAAAGTGGGATATAAACCCCGGGGACTTCTAATTTGGAAGCAGGACTCAACGAGCCACACTATTTCGTCTAGCTTGTCCTCGTCAACAAGTCCCCACGCTTTTAATTGCCCTGTCTAGGAAGGTGGGGCTACTAGTCAATTACGTTAGTTTTGAAAATTTTGTTGATCCGGGTGAAGGGGAAAATGAACCCGGGATTCTACTTGGAAGCGGGGACTAAAACAGCCACACATATCTTCGTCTAGTTGCCTCGTAAACAAGCCCCCCGACGTTTAGTTGTCCTGTCTAGGAAGGTGCGGTACAGTCAATTATTTTAGTTTTGAAAACTTGTTGATCCTGGTGAAGTGGGATATGAACCCGGGACTTCTACATTGGAAGCAGGGACTCAACGAGCCACACAATTTTCGTTAGCCGTCCTCGTAAACAAGTCCCCACGACGTTTACTTTGTCTTCTGGGAAAGGGGCGGCTACTAGTCAATTACTGTTGTTTTGAAAAATTTTTGCCCCTGGTAAAGGGGGATATGAACCGGGACTTACATTGGAAGCGGGATAAAACGAGCCACACATATCTTCGTCTAGCTTGTCCTCGTCAACAAGTCCCCACGACGTTTACATTGTCCTGTCTAGGAAGGTGCGGCTACTAGTCAATTACTGTTAGTATTGAAACACTGTTGATCCTGGTGAAGTGGGATATGAACCCGGGACTTCTACATTGGAAGCAGGGACTCAACGAGCCACACATATCTTCGTCTAGCTTGCCCTCGTCAAAAAAGTCCCCGACGTTTACTTGTCCTGTCTAGGAAGGTGCGGCTACTAGAAATTTATGTTAGTATTAAAAACACTGTTGTCCTGGGAAGGGGATATGAAACCCGGACTTTACATTGGGAAAGAGGGACTAAACGAGCCCACATTTTTCGTCTAGCCGCCCTCGCAACAAGCCCCCACGACGTTTAGTTTGCCTGCTAGGAATTTTGCGGTACTAGCAATTACTTTTAGTATTAAAAACACTTTTTGACCCTGGTGAAGTGGGATATGAACCCGGGACTTCTACATTGGAAGCAGGGACTCAACGAGCCACACATATCTTCGTTGCTTGCCCTCGCAACACCCCCCACGACGTTTAGATTGTCCGTCTAGGAAGGTGCGGTACTAGTCAATTATGTTGTTTTTGAAACACTGTTGACCCTGGTGAAGGGGGATATAACCCCGGGACTTTACATTGGAAGCAGGGACAAAACGACCCAAAACATACTTCGTCTAGCTCGTCCTCGTAAACAAGCCCCACGACGTTTACATTCCTTTTGGGAAAGGGTGCGGCTATAGTAAATTACTGTTATATTGAAACATTTTGATCCGGCTTTTTTTTATTAGCTCCTGGGGTTATACAGAACAGGCTTCGAGAGTTGAAAAACATTACCTTTCGTTGCGACTTGGAGTAGCCGCTGCACCCTACGGGGCTGTACAGTGGCGTAGTAAATTAATACAAACTTTATAATAATTTAATTAACCATCGCGTGATCACTTCGTCTCGATTACCAATTTTGCATAAATATGAGACGTTAAGAAAAATCCAACAATCTATATTATAAAAATTATAAAGAAAATTTTTTTTTATTAAGGTTTTTAAAAATCCGAAAAATAATGATGAAACTTTTAGAGAGTAAGGTGATAATAATGTAATTAATTATTTGGGCGCCATGCACAAGAAAAAAAAAATATATGAATGAAAAAAATATTTCGCGGGTGACAGGTAAGTAACAAAGGGGGAAAAATGTAAACAAAAAAAAAAAAGATTTAATATTTATAAGAGTGGGCATTTTTGGTCAAATTGAGAGGCATGCAGTAATGGTTTTTAAAATTTTTTAAATTAATTTTACTCTTTTTATGCAACCCGCAGACGTAGAAATATTTTTTTAATTCATATATTTTTTTTTTTATAAGTGCGCGGACAGTCCAAAAAATTTAAATTTAAAAATTAATCCGAAAATTTGCAGAAAGAACAAAAAAATACTTTTTTAAAAAACCTCATTGTAAAAATTTTCACAAGAAGAGTTTTTTAGTGACCTTTGAAATAAAAATTTTATTTGGGAGTAGCATTTTTCCTAACCAGTCTTCATCTTTCGCCTCCTAAAACATTTTGTACACCCTTTTTAAAGGGCAATGTGTCAAACAAATGAATGTCAATCAGAGGGGTGTTTTGGTTTTTAAACGCACTGACAAAAAGGGCAGAAAAATAAAAGCTTATAGGGTAGCTTCGCTCCCAAAAAATCGCCATAGTGAAAAGTTCTTTAACATTTTGTAAAACACAAACAAACTTCTCCCCGTATACCGTAGGAACACAACTTAGCAGAAACTAGTTGCTTCCCTAATGCATCAATGATAACTGTTTTAAAAACATTTATACTCAAGTTAGCATGCGGCCCCACATCTCGGCACTTAAGGTAGGGGCGTGTGGCACAGATTTGCAAGGGGAAGGAGCTGATTAAAAAAAGAAAATATTATGTTGTCGTAGGCGAGAACTTTTAATACAACACTTTTATTTTCAAAGGTTGTGAGGAAGAGGCGAGCTGTTTGACTTTGGGAAACTGAAAGTCGGGGCGAAAAAATTAACTCAAAACCTTTTATTACAAAGGTTTGACTTAAAGGCGAGCTGATTGACTTTTGGAAAATGAAAATCGGGGGGAAAACTTAAAAATAAAACACTTTCATTACAAAGGTTTTTGAGTTTAAGAGGGGAGCTGATTGAATTTGGAAACTGAAAGTCGGTACTTTGGTAAAAGGGAAGGGGACTAGCGGCCGGGGTCGTTACTTGTCAAGGCCAACACTAGGGTTACAGAATGTTGGTGGGGAGGAAGTGGTTGCCTTAGGCCTACGAGGTTACTTTGATTAGGAGGAGAAGGGTCGGGGGGGGGGGGGGTTGCTGCTAATGAGTAGAAAACTAGTATGGGAAGCAATGTGCTTAGTTACAAATGTAAACGGTGATTTGTTTATTAGGTACAATTAATTTAAATAGTGAAATATACACAATTAAGTAAAACAGAAGATCAGTGTCCCTAATTTCGAATTTTCGAGCTGAAGCAGTGTCAGGAAGTGTGGCTAGAAAATTCGCAATTTTGTGTTTGTCTTCTGTTTTCTTGTGCTTTCTTGCTAAATAAGCTTTTCTTACATTACACTCAATTTACTTTGAGTATAAATAATTTGGTTTAAATGTAGTTAAAGCGTTACATTTGGGTATACTATTGAATTTCTGTTCTAGGAATAAGATTGTTGGCTTGATAGCAGTCTCTGGAAGACCTTTACCCAACAATCTCCATAGTCAAAAGGCCAATCCTTCACCACACGCAAGTATTGAATTGAGACCTGCAAAATAGTCCTTGCTCTTGGACACTCTCAAAGTCCAAACTATCCCCTCCCCAAACCCAGTAAGTCACCTGAAACGAGGCTACTTGCCCCAGGGCCGGCACCTTACGAGACAAAAAATAAAAACAAAAAATAAGGTGTGACTAAAAGGCAAAAAATCAGCCTCACGCCATGACGACAATAGCCAAGTTTTTTTTATAAACTCACAACAAAAACTAGTAAAGTTTATATCTGAAAACAAAAAGGGTGGAGAGGTTGTTTTGGAAGGGCATGTGGGGTTTCATCCAGAAAAAAATCATCGGAATTCAATAATTGGACCAGAAACCTACCCTGGACCACCTGTAAGCAGTGTTTGGTGTCCCTTGTGGCGAGGAGAGAGAGAAGGAGAGAGAGAGAGAGGTGGATGGATGGAGATGTAAGGTGCTAAGAAGACGGAGACGCAGGCAACCTGCTAAGGAAAGCCCCCACCAAGAGTCTAACGGTACCAAATGGATTCCAGCCAGTTTGCTGTATCACAAGTTGCCGCAATAGTTCAACTCAACCAGGCATTTTTACTGCCAGCTACCAACGTCAAAACCGAAAGCATTTAGTACGAGAGACGCCTCAACTTAGCAGTGAACCAACCGGTTCATTTAACCATTACGACACTGGATTCCTTCCTGAGACTAAGAAGTGAAGAGTTGGACTTTCGATCTGAACAAGCGACCTCGCAGCTGTATTCGTTGAGGCTTCACAGGACGGTCTTGTGATAGTAAAAGTTACTTTATTCAATTAAAACAAGAAATTTCGTGGGAAACCTGTCCAGGGCGCCATGCCGTATCCACAAAGAGGAGTTAACCAGAAATGGGGGTTAATTTTAGGAGTAAGCCGTACTTTACTACCGTCTGGGTACTCATAAAGGGGAATTACGCGTTTTTCTTAGTTAATGAACTAAAAAATAGTCAGAAAAACGCGTAACTATACCTTTTGTTGGTACCGAAATGGGAGTTAAGTACTACGGCCTACTCTTAAAATTAACCCCATTTCTGGTTTTGCATTTTTGGCTTTGTGGATCCGGGTTTACGTGTCTAACTAGGTATGTTGTGGATGGGACAATTGTGAAGGGATGTCCGAGGACTGTTAAGAGGACTCAATCCATTGCATTCGCATTAACGACCGAGGAAAACCTCGTGAAAAACCTTCAGTCAGGATTGCCGGTCTCGACGGGATTTGAACCCGAGACCTCTCGAATAAGAGACGAGCTAACACTTTCTCAGAGGAGTTTAGAGGATAGTAAGAGTAACTTATTCAAATTTCAAAAGAAACTTTAGTAGAACAGGTAATAAAAACTTAATTTCCCACCTAAGAGTAGAGTTAAGTTCAATTAATTGTTAAATAACAACAACTTATTCAAAGTCCAAGATTTTTAATATGATAACGAGTAGCCTACGAGTATGGGAGTTCCCAAAATAGAATGGCTGAGATGAAAGCACAAATAAAATCTTATCGTGCAAATAAATCTTTGGTGGAGGTGCCGAGTGTAAAATTCCAGTTTAAAAAATAACCCCATGTTCATTTGATCCTAAAGGTCACCAAGAAGATTCTGTATAATCAAATTTACATCCTTTTGCAGCCGATGACTACATGTCTTGCAAAAATGTATGCAAATCTAGCCCCATAGTATTTTATACATGTTGTTTTATATTTTAATTAATAATAATAATATAGTTTGAAGATTAACAAGCTGCCTCCCGCCCTAATGTCACGGATGCTGCTAGCGGAAAATTGTGACCTCTCTGCGAAATTGTTTTGCAAACTGTGAATATATAAGTGGATTAATAGAATAACTGTTTGTTGATTTTAATGTGTGCATAAATTATGCAAAATATGATGAAGAAGAAGACGGGAAGTTGCCAGGTAAAATAGTTTAGAGATATCGAAGAAAAGGAAATGGAATTTTTGAATGATCGTTTAAATGTTGACTCTTGAAGGTGTAGGAAGCCATAGGGAAAATATATATCCTATTATCCAATGTTGATAGAATTTAGCCAATTTATGCCTTACATTAAAAAATAACATCATTTATCGTATTGTGCCCATTCAGTTAGGCCTATAGCTTAAATTTGCAGCGAGGAACATTATAAATAACGTTCTTCGTTGATAGGACTGTCATCACTTCCTGAAAAATTATATCCCACTACCAATTATTATACCTGTACCCCAATTGATATTTTGTATAGATTATAAAAACTAGTATATAATGAATGCATAAATCATAAAATATTTATTTATAATCATTAATAAATAATTATAATTACAAAAAAATGGTGCTTATAGCCTAAGCTAATACGAAATATAATACTGTGCAAAGTTAGTAAAATAAAATAACTCTTAATTCATATTAGCAGAGCAGATTGAAAATACACATATGCTAAAAAGGCTAAAAACGGAGAAATTTGGCTAGTCCAGGAAAATTAATAAATTTCCAGTAGGCCTCCTGTTGTTATTTTTTTAAATATGCAAAAATAACTCAGAAAAATCTAGTTTTAGGAAGATTTCATTCGAAATCCTAAATTTCCCCAAAATTGCTTAAAATCATGGTAATTTTTTTTTTTAAATTCCGAAATTCGTAGAAAAAAATCGGAATTTTAATTGATTTACAATCACCTATTTTAGACAAATTTAATCGGGGAATGAAAGGGTTACGCGAACGAAAGGGGATTCGGTCAGGTAGAGTGGACAGGGAACAACCAATAATATTGGGTTTGACTACGTCAGTAATCACGATTCTTTAGATACAATGATGACTCGAGCAGTGGTGTTCATGCACAGTTTACCGCCCGCCCGCGCGCACGTATTCGGGTTACTCTAAGTATGTCAAGCCAAGTATGAACCTCCGGCCTTACAATGAACAATGTAGCCTTTGTTTTTTGTTTGGTTGAATGGCAAATATTTCTTTAGGTAGCCAAACCCAAACCAAGTACCCTACCCATGTTTGATTATTAGTTCCTGACAAGTGACAATCACAGTAATGAGAGGTATTTGTTTTAGAGTTCTTTGCTACCGAGAGAGAATTGGCTCAGTGCCAGCACACGGGACTCGGGACTCGGGTTCGATACACAACAACAAAGCTACATAATCAACAGATTGTCGAAGAAGTACAAATATAACACCTTATAACTTCTGGTGGAGGTGCCGGGTTAGAAGCGAAGACTTCAATTTCACTGACCCTCCCCCCCCCCCCCCCAAACAAAAATTAGCTCGGGTGTTTTTTATTTGTTTCTTGGTTGTTTTTCTGTCTGTTTGTTCGCGCTCTACCGGGCAAACGGAAACGGCATATGCGATCTTGATGAAAATTGGAGGGGACCTCCGAAATTTCTAAACTTAGACTTGCCATGTTTTTTGGTACAAACGATCAAATATTTCTTATGATTATCGTACTTTTACGATTTTTAAATATTTTTAATAAGATTTTTTCGTAATATTTGGGCCGATTCTGACGTAATCATTGGACAGAAATATTTAAAAAAAAGTTCATCCATCAACGCGACTGGAAAAAGCGTTAGCGAAGCGGCCTAGTGATTTTTTTTATGAGGGTCAGTCCAGTCGACTGGACCTCCATGGTTACAAATACATTCTGTGTCTTCCGGTTTTCTTTTTTTCTTTTCATCAAACCCTAAATGTCGAGTGTCTTTTGCATTTATATTGAAAAATGATGCTTGATAGGACTATTCAATTCAATATGGCCACTTTTAAAATGGTAAGCTAGGCCTAGTTCATAATGGCTTAACTGTAGTTCATTAAAAGTGTCTGCATTAATTATGTTTTTAGATTTATTTATTTGCCCTCCTTAGTAAATCAGGTTTTGTAACTGAATTGAATAGACGTAAAATTAATAAATTAATACGTAAAAAAAAAAATTTTTTAGTAAAATTAGCGTTTTCCAAAATAAATGTGCATCGATTTAATTTTTTAACATATAGAAACCTATTACATATAAAAAAAACTTTGAAAGTTAAATTCACGTATCTTTACTTTAACGGTAGCTTCGCTCCCTAATGGTGCGCTCACGAGCGAGCACGGCCCAAGTGATGCGGGGAGATAAACAAGTCGGCCGTGAATACACACAGCTCAGTTCACTCAACTCTGATTATTATTACGAGCCAGTTTAGTAATTCTCACCTTGGCATTGTTAATTTCACGGTTGAGAGAAAGTCGGTGTTATCCAACACTTACGGCAGACCACGTGGACTGGGTAATATACAGACCACCAGTCTTGGCCAAGATACACAGAATAACCAACATGACAAGTTTAGTTATTTGGCAAAGAAGGAAACAGTCACATTTTCTTTTAGTTTTAAAAGTTAGTTCATGATGCAAAATATAAAACACTTTCGTGGAAAGCAACTTTTTATTTTACAATAAAAACAACGTTTCGAAAAAAAATAAAACAATTTCCTTCATCAAGTAAGTAAAAAAGAGTTTTCATTAAGTTCCGAAAAGTTGTTTTTATTGTAAAATAAAGACTTGCTTATTACCATGCACTAAAGTGTTTTAAATAAAGTCACATTTTCCTTTCTTTAAAAATTGTAACATAGTTAATTTAAGTTCTTTTAAAAGTTATATCTAAAGATACATTCAAAATGGGTATACCTGCCAGTTTTCGGAAAAACAGAAAAAGTCCCAGTCCCTACGCAAATTAATTTTAAAATCCAGGCAGTAAAGGGTTAAAGTAGAGTATGAAATTGAGCTCGTAACTTCAAATTTTACTCTCCAACAACTTTTCAGGGGGCGTCAAATTCGTGTCAAGTTTCCAAAAAATATTAACTTGTTACCACAATAATTCCCTAAGGAAACAAAACCCAACTGTTTTTAATTAAATAGAGGATTTTTTTGTTGGGGGAGGTGGGAACCATAGTTTTTTAAGGAGAGACTAACATCGTTTTTTTTATTACTCCTGGGAATTCTACCCAGCCCCTCTCAGGTGTCCAACTAGGTATAGGACAATTGTGAAGGGATGTCCGGAAACCTTCAGTCAGGATTGCCGGTCTCGACGGGATTCGAACCCGGGACCTCGCGCTTTATTCTCGAGCCCCGCCGCACTGTCGGTAACCTTGTATAGTATTTTAGTCAGTCACCCAGAGAATGCAGTTAATGGTCTCAAACAACGCTATCTGATGGGCTCGCAATCAGACCGTGACGGCGCACGCTAGAGCCCGTGCTTCTAATGCACTTCCTTGAGCTAGCCGCAATAATATAGAGCAAAGCGCAGAGCTTGTGAATTATGCAACACAATATATAAACCAAATTGTTAGGGGGGTTTAAAAAATATATAAAATTTTTTAAAAGATGTTTTATTTAAAAAAATAAAAAAACAAATAAAAATAAACAAAACAACACCAAATTTTAAAAATAATAAAAATAATAATAATAATAAACATTGTGGGGTTACAAGTAGTCAAGTTCGAGATAATTTGCTGGTTAAATTTTATTGCCGCTGAAAATACAAGTTCCATCTAAAATTTTGACATCATCTTGATCTACTAGTGACGTACTAAAGTGAATTGAAGGGAATATTAGTTTTTAGTTTTATCCATTTTTTTGTATTTTTATACTTGCTAGACCTAGGCTTAAAAAACATTGAAACAGTTGAATTTTGTTATATTTGACAGTTGTGGTAGGCAAAATTTTCTTTTAGAGGTATTGCCGCGAAATACAACATTCCATTAAAATTTTGACATCATCTTGATCTATAGGCGTTCTACAAGTGACATTGAAGGGAAGATTATTTTTTATTATTTATACCATTATTTTGTGTTTATATCGTTTTCTAGACCTAGCGTAAATAAATTAAAAAAGGGTTTGAATTTGTTATTTTTTTGAAGTTATGGTGGGCATATATTCATTTAGGGGCTTTTTATTTGTAACTTCAGCAAGGTAATATACTAAAATAGTAAATTTTTTTAGCATTTTACGTAAGCACTTAAATTTATTTTGCAGAATCGAGAAGATTGAAGTTTTCAAAATTTCGTCAAATAAGAAAAATTTATAAAAAACCAAAAGGCAAGGAGGTTGAGAAGCGAAGACCTCATCACCCCCCTGAAATGAGAACTTTGAGAAAGTTTTTTTAAATTTCTTTTAAGTGCATTGACTTTAAAACAATAACAAATAATGGGGATTTTTGACAGATAGTAAAATAATTTATTAGAAAAAGGAAAAAGGGAATACCAGACGATGGATGTTTCTTAAAATGGAATAATTTACAGACCCCCAAAACTGGAAAAATGGACAGCGCATCAAATGGACAGAAGATATAAATTTGTTGAGCGTAGCTTTTATAGGTAACTTTATTAGAACTGTTTTAATGGGTTTTATCGACAAGAGCTCCATAGGGAGTTTGTTCGTGAATATCCTTTTTTTAGAAGAAAGTAAACAGAGAATAGCTGACCAAAGAAGAATTTATAGTTAAAAATAAAATGTTACAGAAAAAATTTTAAAATAGAAAAAACGCGAAGAAAAAGAACGAACTACAAGCAATAAAAGTGATAACGGCAAACATCAGAGGGGGACAGCGAAAAAGAAGCCCCTTTATACCAAGCTCTGAACTACCAGAAATAGGGGGTATTGCCATACCTGCAAGAATTTCAAACTACCGACACACCAGAACTTCCGCCCAACCAGAACGTCCAGCCTATCAGAACGTCCAGACCAACCAGAACACCCAATTTACCAAACGTCCGGGCCCCTACCAAAATCCAGACCTACCAGAACGTCCGGGCCTACCAGAACGTCCAAAAACCACTAGAAATACCAAACCAACCAAGAAGACAAGATACCAAAACAACTAGCGATAAACACAAGGGGTAGTATGCATAACGCAATAGAAAATACACCTGCCCTATCAAGCTAAAGAACACCCTAGCTTTAGTTTTTAAACAGCCAGTCAAGTTTGCGCACATAAAAAACCAAACAGAAGACCATAATCCCCTAAACCCAAGCTTTAAAAGGGAAATGAAGACAGCGGTAACTAATGAACACACTTTTTTACGATTACACAAAAGACGAACATCTTTTGCAACGTTCATGCGGCAATTTATTGTGCCGCGTGCATGGTTGATATTGGGTTTAAAAGGTAAAATCAAAACACCCAAAAGACAAAAAGGAGAAAAAAATACAAAAGGGGAAAAGCGACTAGTTGGGAAATCGTTGAGCTAGGAGAGATACGGTCGCTGAACAATACCGAAGGGGTAATCGATCTAAAAATTGATAAATACTCCCAAAATATATTGAAAGATTCCCGGTTTCACGCAAAGCAGAAACACTTAACGAATTCTTTTCACAATATTTGGATACACTTAAAAAAAAAGTAATGCTCTACTAAGAGATTAAAAGATATAAAAAAAGTAGTTAGAAAAGACAAAACCCAATGTTTAAAGAAAAGGAAAAACAGTTTTACCAACAAAATCATACCCAAGAAATAAAAGGAAATGGGAAAACCAACAAGACAGAGATAGAAGAGTTTTGGGCAGGAAAATGGGGGAACCCGGGCAAACAACCAGGATGCACAAAGGATTTAAGATGAAATAGCTAGGATGAGCGATATTAATGAGATGAATTCGAAGGGATAAATATTTATAATTAAAGTCGACAATCAGTGTACCATACTGGAAAGCACCGGGAATGATAATATTTTAAAAATTTTTTGGGATAAAAATTCAATACTACTCACAATCAAATTTGAAAATGTTCAACAGTTTATAAATGGAGTTAAAAAAATACCCGAATTCTTTATGAAGGATTAAACCCTTTTCAAAAACCCAAAGGACAAAGACACGAAGAACCCCAAATAAATATCGGCCAATTACATGTCACCAACTTATATAAAATATTGACTTCAGCATAAAAAATAAAGTATATAATCTGCGAAGAACAAATATCATGGCCGGGAACAAAAAGGATGCTGTAAGAATCAAGGGAGTAAAAAACAACTTATTATTGACTCTACTGTAATGAATCAGGCACACATAAGAAAAGGAAATTCACGTAAACTACTTGACTACAAAAAAAGCCTTTTATCAAAACCCCCCATGGCTTATTCAGATTTTACAAATATAAAAATCAACCCAAAAATTTTAAACTTTTTGAAGACAGTAAAGGAGAATGGGAAAAACACTAAAACTAAATATGAAAAACCCGCGGGTAATACAGATCCCCAAAACAAATTTAAAAGTGGTTTCCAAGGGATCATTAAGTGCTTTTGGTTTTTTCTGTCTTAAAAACCCCGTACAAAATGCTTAACGAATCGACATACGGATTAAAATTAAGGACAATAAGTGGTTGTCAACAATTTCCCACCTTTCTACATGGATGACCCCAAAGTTGTACATCAAAAATTTTCTCAACTAAACAGTCTAGTCAAAAAACATTAGAATTTAGTCAAGAATCGCATGGAGTTTGGGGGTAGACAAAAGTAAGACGCTACAATAAAAGGTAAAAGGGTTTCACAAACAGAAGATTCAGCTAGATGATGGAAAAAGGTTGGGAAAAATGGGATAACGAGTATACAAAATTTAGGATTCGCACAAGCTGCCAGAATTGAAATAAAAATTATGAAAGCAAAATTGATAGATAATACAAAAAAACGACTAAAATCTACCTCAAAACGCAACTAAAGGTTAAAAAAAAAAGATACAGCAATAATACATATGCTGTACCAGTACACATATTCATCGGAAAACATAAATGGGCGCAGAAGACATCCCCGCGTTGGAAAAAATTTAATCGGATAACTTACCAAAAAAGAATACATCATCCCAAATCAGCAATAGGAGATTGAACTTCCCAAAAGAAAAGGGGGACGGGGCCCAATTTATCTGAAAATTATTTTAAAAAAAATAGACATTTTAAGAAAATACTTTTTTTCAAAAAGCAAACCCAACCACACTTCATAGGGCTGTAGTGTAGCTGACAAATCATTAACTCCACCAATTTGCAAACGAAAAAGTCCAAAACTACAGGGAAAAAAAATAACTGACGCTTTAAAAGAGTTTCGTCTCCAGAAAAAAACCCTACACAAGAGACATTATGATGAACTACACAAAGGTCACGTAGATATTAAAGCATAAATAGGTGGTTAAACAAAGGGGAACTATTTGGGGAAACAGAAGGTTTATGATGCTATTCAAGACAGAGGATTTCGACGAACAATTTTAAAAAAAAAATAATACAAGATGCGACAGTAAACGATCAATGCGAAAAGTAGTGCAAGGGTGAAACAATCGAAAATCATATCCGGGTGCAATCACTAGTCAAAAAGGATTACCCTTTAAAACATAAACCCAAATAGCTAAAATTATTCATCAAAAACTAGCAATCAAAGTACAACTCATTGACACCACACACCTTACTCAAATACAAACCAGAGAAAGTACTAGATAGTAAAGATTACAAATTTATACGACCGCACAGTTATAAAAGACAAACGATACATCACAACAGACGGGTTAATAAAATTGACAAGAAAAAACAAGAAATACCCTTATCGACGTTGCTATCCCAATGTGCCATAACGTCGAGCCACGTGGAAGAAAAAAATGACAAATAGTGAACTTGAATTGAGATCAAGAAGATGTGGAAACGAAAAGGTAAATACAATTTCCCATTCATTATATCAGCCAACGGCATCATACCCAAGAAACTCATGAAAGCATTAAAAACAATAGATCTTAACCCAATGTAACATCGAGACTCAAAAGGCAGTAAAACTCAAAACCCTGGAATAGTTCGAAATTTTTAAACTAAGAATGATACTTCGAGATTTCGAACAGCTTCCATCCACATGGTTTTTGTGGTTTCCCATAGTCCGAAGAGCAAAAGCTAGGATGGCGACGAGAAACGGCCACGACCCTACACAGCAAAAGAAAAAATCCCTCCAACCTATTAGAATTTTTAAATGATTATTTTTGTTAGAGTTAAGACAAAAGAATAATGTTGTAAAAGGTACACATGGGAAATACTTGACGTAAGTCCGTACAACATGTTAGCTCCGGTTTTAACCGGGTTTGTATAAATCATCCAATAAAATAAAATAATAATAATAATAAAATATAAGACAAAGTAAAATGTAGGTTTAATATAGATACACATGGAATACTTGACGTAAGTCCCGTAAAAAATGTTGCTCCGGTTTTGCGAGTTTTTTTTAAAAACATCCAATAAAAAAATAATAATAATAATAATAAAAATAATAATAATAATAATAATAAAAAATAATAAAAATAATAATATAATAATAATAAAAAAATAATTAGAGAAACAAAAATTTTACGAGTCAAATTTTGCTGGTTCTTTTTTATTAAAATTTCCTGACGTTTCATTTTTAATTCAAATGTAAAGTTTTTCAGTTTTTCCTCAGATGATGATACGCACAGAGTATCGAAACGTCAGGTAATTTTAAAAAAAAACGAAAACAGCGAATGACTCGTAAAATATTTGAGTTCTCTAATATTTCGGGCTGTGAAAGCATCAAGAAGAAAATAATAATAATAATAATAATAATAATAATAATAAAAATAATAATAAATAATAATAATAATAATAATAATAATAATAATAATAATAATAATAATAATAACATCAATGGTAGCGGGTATCGAGATCGGGACCGCCTGAATGAGAATCTTGCGCGTTTCGCATGACTACATCTGCCGGTATGGTAAATGTTTGTTAAATTTGATGACAATAAGTTTTTATTAATTTTTATTAATTATAATTAGTTATAAATTAGTTACTTATTCGTTATTATCAATAACTAATTTTATTGTAAATGATTATGAAGTGTTGGACTAAGCTGAAAAACTACTCAAAAAAATTTAAAAAAAAACAGTGGTTAAGATACTTCAATGGATTTTTTTGTCTTTGGTGGAGTCCAAATGACAATATTAAAATTTTCTCAACTTCATATAATTTTTATGGTATTTTGTGTGTCATGTTAATCGTTATAAATTTTTAAATATGAGATTTTAAAAAGCACATTTAAGCTCAGTATCCTAAGAAATGGGGACGGAAACCTCACAAAGAAAGAACCGCATTTCCTCTATAATTTTAGCCAATTTAATTAGCAACAAAATAAGGATGTTATGTTATAAGAACTTTGTTTAACATTTATTATAGATTTTCAAATTTAAAAAGGGAATTATAAAAAAACGTCATTAATATGTAGGTTATGTCGGATGTAGACGAGGCATAGACTGTACGATGGTTCTACTAGTAGTGTGTAGTGTGCCTAATTGATGAGCACAACGCTTACGCCTAATTACGTGTTGTTTTTATGTGCGAAGCTGACCTTCAGGCAATTAAGAGATGCGCATAAATAATTTGTAAACCACAGTTACAATTCCACATGATGTGTTTCTGTTTAGTGGGCCGGTGCGCTAAATAACATGCAGTTCTCATCTAGCTGGATTGTCTTTGTTTTGTAAATGTTTAGGTCTAATGAAAATAAAAAGCAAAATTTAAAGAAAGGATTATTTTGTGAGATAAGAACTAGCACATAGGTTGCCTGTTTAATTTCGGTCACAGAATATCCTAAATGAAAAAAAAACAAACTATTTTTGATGTTTAATTAAATAAAGCTGCTCATGGTGCATGTCCGTCTTTAAGTGTCTAGCTATGAATTTGGACAATTGTGAAGGGGTATCCGAGGGCTGTTTAAGATGACTCAAGATCCCAGTGCACATTAAATTTTGCGAATTTGCAACTTCTGGACAAAAAATCTGTTTAAAAATATAAAACAGTACAATATGAAAATATTTTCGACTTTGCAGCATCTGAACTAAAAATCTGTTTCAAAATCTAAAATAGCATAATAGATGATATTGCATTGATGATAGTGATAAATAATTATCACTATCAATTATCACTATCATCCATCAATCAATCACTTTAAGTTTGATTTGCCATTATTGACAATTATTGGTTAATCAAACTTAAAATCAGATTCTGCTGGGTGATGGGGGGGGGGGGGGGGGGGGGGTGAATCAGCCGGCACCTTCCAGCATGTCGGAAGTGAAGGAGGAAGGAAGTGCAAGGTATCGTCTGAGTGTCATCTGACCTGGATCCCCGCTCTCGCCTGCATCACATGGCTTAGTTATAGAGGGTTACGCATAATTCGTCACCACATTCACAGTTAGGCTCTGTGAAGATCATGTGCCCATTCTCATCTTAATTCCATGCAGGACCATGTCATGTTTTATCATTGTCTTACGTCATTTAGTTTTTTTGTGGGTTATTTACTCATTTGTTTCTGTCAAAAGTGAAGTAAACTTGACTGAATAACGAATTGACGTCAAGATACGATCAAACATAATCTTAGAAAATTATTTACAGTATTTGTAGGATGCCCGATGTAGAGTACACATCCACACATCAGAATCATCCGGTGTTACTACTTACTAGGTTAACTTATTAGGGATTTAGGTAGTTGTGAAGAGATGTCCGAGGGCTGTTTAAGAGGACTTATCCCCTGCATTCGCATTAATTAACTACTGAGGAAAACCTCGGAAAAACCTTCAGTCAGGATTGCCGACCTGGACGGGATTTGAACCCGAGACCTTGAGCCAACACTGACGATGCAAAGTTCCTTATTTTACTGATCATATAAAAAATGTTGCATAAACAAATTTAATACCTTAAAAATAATAAAAAAAGTATTTCCGTTAGTGGGTAATTATTTTCCTTTAACATTTAAAATTTTGAAAAGCCAGATAATGGGTTGTCAAAGTCATGTTAAACTTGATAGTGTTCGTTATTAAAACACATGAAACCATCAGGTTAACACGTATAAGTATAGGGGAGTTTCCGAATAAGGCACGGATCTATTTTGTCAACATAGCTCAGACATTTCTTGGTGGAGGTGCCGAGTTCGCATTTCATTTCAAACTTATACTGCCATTCTGCGTTATCAAAACGCCGTTGCTTTGGTAGCCCATTCAAAAAACTTAAAAAAAAAAATTAGGTGCTGTTTTAATGATAATTTTAAAAATATTTTTACATTTATATTATTAATACTGAAAATCAGTTATCTGATTGAGTGGGTAGACTCTAAATACGGATTTATCTATTTATTTAATCTATTAAATAATATCTCTTTCAATCAACTATATTATACCTATAATCACTAATAATATATCATTAGACAAGTCTGTTACGCCTTGGTTACATTAGAGTTGTCAAGTGCAGATCAAAAAATAAGCCAAGCATGACAGTGGCCTAGTGTACGTATAACTTCCGGGAATCATATTCAAATCACCGTCTGTACTGTTATATTCAATATCTAGCTCAGTTCTTAGTTCTGTGGGTGTATCCTCACATTTCCAAGAAGAAAGATAAAATATGTTTACAGTATTGACAATCTATGACAAAGAAAGTCTCGTTTACATGTTTTACTGCGCTTGTTTTCCAAACTTAATATTACACGTTATAAAATCCAACAGACCAAATAATTGGTTGATAATGTCAATATTTAAAAGTGTCGTGAAAATGTTTAAGGTACCCGAAAATATTTTAAGTGGGTCACGTGAGGGAAAAGTTGAACAGATGACGATTTCAATTTCGTTTTCGTTTTCGATTAAATGAAACTAATAATTGTGTTTCGTCATGGTTGGTAAACTTTATATCAATAAAACAATATAAAAATAAAAAGTTAAACAATACATATTTTATTATATAAACGTTAAACGAGTGTATGAAAAACTATATTACGTTAAGAGATGTTATTTTTTTAGGAAAAAATATACAAAAGTAAAAAAAAATACAAAACCCAAGTTGATAATAATTAAAATTTGAATTTTTACCCAAATATTAAAAAAAAATGATGGAAAATAAAAAAATCATTGATGGCATATTTAAAAATTTAAAAAAAATTTAAAAAAAAAATTTTGGGAAAATCAAAACAAAAAAATTTTTAAAAACCCAAAAATTCCTAAAAAAAATTTTCCGAAATAAAATAAATGGGTTTTAAAAAAACATTTTGTTTTCTCGAAAATTTCATACAATTTTAACTTAAATAAAAATAAAAACTTTTGGTCTGTCATAAACCGGTATAAGAAGATGTCAAAAAATTTTTAAAATTAAAACAAAATTTCATCAAACAAAAAAAGCCATTTTTCTTGGCTTCAAAAACCCTTTCCGGCGGCCGGGGGCTGTGGCTTCCTCCCGTTTCCGGGGGGGGGCCCCCCCCCCTCTGTCATACAACTAACAGTCTGGTGGTCGAGGCGTCTTCACCTCCTAGCTGTACGGAGGACCGAGTCCACTACCTGTGCCCGCCACCACCTGGCCCACACCACGGTCTCGGCCAAGCCATCGTCGCTAGAGAACCATACACACAGAAGTTTTATTTACAATATTTAGTATTTACTTTTAAAATTAAGACAATTGTAATGAAAACTTATTATTAAGTAAAAATAACATTTATAGTGATAAATTCAACGATTTAGCATCAAACAAAACACCAAACTCCATGTTTACGTACCTCTAGTCATCGGAAGTTAGATAGAAGTTAGAGTTAGTTAGATGTAGACTGTAAGTTAAGTTTACCTGAGATCATTGTACAGAAAGATGGGCTAAAACATTTTAAAGGTTCTTTGGAAAATTTGAAAAATTGTAATATGGAACTGTATATTTTTGTATTTTCAATGTTAATATTGAACTTTACCACCATACAAATCGTTGTATACCTGTAAGTTAATAAATACATGTAACCATGAAAAACACCTTCAGTCAGGAATGCCGGTGGTCGGGAGTGAGCCAAAGACCTCCCGCAAATAAAGCCTCGTCCTCGTGTACTAACGCTGAGCCTAGAGAGAGCTATAGTGAATATCCCTTCAGGGTCTGGCCTCTGGGAGATTCCATAGACACAATCAAAATATACCCAAACATCATAAATATTTCTTCTAATTAGAACAGAACATTTCTTCATATTATGAGATGATGTTGCGCCAATAAAAAATCACTTGGATTCCTTTATATTGAACTTAGTTAAGTGGATAATTACAATAATTATAAGAAGAAGGATGATTATAATGATTACGACAGATTGAAATCTTTACAGTTAGGCCAGCACGACAAGCCCCTGGGGTGCAAGTTCAAGAATCATGTCACCATGCAAAAGGCATGGGTTCGTGTTTTGTGTATCAACGCTCAGACATCATTGCCAGTGAATAGAATAGAAGAACGCATGTTCCCTTCCCGTCCTGTAAAGTTTTGATTCAGAGGATCGAGCTTTACAATCTGGACCTCACTGGATAAAGTTGGTAATCGCAACAATTTTGGTTGTATCTCATTCTCAGCTCAGCTCAGGGTAGTGTTTGGGGGGGGGGGGGGCGAACATTTTTGTAACCTTAAAAGATCAATGGTCCGCACGACTAGTGAGAAAAGGGTATGCATGGATATAGTGAGTAGTGTCATCCAAATATAGCTTATGGGTATACGTTCTTTCCTGGGTAAAGTATTATGTACATTTGGGGGATCTGGGGGGGGGGAAGCACCCCAGCTAATGCGGGTCCAAGGGGCACAGTCCCGGAAAGTTTTTTTTGACAAAATCCTACCAATGATTTTAGAAAAATATCTCAACATCTATATAATATTTCAATAAAAACATCATATCAAACACAAAATGTGCCCCCACCTCTGCCTACCCCCGTAGTTACGCGATTGGTAGTTATGGCGGGGTGCTTGCCATGCAGCAGTGTTGCTAGAGGCATGGGGTGACCGCGCAGTGCAGGGTGACACCCCTGCAACGTCCTCCGCTCGCGGAAGCTAGAAGCGCCAAGGCCGTATGGCTCCTCTCAAGTGCAAGGGCGTGGGTGCGCGCAGTTGCCCCCAAGGAGGGTGACACCCTGCAACGTCCTCCGCTCGCGGAAGCTAGAAGCGCCAAGGCCGTATGGCTCCTCTCAGGCACAGGGCCATGGGGTCAACGTGCGACAGAGAGCCAGCCTTGCAGTGACGTCAAGATTAGGAAACACGGCTCGCGAGGTAACGGGACTCACCGCTGTGATAAGACGGCCGAGGACGAGGCGAGCAGAGTTGCGCGGAGCGAGGGAGGCGCTAACTAAATACTACGAGAGTGTGGTGGGTTTGTTTGTTTGTAGTGCACAGTGCACACATCGTGCAGCTTCCTGGGCACACTTACCTGCTCTTTGCTCAGTGACAGCACATGAAGAAAGAATTCGCGAGATTAGCGGCTCGAATCCAGGCACTGAAATCTTGAATGAATGGATTTTCCAAAACAAATTTCTGTCCTTTTTCTCGTTAACGTTATTGCATTTTTTGTATACATTTCTGGAGCTAAAACGCTTAAGTCCAAAAGGGGTAAAACCGGATTATGTTTTGTATTACTAGTTTTATAATTGTTTTTAAACGTATTTGTGCAGGCGCGTAGGATCTGTTTAACAAACAGGTGGGGTGGGGGGGATGAAGGGGGGGGAACTCTTCAAGCAGATTCCGTGGGTGACAGCTGGGGTCTGGGGCGTTTCCCCATACTACATTTATGTCGTCATGTTTTAACTGAAAAATGGCAACTCAAGGGATTACCGTTTTGTTTATGAAGGATATATTTGGACGTAGGCCTACAATTTCAATTTGATTGGCCAACTAAACCATCATGTGTATAAAAAAATGCACTTATATATATATATATATATATATATATAGACAGTATTGAAACAACTTAAATTAATAGCTCCAAAACTTAAACTAAACTTCCTGCACTCGGACTCTGTAAACTATGTTTTACAGCAACTATCTACGATCTAAAAAATAGTTCAATATTTTGCCCACGTTGCCCCTCCCCCCACCCCCCCTGTTCGGACCCCACTGTGTTTGTGCGTATTTTGGGACAGAGGCAGGGCTAAACATGACGATGTATAAGAAATGATCATGGTACAAAGAATTTGATTCGATTTGAAGATTTTAGGGTGTGTCTTATAAAGCACAGCACTGGGACATCCCTCCCAACAAATAGTCTTCCCTGAAGATGGGCAAGACCGGCAAGTTATCATAAACAAGTAATTTCTAGAGCTGTCTATTTAAAAGACACATCAACAAGTTTACTTATCTATCTTTCATATTCAAAATCGGTTTTTGAAACAAGCGTTTGACCAAGTCTGAATTAAATTATGTTATTGGGAGGTTACTCAAAGTAGCTATACGACTAAGCACTCCGTGACGATTAATAACGTCTCCTTGGATGTCATCTTGTGGACATATCTGCCACGGATGCAATCTAGAAGTTTGTTGCCGATTTTCAAGTCGCCGGTATTTTACAAATCAACGGTTGCTGTCACAATACCAATGCGCGCAAGATGCTGTCCTCGGCCCAACTCTGGCACACTCTGATTTTAGTTATAGGCTTCGCCCAGGCACTAAAACTACCAGGGGAGAGGCTCGAGCCCCACGACCATTCCCTCAAAACCAGAAGAAGATTTATAGCTAGCACTACATAGCGGTTAGCGGTTGCCGCATATGCAACAAAGTTGAATATCTCCTAGAGATTATTTATTGACAGGATTTCCAAACGCCGGAAATATACAAGATTATTTAAGACAACAAAATGTGGAAATTGTGTTGGAGACTGGAGAGTTCGATGCGCGGATATAGAGTAGCCAGGCTATTCTAGACGCATCGAGCGAGGACAACATTCTTCAACAACCTCTGACCAAGTATATACTCGATGCTGCAACAACTCAAGTGTGAGAAGTAAGGGCTCTATAAAATACTAAATTCATTATGTTTGCTTTAATTAATTCAAACAGTTATTTTAATAACAGTTTGAAGTGTCGTTCGTCGAATAATTCTTTACACCGAGGGGCACACAACACTAAGGTTATTAGTGCTCGATGTTATATTTTAATGCACATGTGTTACTTCAAAAACTAACACAAACACACTTGATGATATCTGTGGAGTCATCATATTAAATTTCTCTCATACGGTGCATAAACATTTGGTTTAATTTGCTACAATCATATATTTGGCTACTCCCAGTCCCAAGACATACCTAAATCATACAGCAAGCAGATGGTAATAGCAAACTAACTAACTTATTTTATTATTTAAAAACCGATTTCATTTCTAAACGATCCATGCTTGGCATATTAATACTTTTACCAACAACAATAACTGAAACAAGTTGTTTGAAAACAGGAATGTTCTTTGAAACTTCTCCAGGAAATTTAGGGGTTCCATCTTTTCCTTCAGCTTCAATTGGGTGATCCACCAGTGAGGGCCGGCCTTGCACATGGCCTTACATGTATCTGCTGATGCACTCACGCACTACCTGAAAACAAAATTACAACACAAATTCATAATTAAACTAACATGAGTTTTTAATAGCAAAAAAATACAAAAATTAAAGTTCTATTGTTATAATCCCCCAAAATTACTAATTTATATCTGTTTGGTACATTTTTTTATTTTATTATTGTGAGTAGTTTATGATAATCCTTTGTTTGGAGCCAGGATTTCATACATGTAGGGTCAATCTTTTTACAGAAATAAAAACACTCAACTTTTCCAAGAAATCTGTTAATAACATTTTGTTTTTTGAACACCTATTATTCCTTATTCTAGTTAATATTTTGAATGTTGACATTAAGAGAGATGTGGCTTCAATTATAGGGATTAACAACAATTAACGTAATTTTTTTCTTAATACAGTGTTGTTAGTTTCCTGTGTGTCTTCACGGCTTCAATACCTCAGTCTAGTCCGCTCTGTTTGATTAATACCTGTCATTATACTAGGACGTCATCGAGATTGACCTCAGTGAAGCTGGGAGAAGAAGGGGGATATGGGGTGATACTATAATAACAGAACAATAGATTCAAGTCCAGGTAAGAAGTTCCAAACCCTAGCTAAACCGGAATTTTAGTTTATTAGACGAGATGAGCGCAGTGAACGAAGTCTACAACGCAAGTCGACCGGGCCTTCATCGTGATAATTTGTCTTTAAAATGTGTGTAACATGTCTTTAAAATGTCTGTCCGGTCCCATACGGCCGAACGGCTAAATAGATTGGGCTGAAATCTCAAACAGACATAACCATAAACCTCAAATGATCAAACGTTGAATTTAAATCTACAAGAAATAGTCACCCTTCATACGAACGTCGATTGTACAAAGCACCCTTCTCAGAAAATCCAACAGTAGTGAAGTATGCCCTCGTGCATACGACTTTAAGAGCGC